>CM059202.1:27695538-27773444 GCA_030323885.1 Branchipolynoe longqiensis | reverse complement strand
AAGCAAAGAAAGGAAGGGGAGAAGGAAGGAAAGAAGGGGAGAAGCAAAGAAAGGAAGGGGAGAAGGAAGGAGAGAAGGAAGGGGAGAAGCAAAGAAAGGAATGGGAGAAGGAAGGAAAGAAGGGGAGAAGCAAAGAAAGGAAGGGGAGAAGGAAGGAAGGAAGGAGAGAAGGAAGGAAAGAAGGGGAGAAGCAAAGGAAGGAAGGAGAGAAGGCAGGAAGGGGAGAAGCAAAGAAAGGAGGGGAGCAGCAGAGGAGGAAGCGGGAGATACAAAGGAGGAAGGGAGACAAGTAAAGAAAGATGGGTAGAAACAAAAAGAAAGGAGGGGAAGTAAGTACAGGCAGGGAAAGGGACAAGAGACAAGATGGCAAAGAAGAGAAGGAAGACCAGAACAAACAGGAATAACTCTGAGAAGCAGGTGAGGGGGTGGAGAGAAAGAAGTGAGTGAAAAAGATGGGAAAACAAGCACAGCCACAACAATAACAACAACAATAACAATAACAGTACAAGTGGCGGGCGATAACCAGCCACGTGATGACTGGTGACGTGTCCTGTTTGCACCACACTGAGGTTAGCCCCCATGTAAACCATGTGTGCGGCTATTCTGTAAACAAATGCCTGCAGGGTGCTGGGGCAGGTGGGCAATGTAAACAATGTAAACAATGTAAACATTCAAGCAGGGACCGGTGTCACGGTTTCAGTTCTCCGCCAGTTTCAGTTCTCCGCATCGCTTCTGCGGATGCGTAAAAATCGAACAGAATTGTCGAGGCATTGTCAATGGTCATGAGCAATCTTCATGCAGAAAAGGTGAAATATCTCTAAAACCACACCACCTAGAAACAAATCGCTTGGTACACATATAGAAAATATGTTTACCGAAAAGATTATATGAAATTTTTAAGGTTAGTGACACTGACACTATTGTGACAGTATGAGTGCGACGGCAACAGTTTGAATCTGGCTCGATGTTGACACATGCGCAGACGATGCTGTTTGATTTTGATGCATGCGCAGAAGCGATGCGGAGAACTGAAACTGGCGGAGAACTGAAACCGTGACACTGGACGCGCTGGCCGAATGGTTAAGCCCCTGTCACACCTCGCCGGATTGAGGAAACGGATAGAGCCGAACAAAAATATTCTAGTCCGGTGTGATTCTGTAACGGACGGGTAACAGACGGTAACGGTTTATAACGTATCTAACGATCAAAGGACAATTCAGTATATAAAAAGAACTACAACGGACGGCACAGACATGAAATGGATATGTAACGGACGGTAATGGCTGGGAACGGATGGTAAAGGATAATAACCGCATATGTCAGTCCGGACCGGGCGGATATCAACGGATATGCAATGGACACAAACCAGACTTTGCCGGATATCAACGGACTTTGTTCGGTTTCTTTCCGTTTACCCAATCCGGCGAGGTGTGACAGAGCCTTTAGTAAGAGTGCTTGCTTCCTGTGCGGAAGGTTGGGGGTTTGAATCCCAGCCGAGTGACGGAATTGGTATGGGTGCTTGCTTCCTGTGTGGAAGATCAGGAGTTTGAGTCCCAGCCGAGTGGGCAAATTGGTAAGAGCGATTGCTTCTCGTGCTGAAGGTCGGGAATTCGAATCCCAGTCGAGTCAAACCAATGACCCCACACAATTTATGGGTGTCGGTACCTAGCCTGGTGATTGGCATTACTAGGAGAGGGCAAGGACTGGTTAGCTCAGTGTCAGGATAATGTGACTGCCTGGTCTCCCAGTGTGGCAGCACTATGAAGTTGCCATGAGTGCACCCTGTCACAAGTCAGTACCCATCCTGATATGAACTTAATGTTGAACAACACCAAAGCAACAACTGCCATGGGGGACTACATTGTGTGTTGATTTGTTTGCAAGATGGTCTCAGTGAGACTACCTTGTGTGTTGATTTGTTTGCAAGATGGTCTCAGTGAGACTACCTTGTGTGTTGATTTGTTTGCGAGATGGTCTCAGTGAGACTACCTTGTGTGTTGATTTGTTTGTGAGATGGTCTCAGTGAGATTACCTTGTGTGTTGATTTATTTGCGAGATGGTCTCAGTGAGACTACCTTGTGTGTTGATTTATTTGTGAGATGTCCCACTGAGATTACTTTTTATGTGGATTTGTTCATGAGATGGTCCCAGTGGGACTACGTTGTGCTTAGACTTCTTAGTGAGACGGTGCGGTGGGAACTACTTTGTATGTAGATTTCTTCATGAGGCCGTCCCATTGGGACTGCGTTGTGCGCGGACTTGTTAGTTAGACGGTCCCAGTGTGACTACGTTGTGCGCGGACTTGTTGGTGACACGGCGACCCAGGAACTACTTTGTGTGCCCCGTGCGCCGTGTATCCCTCCACGCCTGGATGCGCGCGCACTCTCCCAGCGGCTCGCCTGGCTGGACGTCCACTTCCGGTGCTCGGTGAGCATGCGCCCGGAGAGCAGCTCGACTCGGTTCGCTGCGCATGCGCAGTGAGGTTAGCACGGCGCCGGAAGTGTTGGCTTGAAGTCAACCGGAAGTTATCCTCACTCTCCTCCCCGATTAGTCTCCGCCTCACTCAAGCCCCCCCCCCGCCCCCCCCCACACACACACTGCCTCCCATGATTGGTTTTTGTTTTGTTTGTTTGTTGTTTTACGTCCTAGCAACATCTAAGGTCATATCCAGACAGGTACCGACTTGTGACAGCGCACACTCATGGTGACTTCATACTGCTGCCCCACTGGAAGACCAGGCCACCAGCACCATGACCTGATATCCCATTCAGTCACATTATCCTGACACTGAGCCAACCAGTCCTTGCCCTATCATAATAATGCTGAGCGCCTGGCTAGGAAGCGACAAGTATAAATTTTTATGTCATTGGTTTGACTCGACCAGGGTTCGAACCCACGATCTACCAACACGGGAGACGGGCGCTCTAACTCATTCGGCCATCCCGTCTGGTCCCCATGATTGGTAGTGAGGCATTTGTATGCATCAGCTGTGTATGGCCACCAATCTTGTGAGTTTTTTTTGTTTTTTTCCCCCCCAGCTACACAGTCAGATGAAAGCATCAAATTTCCGAAAACAAAGGACTTATCTAGATTTGATCCTACATATCCAAGTTTGGGAGCGGTGCACTTAGTACAGAGAAGAGGTTCAATTTTTAAGTCGTTTGATACTGAGTTACTGAGTGGCTGCTGTGTAGCCTTTTGTGGTGGCGACCAGTGACACCGGGCGTGTTGGCCGAATCGGTAGAGCACAGGGCTCGCATGCGGTAGATCGGGAGTTCGGTTCCCGGTCGAGTCAAAGCAATGACTTAAAAATTGATACTTGTCGCTTCCTAGCCTGGTGCTCGGCATTATTATGATATGGCAAGGATTGGTTGGTGGCTCAGTGTCAGGATAATGTCACTTAGTGGGGTATCGGGTCATGGTGCCGGCGGCCTAATTTCCCAGTGGGGCAGCACTATAAAACCGCCATGAATGCGTACTGTCACAAGTCGGTACCCATCCTGATATGACTTTAGATGTTGCTAGGATGTAAAACAACAAACAAACAAACATAGCACCGTTGCAGCTGTTGAGTTGTTGTGCGCTGAGCTTTGAGGGTTGAGGTTGAGGCTGTGTGTGTTGGGGTAGGGGTGGGGTTCTGTATGGGTGTGTATGTGTGTGATGTGAGTGTGTGTGTGTGTGTGATGTGAGTGTGTAGTGTGTGTGTGTGATGTGAGTGTGTGTGTGAGAGAATGTGTGTGTGATGTGAGTGTGCGTGAGTGTGTGTGTGAGTGTGTGTGCGAGTGAGAGTGAGTGTGTATGAGTGAGTGTGTGTGAGTGTATGACTATGAGTGAGTGTGTGTGAGTGTATGGATATGTGTGAGAGCGTGTCTGATGGTGTGAGTGAGTGATGTGGGTGAGTGTGTGTATGTGAGTGTGTGTATGTGAGTGTGTGTATGTTAGTGTGTGTGAGAGTGTTCCGCTTGGCTGAACACAGCAGCCTGAGCGAATCAGTCATGCCACGTGACGACACCAGGGGGCGGGGATTGATAACAAATATTTAACCACACATTAAAGAGCCGGACTCACTCAACCGTGACGTTGTTGTCGCGGGAGGTTGCGCCTGTAGGAGACCTGTCAACGGTGTGGCTGTGATGGAACTGGCTGTCAACTGTGAGATGTGGTAGAACTGTCAACTTACACTGGGGTGGAACGGGCTGTCAACTGTGAGGATGGGGTAGAACTGTCAACTGTGAGGATGGGGTTGAACTGTCAACTTACACTGTGATAGAACTGGCTGTCAACTGTGAGGATGTGGTAGAACTGTCAACTGTGACGATGGGGTTGAACTGTCAACTGTGAGGATGTGGTAGAACTGTCAACTGTGATGATGGGGTTGAACTGTCAACTGTGAGGATGGGGTAAAACTGCCAACTTACACTGTGGTAGAACTGGCTGTCAACTGTGAGGATGTGGTAGAACTGTCAACTTACACTGTGGTAGAACTGGCTGTCAAATGTGAAGATGTGGTGGAACTGTCAACTGTTAGGATGGGATTAAACTGTCAACTGTGAGAATGGGGTAGAACTGTCAACTGTGAGGATGGGGTAGAACTGTCGACTGTGAGGATGTGGTAGAACTGTCAACTGTGAAGATGTGGTGGAACTGTCAAATGTTAGGATGGGGTGGAACTGTCAACTGTGAGCATGGGGTAGAACTGTCAACTGTGAGGATAGGGTAGAACTGTCAGCTGCGAGATGTGGTAGAACTGTCAACCTACACAGGGGTGAAACTGGCTGTCAAGTGTCAGGCTGTGGTGGAACTGCCAACTGTTAGGATGGGATTGAACTGTCAACTGTGAGAATGGGGTAGAACTGTCAACTGTGAGGATGGGGTAAAACTGTCAACTGTGAGGGTGGGGTAGAACTGTCAACTTACACTGGGATGGGACTGGCTGTCAACTGTGAGGATGTGGTAGAACTGTCAACTTACTCTGGGATGGAACTGGCTATCAACTGTGAGGATGTGGTAGAACTGTCAACTTACACTGGGGTAGAACTGGCTGTCAACTGTGAGGATGTGGTAGAACTGTCAACTGTGACGATGGGGTTGAACTGTCAACTGTGAGGATGTGGTAGAACTGTCAACTGTGAGGATGTGGTAGAACTGTCAACTGTGAGGATGGGGTTGAACTGTCAACTGTGAGGATGTGGTAGAACTGTCAACTGTGAGGATGTGGTAGAACTGTCAACTGTGAGGATGTGGTAGAACTGTCAACTGTGAGGATGGGGTAGAACTGTCAACTGTGAGGATGGGGTAGAACTGTCAACTTACATTGTGATAGAACTGGCTGTCAACTGTGAGGGTGTGGTAGAACCGTCAACTGTAAGGATGGGGTTGAACTGTCAACTGTGAGGATGTGGTAGAACTGTCAACTGTGAGGATGTGGTAGAACTGTCAACTTTGAGGATGTGGTAGGACTGTCAACTTACACTGGTAGAACTGGTTGTCAACTGTGAGGATGTGGTAGAACTGTCAACTTACACTGGGATGGAACTGGCTATCAACTGTGAGGATGTGGTAGAACTGTCAACTTACACTGGGGTAGAACTGGCTGTCAACTGTGAGGATGTGGTAGAACTGTCAACTGTGAGGATGGGGTTGAACTGTCAACTGTGAGGATGTGGTAGAACTGTCAACTGTGAGGATGTGGTAGAACTGTCAACGGTGAGGATGGGGTAGAACTGTCAACTTACATTGTGATAGAACTGGCTGTCAACTGTGAGGGTGTGGTAGAACCGGCAACTGTAAGGATGGGGTTGAACTGTCAACTGTGAGGATGTGGTAGAACTGTCAACTGTGAGGATGTGGTAGAACTGTCAACTTTGAGGATGTGGTAGGACTGTCAACTTACACTGGTAGAACTGGTTCTCAACTGTGAGGATGTGGTAGAACTGTCAACTGTGAGGATGTGGTAGAACTGTCAACTGTGAGGATGTGGTAAAACTGCCAACTTACACTGGTAGAACTGGCTGTCAACTGTGAGGATGTGTTAGAACTGTCAACTTACACTGGGATAGAACTGGCTGTCAACTGTGAGGATGTGGTAGAACTGTCAACTTACACTGTGGTAGAACTGACTGTCAACTGTGAAGATGTGGAACTGTCAACTGTTAGGATGGGGTGGAACTGTCAACTGTGAGGATGGGGTAGAACTGTCAGCTGTGAGATGTGGTAGAACTGTCAACTTACACTGGGGTGGAACTGGCTGTCAACTGTCAGGCTGTGGTGGAACTGCCAACTGTTAGGATGGGATTGAACTGTCAACTGTGAGAATGGGGTAGAACTGTCAACTGTGAGGATTGGGTAGAACTGTCAACTGTGAGGATGGGGTAGAACTGTCAACTGTGAGGATGTGGGTGAATTGACTGTCAACTATGCACTGTGGTGGAACTGACTGTCAACTATGAGACTATGTCTAAACTGTCAACTTACACTGGGGTAAAACTGACTTCTCAACTGTGAGGATGTGGTTGAATTGACTGTCAACTGTGAAATTATGGTGGAACTGACTGTCAACTGTGAGGATGTGGTGGAAATGTCAACTATGAGGATATTGTTGAACTGTCAACTGACTGTTAACTGTGCACTGTGGTAAGACTGACTGTCAATTGCACACTCTGGTTTTTTAAACACATACCTCTCCCCCACCCCCCTCCCCGCCTTCCTCCTTTTCCTTCTCTTCTTCCTCTTTCTCCCCTCCCCTCCCCTCCCCTCCCTCCCCTCCCCTCCCTCCCCTCCCCTCCCCTCCCTCCTCCCCCCCTCCTCCCTCCCCTCCCCCTCCCCTCCCCTCCCCTCCCCTCCCCCCCCCCGCCCTCCCCTCCCCTCCCCTCCCCTCCCTCCCCTCCCCTCCTCCCCTCGCCTCCCCTCCCCTCCCCCCCTCCCCCTTCCCCTCCCCTCCCTCCCTCCCCTCCCTCCCCCCCTCCCCTCCCTCCCCTCCCCTCCCTCCCTCCCTCCCCTCCCCTCCCCTCCCTCCCCTCCCCTCCCTCCCTCCCCTCCCCTCCCCTCCCGAAACCATCAGCACCCGAGGGCCATTTTCAACGAGCTCCAAATGTGGAGATCTTGCTCCTGGTTCTAAGGTTCTCAGCTTTCAACCCCCTCCCACTCCCACCCACCCCAAACCCCACAACACCCTACTTACACACCAAACTTCAGGTCGTGCTGCCCCCTGGTGTGCTGATTCGTGGGGGTGTTGTCACCAGGTCCTCAAACCCCATATCACGTTAATAACGGCACACAGTGTGAAATAAAAGTTTTTTTATTTAACGACGCCTCTGGTGCACATTGATTTTTATCATCGGTTATTGGACGTCAAACATATAGTCATTGTGACATATTTCTTTGGCGGAAGAACGCTTCCGCCACATAGGCTACTCTTTCCGATAAGCAGCAAGTGGTCTTTTATATGCACTTGCCCACAGACAGGACAGCACATACAACAGCTTTTGATGAACCAGTTGTGGACCACTGGTTGAAATGGAAAATACCCCAAACTGCAAATGTGTCCACTGACCAGGATCGATCAGATGACCCAAACCTTCACAGGTGGACACTCTACTGCCTAAGCTATGTCCTGCTCCCTTCACAATGCGAAGTGTGCACACTTACGTGTATAACTTACAGCATCATCAAAGGCCAGTTGCTCTCATGCCATGTCTATTTGGTGTGGGAGGTTAAAAATTCCTTGGGTCGCTAAATGTGTAGGCTGGAGCTTTCTATCGACAAACTGTCTAATGATGAAAACAAGTCTATTCAGACTAATCCATGATAGGCAGTATTTTCTGTGTAAACTGTAATGTGCGGCAATTACCTACCCACCCACCCATCCACTTGCAATGTCACGTGGCCTTTTACTGAACCGGACACGGTGGCCGAATAGGTACAGCGCGGGCCTCCCATGCGGGAGATCGGGAGTTCGATTCCCTGCTGGATGGAAATACATAGGCAGTTAGATGAGAGCTATGGGGAGTGAGGGAGACGATATCGATAATGGTGATGATGATATTAACATTGATGATGATGATGATACTATCGTTGATGATTCTGATGATGATGACATTGAAGTAAACGATGATGAATGTATCATCACAACTACACATCAAGAACCATGGGTTACAGCTTTTAACTCCCACCTTGGGGTGAGCGAGGGCAGGTTGATATTCCATTGCAGATCAGGCCTTATATGGAAAATCGCAACACTATTCTAGCTCCTCGCAACATGGAAAGGAGTCAAACCAATGACGTACATCATTGATAGTTGTCACTTCCTAGCCAGGCGCTCGTCATCAATAGAAGAGGGCAATGACTGGTTAGCTCAGTGTCAGGATAATGTGACTGAGTGGGATATCGGGCCATGGTGCTAGTGGCCTGATTTTCCAGTGGGGCAGCACTATAAAGTCGCCATAGGTGAGCACTGTCACAAGGCGGCACCCGTCCTGATATGACCTTAGATGATGCCAGGGTGTAAAACTCCACCAACCAACCAACCAACCAACCAGCCTTTTACTGCTTTTTCGACTAGTTCTGACGGTGTCCACGGGAGGCGCTCGCGTCGGAGTGACGTGGCTGATTGCATGTGTACGCGTTTTGGGGGGGGGGGGGGGGGGGGGGGGTAGAGGGAAATGGAGGTAGTTTTGTGGAGAGGGAAGGGCGGGTGTGGGTGTGGGGAGGAGTAGGAAGAAGGGAGGGGGCGGGTGGGGAAGGGTTGGTTAGTTGTTGGAGTTTTAGGTCCTTGCAACATCTAAGGTTTTATCAGGACGGGGTTGGGGAAGGGAGAGGGGTGGGGAGGAGAGGGGAGAGTGGTGGGGGAGCGGGGAATATATACAGTGAGAGTAGGTATTGTGGGGAGGGTGGGGATGTGCTATGGGGAAGGCAGGTTGGTTGGTTGTTAGTTTTACGTCCCGGCAACATCTAAGGTCATATCAGGACGGGTGCCGACTTGTGACAGTGCGCACTCATGGCAACTTTATAGTGCTGCCCCACTGGGAAATCAGGCCACCAGCACCGTGGGCCGATATCCCACTCAGTCACATTATCCGTACACTGTGCTAACCAGTCCTTGCCCTATCCTGGTATTAATGCCGAGTTCCAAGCTAGGGAGCGACAATTTTATAAGTCATTGGTTTGACTCTGTTTGGGAATTGAACTACCGATCTCCTGTAAACAAAGCACCAATCAATCAATCAATCAATCAATCAGTTATCCAATTAGGGGGGGGTTGGGGTTTGGGGGGGGGGGGGGGGGGTTGGGATGTGAGGTCTGCGCTCTACGGAATCGGCCACACGCGGCCCAGGTTTGGTGTTGGGGGGGGGGGGGGGGGACCGAGGGGTTGGCGGAGGACGCATTGGGGGGTTGCGGAGGACAGGGAGGGGTTGCGGAGGACAGGGAGGGGTTGCGGAGGACAGGGAGGTTGGGGGGGGGGTGGTGGTGTGTTTTGTGGTGGTGTGTTTGGGGGTTGGTTTTTTTTGGGGGTGGGGGGGGGGGGGTGGGGTGGGGGGGGGGGGGGGGGGGTGGTGGGCTGTGGTGGGAGGGGAGGGGCTGGGTGTCCAGGTGTGGTATGTTCATTAGGGTTGTTGACCAGGTGGTAAAAGACCACAAAGGTTGTAGAGAGGTCATCTTGGGGGGGGGGGGCGATCGGAGGGGGCGATCGGGTAGAGAGGGCAGGGGACCAGCTACCCCAGCCTCTGTAGTCCCCAAATGCTACCTCATGCCCCTCCCCCCTCACACACACACTCTCCCCTATCCCCCTCCCCTCTCATCTCTCTCCCCTTTCCCCCATCTCCCCTCCCCCCTCACACACACACTCTCCCCTCTCCCCTGACCCCTATCCCCCTCCCCTCTCATCTCTCTCCCCTTTCTCCCATCTCCCCTCCCCCTTCCCCCTCCCCCTCCCTCTTCCCTTTCCGCCTCCCTCTCCTCTTTCCCCCCTCCCTCTTCCCCCTCCACATGGCCATATCTGCCGTTCATCAGGTCTGGCCAAAGCCATCTTACCAAGGGTGAAGAAAGGAAGAGGTGGGAAGACAACATCAGGGAATGGACAGGCCTGGGGCCATATGCAGGAGTCAGTGGTAATCGGTGGTAGTAAGCCAAAACGGTGGTAAGCGGGAATTTCCCGGTTAGCGGCGAAAAATGGTATGCACGAAGCGGTGATAGGCCTAACACCAAAACATTAACCGGTGTTACCTTACCCCTGATAGATAGGAGGTATAGCGAGTGCATTAGGCCCAAATCTATTCAATGCAACCATATTTAACAGAATTACATACGCAATAAGTGAAATTGTATTAAATTAACCCTAAATTCGAAGCAATATTAACGCTGCCGCCCCAATGGCGGCGATATTAATATTTATATTTTCGAATCGACAAACGTAAAGTAAACAAATCGCCGCCGTCGCCGCATCGACGTTGCTTTCCATTCTGGCAGCGGCGGTTGCTTGCATTCGTCGGTTCGAAAATATTAATATTGCCGCCGTTGCGGCGGCAGCATTAATATTGCTTCGAATTTAGAGTTAATTTCATGAAATTTCACTTATTGCGTATCTAATTCTGTTAAATATGACAGGATTGAATAGATTTGGGGCTAATATATTGCCTCCGATGCGGCGGCGGCAGCGGTTTGTTTACTTTATATTCGCCGGGTCGAAAATATTAATATCGCCGCCGTTGCGGCGGCTGCATTAATCTTGCTTCGAATTTAGGGTTAATTTCATCAAATTTCACTTATTGCGTATCTAATTCTGTTAAATATGACAGCATTGAATAGATTTGGGGCTAATATATGGCTACAGGCCCAGAGGGATTTCCCAAATCTATAAATAACTTCACGTGTAGCTATAATCAAAGTGTTACGCGCTCCTGCATAGCACTTGACACAGTTCCCGACGTCGGCGATAGCTACCCGGTAATAGGCTGTAACACCAAAACCCGCTACCACCGACTCCTGCATACAGGCCCTGGAGTTCAGCAAGTCTCAGAGGGCAGTGAAGAGCCAGGGGGGGGGGGCGGGATGGAGAAAACTGGTTGCAAAAGTTATCCCTCATGCTTAAGGGATTGATGATGATGATGATAATGATGATGATAACATGTTGCCAGGACATAAAACCCCAATGCATATGCACACAGAGGGCTAAGTAGTGCTGAGTAGGGCGACCCGACCCGCATCAAGCCCTTTAATTAAAGGCGCACAGTCCGATAAAAGCAACTTATTTTCAAAAGCAAAACACTTATCTAGATTTGAACCCACATATCCAATTTAGATACTGTTGCATTTATTATTAAAGCCGCATAATCCGATGAAATATCAGATTTTCAAAACCAAACCAATTATCTAGATTTGATTTTACATATCTAACTTAGATACTGATGCACTTATTAAGTATTTGTTTCTGCGTACAAGGCAATACTGAGTCAATTTAACGGAACCTGTTACTGCAGAAGTCTATGGTGTCATAGTTTTGGCAAGCTTGCCAAAACTAATTTTCCATGTTTGCACTCAAAATATCTCAAAAGTTTACCATTTAAAATAAAAGCAACTTTGAACTAATGTAAAGTAGATACTAGTGATTGATCTAATATATTTATCTCAGAAAAAATACAGAAATTCAAAACCATCGGACTATGCAACTTTAAGCATGCCTTGCTGCATAGAACTTATTAAAACTTTAGAAGGGCTGCGCTAAGTCAATTTTACTAGAACCTGTTACTGCTGAAGTCTATGAGGGTCAGAGTTTTGACAAGCACGGCATAATTAATTTGGCATATTTACACTTCAGATATTGCCTAAATTAGTCCTTTAAAACTAAAGCAAAGTTACTTCAAAACTATAAAGTAAGGTAGGTTATAGCATAACGATCAACCTAATATATTTAGTTATCTCAGAAAATGACAGAAACTCAAAACCATCGGACTGTGCAACCTTAATGCGGGTTGCAGACTGGTGAGTGGTGTAGTAAGTGACAACTATGAACCGACAAACCGATGACCCCCCTCCCCCCTCCCCCCTCCGCCCTCCTCCCCCCTCCCCCTCCCCCCTCCTTCCCCTCCCCCGCAACACACACAGACAGGAGCTGCCCACTCCATGGCCCCCCTATTAACCCTACACCACCCACGTCCAACCCCTACCATTAAACCCCCTCCCCACCATCACCCCCCCCAACCCCCAACCCCCACACCTCACCCTCCAGCTCCACTCTCCACCCGCACCCCCGTACACCCTACACCCCACGCCCCACACCCACCACCTCATCGGGACCCAGCCCCCCCCCCCCCCCCCCCCCCACTGCTCCATCACGTCCTCCTCACCTGGACACGGGTTGTCATGGCAACCTGCAGGTGGTTTGAGTATGTCTCACTCGCGGGTCACCTACCCCTCCACTGACCTACCCCTCCACTGACCTACCTCTCCACTCATCCACCCCTCTCCCTCTCCCTCTCCCTCTCCTTCTCCCTCTCCTCCTCCCTCTCCTCCTCCCTCTCCTCCTCCCTCTCCTTCTCCCTCTCCTCCTTCTCCCTCTCCCTCTCATTCTCCCTCTCCCTCTCCTCTCCTCTCTCTACCTCTCCTTCTCCCTCTCCCTCTCCCTCTCATTCTCCCTCTCCCTATCTCTATCTCCCTCCTTCTCCCTCTTCCTCTCCCTCTACCCCCTTTGCCTCCCCTCCCCTCCCCTCCCCTCCCAACCCCCTTCCATTCCGCTCCCCCTTCCCACCCTTCCGACCATTTCCCACTCCCTCTTTTCCCTCTCCTCTCGCCCCTCCTCTCCCATTCTCTCCGCCTCTCCCTCCTCACCCTCTGCTCACCCCTCACCAACCGTCAACCTCACCTCTCCTTCAACTCCATCCTCGTTCCCCTCTACCCGTCCCTACCCCCTTCCACCTGTCCAGACTTAAGCTGTTGCTAGAATTTTTTTTCTTGTAGATTTATACTGCCTATCAATAGTATCATGGATAAGTCTGAATAGACTTGTTTTCATCATTAGACAGTTTGTCGATAGAAAGCCTGAGTCTACACTTTTACGCACAACGTAGTCCCACTGGGACCATCTCATGTCACTTCGAATCTTGTGTTTCCTTAATCGGTTTTATTGTTGCTCTAATACTTATTACTATTAGGCCTCCCTTAACAACTTGGGATTGTTGTGAACATAATTTACTCTCCTTCCACCAGAGGGGGTATTATTAATAGGTGGGGGGGGGGGGCAAAACAGCGGAGGGGGTGGTCATTGCCCACCAGGGGGCGTGGTGGGGGTTGTAGAAACGCAGTCATGCGTGATGGGGAGGTCAAGGTCGGACAAAGCGATGAATGTGAGTGATAGGAAGCACCAAGGTATCACAATGAAGTTCACTTTTAGCAACTGTGTGTTTTGTAGTCGGCTGTGGCGTCTTTTAATTGTGTCTATCCCCCTGAATAGACGGGATCACGGTTCCGACTGCGCATGCGCTGACAGTAAAGCAAATGCGAATGGCCATTGAGTTTGTTGATACTTACTTACTTACTTACTTACTCCACGAACAAGGGCTCTCCAGTTATCCCGGTCCTGGGCCATCTTCTCCAGCTGTCTCCATGTATGGCCAGACCTCTTCACAAGCCGGGCAGGTCTCATGGTAGAGGACAGACTGAGAGCAGCAACTGGTCCTCCAGGTTGGGGGTTGGGCGTGGGGCCAACAACCCCACCCCGGAAAAAAGAACAACGTTACAGAATCACAAACAAGAAACTTTGTTGATACGCGTAGGGAAAAACTTCGATTTGATTCAAAATGAATAGAAATACATAACAATTTGGCATAAACATGTATGCACACATGCAATATAATAATCTGATGAATATATCTAAGACAAAACTAGCCATAGTTAAACATTTTGAGCTAAGAAACATATAATTCCACACAAAACAATCAGTGATATCCGCATCACCATTATTAATTCTTGTTCTAAATATTAAAATGGCAAATGTGTCAATATACACTTGTTTCAGAGAAATATATAACCAATATCTGATTAACCCTACTAATTTTCTAGTTCTACACATGTCATTAACCATAGGATATAAATAAAAACATTAATAAAATAAGTAAAACTGACTGGCTATGGCTCTAACACTAGTCTGAATGCCCAGATTTGTCTAAATCTAAATGCACATGGCATAAGATGTGCTGATTATATTGATGTAAATGCAATGCCGGATAGAAGATTAATATCTTAATTATTATTTTTTTTTTTTTAGTTGGTATTCTATGTTTCAAGCAAGAGCTGAGATGAGCTGAAACTAGCACATTTCATAGCTGCACCCAGTGTATTAGCATGTGCCATGTGCTTCTCGTGGGTTTGTTTTGCTCTGACGCATCCCACAATGCACCGCTCCGCTGGAACGGTGATGTAGTCTATTGGTAACCATTATCGTGGCATTCAAATAAAATAAAATGTTGGCAACTCTCCGCAAAGTGGATGCGCAAAGAGAATTTGATACATGCAGTCTTGCCACATTTCTTTGGAAAATTGTAGCCGAAGTGAGGCAGCTTTTGGCACCACACAGGTGGCGCCCCATACACGCGCCCAGTTCGGGGGTGGACGCGCGACTCCTGATATATATAATATCGTACAATAATAATAATAATATATACTTAAACCGTGGGTTATGCTTCGTTATTTATATTATTATAATCCATTATAATAGTTAATACATATAAATCTGTATCACATAATAATTTATATGTAATATACATATGTCCCGCATACCATAAAAAAAAACCAGTTACATTATTGACTAGATTTCCTTCCCAGATTGCACCATTCTCACCCATTCCGCCACCTGCCGTACTTTTCCGAACTACAATTTACGAGAACGCCATCTATTGTGCGAAAGAACGAATTAATTGGTGATTTAGTTGATTCGTTTGTAATCGATTTAGTTAGGCAATAACAATAAACAATTGTTCCAATAACAATAAATAATTGTTCCATTAACAATAAACAATTGTTCCAATAACAATAAACAATTGTTCCAATAACAATAAACAATTGTTCCAATAACAATAAGCAATTGTTCCATTAACAATAAGCAATTGTTCCATTAACAATAAACAATTGTTCCAATAACAATAAACAATTGTTCCAAAAACAATAAACAATTGTTCCAATAACAATAAACAATTGTTCCATTAACAATAAACAATTGTTCCAATGACAATAAACAATTGTTCCAATAACAATAAACAATTGTTCCAATAACAATAAACAATTGTTCCAATAACAATAAACAATTGTTCAAATAACAATAAACAATTGTTCAAATAACAATAAACAATTGTTCCAATGACAATAAACAATTGTTCCAATGACAATAAACAATTGTTCCAATAACAATAAACAATTGTTCAAATGACAATAAACAATTGTTCCAATAACAATAAGCAATTGTTCCAATAACAATAAGCAATTGTTCCATTAACAATAAGCAATTGTTCCATTAACAATAAACAATTGTTCCAATAACAATAAACAATTGTTCCAATAACAATAAACAATTGTTCCAATAACAATAAACAATTGTTGCATTATGCTGTGCAGTTGTGGAATGCATACAACTTTCAAGGGAATTTTTATTTTCATGAATTTAGCTGAAAATCTGTATCAAAAAGGAGTATGGTCATATCACTAAAAATAACACCAACATCCGGGTAACCCATATCACGTGACAGGTCTGTGCATGACTGAACGCATGATTTCATTTGGAATTTGTGTTGTGCCACCTGAACGATATCAGCTATAGGGCCTACACACAATACTTTAGCTTGAAGCAACTTTAATTATGAATGGAAAATGGTTAAAGCTGCATAGTCCGATGAAGCATCAAGTTTTCAAAATCAAAACAATTGGTGCTCTCTGTGGCGGAGTGGTGAGAGTGTCCAACTTTTTTTCTAAGTCGGACTCCTAATCTGAAGGTCAGTGGTTCGATTCCCCATGCCCCCACCTCTGCCAATTTGGATTTCCACCGCTGTGTAGAACTTACAGCGTCATCAAAGGCCGGTTGCTCTCATACCATGTCTATGTGGTGTGGGAGGTTAAAAATCCCTTGGGTCGGTAAAAGTGTAGACTCGGGCTTTCTATCGACAAACTGTCTAATGGTGAAAACAAGTCTATTCAGACTTATCCATGATAGGCAGTATAAATCTTCAAGAGAAAAAAAATCTAGATTTGATTCTACATATCTAACTTAGATACTGATGCACTTATTAATTATTTATTGCCACACAGAAGGCAATACTGAGTCAATTTAATAGAACCTGTTACTGCAGAAGCCTATGGTATCAGAGTTTTGGCGTGCTTGCCAACATTATTTTCACATGTTTGAATTTCAAATATCTCAAAAGGTAGCCATTTCAATTAAAAGTTACTTCAAACTAAAGTAAGGTAGATTATAATGATTAATTTAATATACTTATCTCAGAAAAGATGTCAGAAACTCAAAACCATCGGACTATGCAACTCTAACTTTGGTGATATTTGAAGTGAAAGCATGAACAAATTCATTAGGCCTCAGTAGTAACGGCTTCTATTAAATTGCCATAGCATGCCCTTTTAATGCAGCGCAACATGTTTAATAAGCACACCAGTATCTAAGTTAAATATGTAGGATCAAATCTAGATTACTATTTTAGTTTTTTTTATAGAAAATTTGATGTTTTCATCAGACTATGCAATTTCAACTACAAAAACAAAAACCGACGTCTTGGTACTAAAACAATTATCTCTTGTCTCTAAATCAAAATCAATTATGGTCGATGCTCAAAGTAAATTAGCATTGTGACGCCTGAATGGTAACCGACCACTCACGGCGCTGGGTGGTGTTTGCCCCAGGGCGACCGGGGTGGGACGAGGGGGGCGGGGGGGAGGGGTGAATGAGGCGGCGGGCTCTGATTGGCTGATTTTAAAGCTGCATAGTCTTGATGAAAGCAGCACATTTTCCAAACCAAATCATTTTATCTGGATTTGATTCTACTATTGAACTCAGACCATCATCATCATGATGCTGTCGGTCGCGATGCGACAAACACTGCTTTCATTACTTGACTGCCGCTCTCCTACATTTCATGAAAGCTGCCTGCAAAAGTGTTGGAAGTGCTGCTGGCTTTTGCAAGTTACCAGCGGCACTCTCTCGGGGAGCAAATAGAGGTTTCACACTGACAAGAACATGTCCAGACAGGCGCAAAACTAGTTGTCCCTCAGATACTGGTTTACTTATCACACATCGAAGAGGAAAGGGAAGTCAATTAAAGTTGCATATTCCGATGGTTTTTCCTTCATGCAATTTTCTGAGATAAATAAATTAGATTGATCATTATACAGTACAACCCCATTAAACCAAGCTCGGTTAAACCAAACGATTGCTTAATCCAAAAAGTTGGTTAAACCAAAGTCGGTTAATCCAAAGTATCAGTGAAGCCAAACTAAATTGTCGGACCCAGGCCACTTCCGGTACAGTTAAACCAAACTTTCATGTGGTTTTAAGGTCATGTGAGACTTTTTTATATGATAAATGGTAGTATTTTGGCAGGTCGCCGAAAAAGGTTTGGATTAACCGATCGTTTGATTTAAACGAGGTTAGTTTAATGGGGTTAAACTGTATATACATAAAAAAACAATAATAGTGCCCACATACATTGTACATTCATAATGCACCCCCGTTTTTGCCAAAGCCAAGTCAAAGTCAAAGCTCGGTTAAACCAATGATCGGTTAATCCAAACAAATTTCTAGGGTCCCTTCAAGTTTGGTTTAACGAGGTTATACTGTAAATGTGTAATATACTTTACTTTAGGTTGAAGGAACTTTGAGGTAAAATGTCTAACTTTGGAGATAGAAATTAATTTTGGCAAGCACACCAAAATACTGACACCATAGGCTTCTGTAGTAAGTAACAGGTTCTATTAAATTGACTCAGTATTCCCTTCTATGTGGCAACACATGCTTGATAAGTGCATCAGTATCTAAGTTAGATATGTAGAATCAAATCTAGGTGAGTGTTTTGGTTTAGGAAAGTTGATGCTTCCTCAGACTATGCGGCTTTAAATAGAACTTGTTACTACTGAAGGCTATGGTGCTAAGGCTTTCGGCACACATGCCAAAATTAATTTGGCATGTTTTCACTTCAAATAGCTCGAAGGTTGGCCATTTAAAATAAGTTATTTAAAACTGAAAGTAAAATCAGGTAGACTATGAAGATTAACCTAATACATGTCCACAACCTCTTATCCGAACTCCTTGGAGCGAGTTGTGTTTCTGAATTCGGAATTTTTCGGTTTCTGAATAAAGGGAATAATCGAACATTAATATCGCAGTCAAAATGTATTCATAAAGACCCGCAATAAGTGCAATTAATTAAAACTGCAAATAGAAATGTGTGAGTGACTGTGTAACCGCTTGTGTGTGTGAGTTTTTGTTTGTTTGTAAATATGTTTATTCTGCTGAATAAGTCTTTTGTCAGTGCCGAAGCACTGCTCTTCCAGCCATTTTTCAATTCAGGGTTATTTCCACAAAAGGTATATAGAGTAAGGTCTACAATAACTATTGAATACACAATTTGCAGCATGTAACACAATGAAATTCTGTAACCCAAACGTTCCATAGCAATATGGTCTGTCTGTCTGTCTGTTGTTGTTTTACGTCCTAGTAACATCTAAGGTCATATCAGGACGGGGTAACAGTAGTGTCATATAACTACATCAATATTAGTCAGTCATATAACTAGATCAATATTAGTCAGATCAATGTGAATATTTACATAGTATTTAGAATGTAAGCAGAAGTTATCTTCTGTATTCAGTTGGTGAAAGTTGTAGTAAGTTTTATTGTTCAGTTGCAGTTAGGCAAGTGGTATATAAATGTCAGTTTGTTAGAAATATTCTAGTGTAACTCTAGTGTAGTTAGTATGTGAGTTTATGAATTATGTTGTTGGGGTGGGGTTGTTAATAATACATTGCACCAGCAGTGACCAGTGAAGCAGTGGGACCAATCCCAGTGCATTTAGGTCTTAGAATTTACATTTTTATTTGGACTGTCTCTGTCATTGTATATGGTTGACTGGAAATAACAGAGGAACAGCAACAAATACAAAAATAATAATCAAAGAAATTATTGAAGTTATATGCTGATGAATGAAATAATGGGATAGTTATAGACTATAAATATTCTAGTACATTTTTATTTACAACAAAAAACATTTGGTAAAACTTACCGCATATACAGATTCAAGTGAACCGTAATTACACAAATTAATATTTATCCATAGAAACATAAATATTCACACTAAGTAGGTTTAAATAAAGACTGTTAATGATATTACTACTACAGTTGATTTATATACTGTATGACACACACACAAAGTTCGGCTTTCAAAGCTTTTTGGATTTCATAATTTCGGATAAGGGATTGTGGACATGTTTATTTATACAACAATTTTTTAAATTTAAAATGTTAAAAAAGACAAGAAACTCAGAACCATCAGACTATGCAGCTTTAAGTGAACGCTGATTGCTGCTGCTACCGGAAGTTGGCCTTTTAGCCTGTTGCAGTCTGGGACAGTGGGAGTCAAACTGTTGCATATTTATGGCTGACTGCGCATGTGCTTGCCCTCATCGATATATTGGCCGCCAGGGGGCTCCCAAGGGGGGAGGGAGGTGGCCCCAGGGGGCGTAATTTGATGGCAGAAAGTGAGCAACCCACTACAATAATCCACTGAGAACACACAAAATGGACAGAATATATTGAAATTACTAGGGCTGTTCTCTGAAACTGGGGAGGACGTGACCTAGCTCAAGCGGTAGAGTGTCCACCTGTGAAGGTGTGGGTCATCTGATCGATCCTGCTCAGTGGATCCATTTGCAGTTTGGGATATTTTCCGTTCCAACCAGTGGCCCACAACTGGTTCATCAAAGGCTGTATAGTATGTGCTGTCCGGTCTGTGGGAAAGTGCATATAAAAGACCCCTTGCTGCTTATCGGAAAGAGTAGCCTATGTGGCGGTAGCGGGTTTCCTCCAAAGAAATATGTCAGAATGACAATATGTTTGACGTCCAATAGTCGATGATACAAATCAGTGTGCTCTAGAGGCATCGTTAAATATAACGAGCTTTACTGAAACTGGGTACCAGTGTGTGGCATGGAGACCCAGAAGTGAAAACATTCAAAATCACAGCAGAAAATGTTTGAAATAACAATAGCAGAATTCATGTTCATGTGAAGCTTTAACATGTTGTGCATATGTCAGAGTTGAAATAAACGGCTGTTTCACTTTTTGATTTTTGATCTTATATATACACATTGAGCAGAATATTAAAATCACTCGTGTAACATTGAAATCAATCACACAGTCGGAACATCAGCTGAAAGTTGCATAGTCCAATGAAAACATCAAACTTTGAAAACCTAAATAATTATCTAGATTTGATTCTACATATTAAACTTAGGTAATGGTGCACTTATTAAACATTTGTCACCCCATTGAAGGGCGTTCTGAGGCAACTTAATATAATCTGTTACTGCAGAAACCTATGGTGTCAGAGTTTTGGCGTGCTTGCCTAAATTAATTTAGCATGTGTGCACTTTAGATATTTCAAAAGTTATCCATTTAAAATCAAATGCATTTCAAACTAAAGTAGGGTAAATTTGAAAGCCCTTTTTGGCCCTGCGCCAACAATTCTACACTGCAGACAGTATGCATGACCTTTTTACTCAAGTAAAACAAGAAAACATTTTAGCCTTTTTGAGGGCAGCTGGACTGTACCACCTCATATAGTTTACTAAATAAATTCTATCAATTATTAATAAAACTTTTCTTTTTCTATGGGAATTTGTTTCCCTTGACCACAAATATATGATTGTGAGCTTTCTAATTTAATGAGTTCTGTCTTGGCACATAATTGATTGTCTCTTTTACATGTGTAGTGGTCTGCACTGACCCTCAAGGCAAGGAGCTGGCATATAGTCACGTGGTAGTGTTTGATATCAGGGAGCCTAGGTGGTGTAATGGTTAGCACACGGCCCGGAATGCAAAGAGATGTGGGTTCGAGTCCCGCTCTAGGCACAATATTTCCCATTTTCATCACCCCACGACACTGGTTGCCGTGATCAGGATCCTGTACAAGCTTTGCGCTGTATGGTTGTTGAACCTACCCTGTGTATGTATGTGTTAGTGCATTGCCTGTATGTATGTAATTGTAAGCATTACAAGACTTACAATTCCAGGGGGACGAGTGTAGTGGTCTGCACTGACCTCTCAGGCAAGTAACCACATAGACAGGTAGGCGTGGGGAGTGTGTTGATATCAGGGAGCCTAGGTGGTGTAATGGTTAGCACACTGGCCCGGAATGCAAAGAGATGCGGGTTCGAGTCCCGCTCTAGGCGCAATATTTCCCATTTTCATCACCCCCATGACACATGTAAAAGTGATGGTTTGAACAAAAAACTAACATTTCTCGCCGTGAATATGGCCTATGCTGCCGACACGGCATAAAGCAACCACCAATCAATCAATCAATCAATTTTAAAGACCAGCCTAATATATTTATTTATCTCAGAAAATTACAGAAGCTCAAAACCATCGGACTATGCAACTTTAACACACACAACAAATTTGTGTTGAAGTGTAAATTTTCACATTTCTACTTTAACACAAAAATCATACAAGCATATTTTTGATACATTTTGTGGGATAGATTAAATACATGCGAGCATTAAATGACTCATGGAGGTAAAGCATGTAAAAGACTAATGCCCGGTACACACCTACCGTTTACGATCGTTTTTGCGCACCCACCTACCGTATACGATCTAAAACTGCCCAAAAATCGTGAGGTGTGCACTCCCCTAGCACACCTACCGATTGCGATTCGCGATTTTTAGTGCTAAAACGGTATGTGTGCGCTAGCAATACGATTGCGATTCGCGATTCGAAAAATGAATCGGCCCGATTTCAGTTTTAAGCGGATCGGGAGTTTTAGTGCGCGAATCCTATACGGTATGTGTGTACCTGGCATTACAATTCCATGGTGATGAGTGTAATAGTCTGCACTCTCAGGCAAGGAGCCACATAGACAGGTAGGGGTGGATAGGGTGACGACATCAAGGAGCCTAGGTGGTGTAATGGGTAGTACATAAGTCCCAGAGCGGCAAGAAGCGTGGGTTTGAATCATTACTAGGTGCAATATTTCCCATTTTCATAATCTTCACGATAGTAGTTCCACAATGGTGGCAGACATTGTTTGTTTGTTGTTGTTTTGCGTCCCAGCAACATATAAGGTCATATCAGGACGGGGATGGAAACATGGATCTGGCATTGATGTGCATTAGGATATATATGTGTAGTGGTCTTCACTGACCTCTCAGTCAAGGAGCCACATAGACAGAGAGGCGTTGGTAGTGTGGTGATTTCAGGGAGCGTAGGTGGTGTAATGGTTAGCACACTGGTCCGGAATGCAAAGAGATGTGGGTTCGAGTCCCGATCTAAGCGCAATATTTCCTATTTACATCACCCCCACGACACAGGTATATCAGAAAACATCTACTCTAATACACTCTAACCCGGTTAACCCAAACTCGGTTAAACCAAACGATCGGTTAATTCAAACTTTTTTCGGCGGAATGGCAAAATACCACCATTTATCATATCAAAAAAGTTTGTTAAACCAAAGTCGGTTAATCCAAATTATTGGTTAATCCAAACAAAATTGTCAGACCCCAGGCCACTTCCAGTACGGTTAAACCAAACTTTCATGTGGTAATAAGGTCATCTGAGACCCCACCAACTTTTTTATATGATAAATGGTAGTATTTTGCCGGGCCACCGAAAAAAGTTTGGTTTAACCGAGCTTGGTTTAACGGGCTTATACTGTATATACATCAAAAACATTAATCAAAGTGTCCACATACATTGTATATTACATGTGCAATACACGCTTACTCAAAGTCAAAGTCAAAGCCAAAGCTCGGTTAAACCAATGATCGGTTAATCCAATCAAATTTCTAGGGTCCCCTCAACTTTCGTTTAACAGGGTTATACTGTAGTATGCCAAGTTTCTCTATTTTGATTCTTATTCGATACTAGTACTACCTCAGAAAAATTAGCCGGACAATCTTCTGATGCTTTTTTCCCCTTTATGTCTTTTCAGGTATGTACGCCACCGGGTTATAAGTACATTCGACTAACTTCATGGACACTACGTACAACTATGGTAACATTCCATCAGCTGGCAACTTTGTTGGGTCTCAATGGCTGTCATCAGTTATTGCCCGATATGGGGTTTGAAGCCTGAGGGATGCTGGGGTGAGCAAGTCGGTGCGTCTTGGCCTCGATCTGACATTCGCTGCTGGGGCCTTCTCATTCTCTCTTCTGTTCACCATCGAGCGTGTCTGAGGGGACGCGGGGACAGGAGAGGGGGGAGCAAAGTGGGGGGAGAGGGGCGGGGGAATGGAGGGGGCGGGGGCCCCGTGGCACTGTCCCAGGATGCACAGGCAGCCTCTTCTTAGTGTTCTCCGACAGGGAGCCTCCCAGGTCACCCGTGAGGCAGAGACGCTTGGCTGGGCTCTCACGGGCAGGAGCTTCCGGTTTGTGGTACAAGGTGGGCCAAAAGTGTTATCACAGAGGGAAATTAGCGCTACAACTATACCATACACAAGGTGGGCCAAAAGTGTTACCACATAAGGAAATTAATGTTACAAACATACCTTGTACAGAGTGGGCCAAAAGTGTTCATACATAGGGAAAGTAACGCTACAAGCATACCATCTACAGGTTAAAGCTACAAGCATACCATGTACAGGGTGGGCCAAGGGTGTTCATCTATAGGGAAATATCAACGCTACAAGCATACCATGTACAGTGTGGGCCAAAAGTGTTCATACATAGAGAAATTAATACTACAAGCATATCATGTACAGGATGGGCCAAAACTGTCCACACATAGGGAAATTAACGCTACAAGCATACCATCTAGAGGTTAACGCTACAAGCTTACAGGGTCGGCCAAGAGTGTTCAATTAATGCTACAACTTGTAAGCAAGCATACCATGAATTTATTATGGTATCCCATGTAGTGTGGTGAAATGAAATGCAAAAATAATGTATTAACTTGGTTTTCTTTTCTTTTCTTTTGTTAAGTTAGTTTTAGTTTTAAATTTCTTTTTTTCAATGTGTGGAAGGGGTTGGGTTATGTTTTGGCTGCCTCAATATTTGTAATGTCCTAATTTAATACATGAAGCAGGTTAACCCTTTCCCCCTCTACCATACACCATTCCCTCTCCCTCTCCCTCTCACTCTCCCCTCTGCCCTTTCTCATACACCTCCCCCTCCTCCCCCCCTCCTCCCCCCTCCCCCTCTTTCCCCGTCCCCCTCCTTTCCCCCGTCCCCCTCCTTCCCCCGTCCCCCTCCTTCCCCCCTCCCCCTCCTTCCCCCTCCCCCTCCTTCCCCCCTCCTTCTCCCCTCCTCCCCTCCCCCTCCTCCCCCCCTTCTCCCCTCCCCCTCCCCCTGCCTCTCCTCCTCTCCACTCCCACTCCTTTCCTCTCGCGTTCCTCTCTCTTTCTTCTCCCTCTCCTTACACTATCTCTCAAGCCCCTCCTCTCTCCTTCTCCTCATTCCCCATCCCCTTCCCCTTCCCCTTCCCTCCCCATTCCCTCCACTTTCCCCTTCCTCTGCCCATTGTCTCTCTTCCTTCCCCCTTCTTCCCTCATCATTCCCCCTCCTTCCTGGCCTCTTCTCCTCCTCTCTCCTTCCCTTCCTCTCTCCCCCCTCTCCTCTCCCTCTCCCCCTCTCCCCTTCTCCCCCCCTCCTCCTTCCGCCCTCTTCGCCTCTCCTTTCCCCCCTCCCCCCGCCTTACCCCCTCTCCTAACCCCTCTCCACCCGCCCTCTCCTACCCCCATTTCCCCTCTCAGCTTCCCCCCCTCTCCGCTCCCCCCCTCTCCGCTCTCCTCTTCTCCACCACCAACACCTGCACGACACAGTGACAGACGCCCCTATTGGCCACGCCACAGGTACATCCCATAATAAGCAGCAGACACGCCCCTTTTGGCATGACGTCACGACTGTGGACGCCATGAATGCCCAGGTCCATCCCATAATAATCCAGGCATATGCCATAATAACAAGAACACGAACATGTCTGGCCGATGCCGTCTTCTACTCAAACCGACATTTAATTATTCAAAATATACATTTGTGCGTGTTTAACAAAAAAATCATCAAATTCTTTCCCCGAGCGTCATTGTTGGAAAATATGATTTCTCTGAGATGCGGATTATACGTCAACTGTCACCACTTCAGTATTGCATTAGTTTCGGGACGTAGCTCAGGCGGTAGAGTGTCCACCTGTGAAGGTGTCGGTCATCCTATTGATCCTGCTCAGTAGAGACATTTGCAGTTTGGGTTATTTTTGGTTCCAATCAGTGGTCCACAGCTGGTTCATCAAAGCCTGTGGTACATGTTGTCCTGTCTGTGGGAAAATGTATATAAAAGACCCCTTGCTGATTATTGCGGGTTTCCTTCAAAGAAAAATGTCAGAATGACCATGCGTTTGGTGTCCAATAGCCAATGATAAAATCAATATGCTCTAGAGGCGTCGTTAAATAAAGCAAGCTTTCATTTTTTAATTTTTTTTGCAAAGTGTGTCTTAGTTTAGGTCTATGTTTGTAAAAGGGGAAATATATTTTGGGATATATTTGTGTTTTTTTGGTGGGGGTGGGGGGGGGGGGAGGAGTAATACAGCTGAAATATGCTTTTCAGTTGGTGGCTAACCGCAACATGCGATACCTCCCACCATGTGAGGTGGGGGTGGTGGAGGTGGGGGTGGTGGAGGAAGTGGGGGGGGGGGTTGCACTCTACTGCAAGTGTTCAAGTTAAATGCTATACATGAGTTGCATGACAAGCATTACTCTGGTTACCCCTGCACCCCACGAACCTTACAGCTCCGTTCACATACACGTTAGTGAACGTAGTTGAACGTAGTTAGAATAACGTGGGTCAAACGTGCTGTCACTATTTTCTAATACGTTAAGGTACGGCAGGTTTTGGTTGATGACCCACCTAATGGTATGGATAAATACGGTATGGATCCCGGTATGTTATGGTATGGATCCCGGTATGTCCAACTACATTTGACTACGTTCAACTACGTTGTCCTCCACTACGTTCAACTTCGTCCACTAATGGCTATGTGACCATGGCAGAACGGCCAAGGTTTTGTGTGGGTCAAAGTATGCTAGGGTATGCTAGAGTACATTAAGAAGTACACTAGAGTACATTAGAGTACGCTAGAGTATGTTATCATCACGGAGGCTATGTCTGCCTCAAACGTAGTGTCTTTTGAGCTTAAATCGGAACTCACGGCCCACAGATGTCATTATCACATTATCATCATGGAGAAGTGCGAATGCCGGTACGTTACACTAATTTCATCTTCGTTAGCCTCCACTATGTTCAACTACGTTCACTAACGTGTATGTGACTGGGCCTTTACGGGATGGGTGAATCGGTAAGAGCGTCGACTGACTTCCCATGTGGGAGGGTGTCGTATGTTGGAACTTTGCGCGAGTCAAACCGATGACTTACCGAATTCATTCTTGTCGCTACCTAGCCTGGCGCTCGGCATTAATAGGATAGGACAAGGACTGGTTAGCTCGATATCAGGATAGAGTAAATATAACGGTAATATTTTTTTGCGATGATTATATTGGCCGATAAGTAGGTCTGATTCTTAGTTTCTGGCACTGCCTCGTTTATTGTTTTATGTCCTAGCAATATCTAAGGTCCTACCAGGACGGGTCCGGCAAAGTCGAAATCAAAGATTCATGACCAATTCGAGGCTGCTTTTTCTGGGAAAATGAAATTGCACCGTCATTCTGTTTTTCTAACCAGGTTGTAAAAAATGTCACACTGTGGTGTTATTGTATATAGTTGGTTGGTTGTTGGAGTTTTACGTCCTGGCACCATCTAAGGTCATACTAATTATCAGGATGGGTACCGACTTGTGACAGTGTACAATCATGGCTACTTTATACTGTTGCCTCACTCCCTCCCCCCCACCCCCCCAAATGGCAGGGAACCAAACTCCCGACCTTCCGCACGCTAAGCCAGCGCTCTACCGATTCGGCCACCGCGTCCGGTGGCGTTATTGTATATCTCGTTAGAATTTCTCCCTCAACTAAGTCAATTAAGTCTACATTAACTGATTAATATTTGTTTTGTTATTATTGATAAGAATTGACACGGACACTCAATATTCAAAGCGCTATTAATAGCCCTGTCACACTACGACGCTTCGGGCAAGCGTGCACCAACATAGGTGATTTGGCACCAATATGTCAGTGTACGTCGATATGCGTTACTCAAAAGCTACGCGTTTGATATGCGTACGTTGGTATACATTGATGTACGTCGATGTTCATCATTATACGGCGTCGCTCATTAAGGGGTCGCGAAGGTTTTGTGCATGCACAAAACTTTCGACGTTCGACAATTTGTGGCTTTTACATTGAGCATACGTTATGTATACGTCAATGTACGTTAGACATATGTTAGACAAACCTTGTTCACTACGTAGAACTACGTTTACCTACGTCAGTCGGATGGAGAGCCAGCAGAAACGTACAGTCCATGTATTGATAACGTATGGATAACGTAGTCTAATATACGTCTAATATGTCTAACATATGTTTTGTGTTTCTCCACCATGTCTTGACATATGTAACATATAATAAGGCATACTTCTGGTGATCAAATTATGTATATAACGTTCACCGGCGTTCTGCGAGCGTACCATGAGCGTATTGCGAGCGTTTTTCACCAGGAGTCACGTTTGCCATACATAGGCCATACGCTCTGCGATATTGCATATACGGTATGTATACGTCCAACTTTGCCCCCCGCGCCAAAAAATTTGGCGCATCTCGATGTTTGAAAGTGATTTTAGCCATCGGGCACGCACTTGGGCGATGCGTCGTAATGTGACAGGGCCACTTGTCTGAACCCAAAGAGTCCCTCCGTTTCAGTTGCTTTGAGTTTCTGCTACTTAAAAAAAAAGAGATAAGTGCATCAGGTTGATCACAATAATCTATTTTGTTTTAGTTTGAAGTAACTTTGAATTTAAATGGCTAACTTTGAAGATATTTCAAGTGAAAACGTGCCAAATTAATTTTGACCGGTGTCATGGGGGTGATGAAAATGGGAAATATTGCACCTAGAGCGGGACTCAAACCCACATCTCTTTGCATTCTGGGCCAGTGTGCTAACCATTACACCACTTAGGCTCCCTGATCTCAACACACTACCCATGCCTACCTGTCTATGTGGATACTTGCCTGAGAGGTCAGTGCAGACCACTACACTCATCCCCCTGGAATTGTAAGTCTTTTAATGCTTACAATTACATACATACAGGCAATGCACTTACACATACATACACAGGGTAGGTTCAACAACCATACAGCGCGTAGCTTGTACAGGATCATGGTAACGGCAACCAGTGTCATGGGGGTGATGAAAATGGGAAATATTGCACCTAGAGCGGGACTTGAACCCACATCTCTTTGCATTCCGGGCCAGTGTGCTAACCATTACACCACCTAGGCTCCCTGATATCAACACACTACCCACCCCTACCTGTCTATGTGGTTACTTGCCTGAGAGGTCAGTGCAGACCACTACACTGGCATATACAAATTCAGACAATGTAGGTCTCTGAAGTCACATGTTCTATTAAAGCTGCATAGTCCGATAAAGCGTCAAGTTTTCAATTATCTTGATTTGATTCTACATATCTAACTTAGATACTGATGCGCTTATTAAGTATTTGTTGCCACATAGAAGGGAACGCTGAGTCGATTTAATAGAACCTGTTACTGTAGAAGCTTATGGTATCAGTTTTTGCAAGCTTGCCAACATTATTTTCAGATGTTTGAATTTCAAATATCTCAAAAGGTAGACATTTATATTAAAAGTTACTTCAAACTAAAGTAAGGTAAATAATAATGATCAATTTAATATGCTTATCTCGGAAAAATGTCAGAAACTCAAGACCATCGGACTATCCAACTTTAAAGCGACTCGATATTCCTTTCTATGCATCAGTCAATTCTGGATACCCCAGTCACACTACAGCTTGCGACCACTTTAGACCAAAGAACCCACACTCACCAGTGATGCCCAGACATCGGCAACCATTGTTTTGGTAGCATGGACATCACGGGTGAGTGCGGGTTCTTTGGTCTAAGGTGGTTGCAAAGTGGTCGCAAGCTGTAGTGTGACTGGGGTATAATGAATGCAGAAACAAATGCTTAATAAGTGAACCAGTATCTAATACCCCAGCAACATGAGGCCTGCGTTCGTTTAAGATCGATTCGCGACATCAAAACGTCCTCATTGCGCCCTCCTTACGCCCTCCTTAAGTGCTGGCGCCACGAGGCCGCCAACCTCCCGGCGTCCATTTCAGAAATTTTGGAGGCAAGGAGGTTGCAGCTGCTGCACCTGCAACCTTGCGTCTTGTTCCGGCGGTGCCATTCAAAACTGGTTGGTGCCCTGGTGGCGACCTGGCGCCAACACATGTGATGCCACACTTACCGTGTGGTCAGCACCCCCCCTTTCCCCAACCCTCGCGCCGATCTGGCGCCGATTTGGCACCGACCACGTATTTGAATCAATGTATCGAGTGGGACGCTCGGAGGTTGCCGTCCTTTTGGCTGTAAGGAGGTTGGCGTCGAACGCTGGCTCTCGTGTGACTGGGGTATAAGTTGGGTATGTAGAATCAAATATGTAGAATTAAATCTAGATACATATGCTTTTTTTTTTTAATTTGATGGGACTGGAGTTGGGGGTGTGGGGTGGGGGGGGGGGGGTGTCCATGATTTGAGTCGCTTTGTAGTCTTGGCAGGACGGGGCGTGCTTAGTACGCAGTTAGCGCATGTGCGCACGGCGTCTGCGCACACATGTGCTGAGCGCACACGCACTGTATATGTGCTGCTAGCATCATACAGTCGCGTGCGGAACGTCAGGAGTTCGGTTCCCAGTTGAGTGAAACCAATGACTTATCAAATTGATACTTGCCGCTTCCTAGCTTGGCACTTGGCATTAATAATAGGATAGGGCAAGGACTGGTTATAGCTGAGTGTCAGGATAATGTGACTGAGTGGGATATCAGGTCATGTTCCTGGCCTGATTTCCAAGTGGGGCAGTACTATAACGTCGCAATGAGTCTATACTGTCACAAGTCAGTACCCGTCCTGATAAGACCTTAGATGTTGCCAGGATGTAAAATTCCAACAACCAACCAAACCCAACCCAACATGGCAGCAATTCTGAAGCCCGGCTTGCGGCTCTTGCTCCATCAGCTATCCTGGTGGTTCATTGGGTTTTCGCAAATGGTCTGTTGTAGTTTGCTATAGGTTGGTGTAGTTGTTGTAGTTTATTGTAGTTTGCTGTAGTTTTCTGTAATTTGCTGTAGTCATTTGCTGTAGTTTGTTGTAGTTGCTGTAGTTTGTTGTAGTTTACTGTAGTCTACAACAACAGCAGATTACAGAAAACTACAACAATTTGCTGTAATCTGCTGTAGTTGCAACTTGTAGTTTGCTATAGTTTGTTGTAGTTGCTATAGTTTGTTGTAGTATACTGTAGTTTGCTCTAATTTGCTATAGTTGTAGTTTACTGTAGTTTGCTGTAGTTGCTGTAGCTTGTTGTAGTTTACTGTAGTGTGTTGTAGTTTGCTGTAATTTGCTATAGTTGTAGTTTACTGTAGTTTGTTGTAGTTTACTGTAGTGTGTTGTAGTTTGCTGTAATTTGCTATAGTTGTAGTTTACTGTACTTTGTTGTAGGTTGTGTGCCTCATGGTCTCCAGTACCTACTATAATCAGACCACTACACTAAGATAGCCCAATTCACTGATACACATCCACAGGTAGTGAACCTGCCTCAGGTAAACTGGCACTGGGTTCATCAGGTTTCACCCAATCAGCAGCTTATGTGGATCATTAATATTCATAAGCGCCGTGTCTGTATAAATTAGCATTAATTAGCCTTTCTTGTCCACATCTGCGCAGGTGCCTTGGGGGTAGGGTCCCTTCACAAGGTCACGGTAGTCTGGGCGTGGTGCTTCGGTGTTTGTTGTTGTTTGTGAGCTTTGTTTTTGTTTGCTGTAGTTTATTGTGGTTGTTGTAGTTTGTTGTAGATTGTTGTAGTTTGTTGAAGTTATTGTGTTGTGCGGAAGGTCACGAGTTCGATTTGCGGTCGAGTCAAACCAATGAATTACAAAATAGATTTGTCGCTTCCTAGTCTGGCACTCGGCTTTAATAGGATAGGGCAAAGACTGGTTGGCTCAGTGTCAGGATAATGTGACTGAGTGGAATATCGGGTCATGGTTTTGGTGGCCTAATTTCTCAGTGGACTATAGAGTTGCTATGAGTGCGCACTGTTACAAATCGGTGCCCGTCCTGATATGACCTTAGATGTTGCTGTGACATAAAACTCCAACAACCACCCAAGTTGTTGTGCCTGTTGTGGTTTGTTGTGCATTGTTGTAGATTTTGTACATTGTTGTAGTTGTGGAAGTAGTTGTGTTTGTTGTAGTTTGTTGTAGTTTCCTGTGGTTTCTGATAGTTTCCTGTAGTGTCCTGAGGTTGTAGTTTGTTGTAGTTTGTTGTAGTTTCCTGTAGTTTGTTGTAGTTTCCTGTAGTTTGTTGTAGTTTCCTGTAGTTTGTTGTAGTTTCCTGTAGTTTGTTGTAGTTTCCTGTAGTTTGTTTTAGTTTCCTGTAGTTTCCTGTAGTTTGTTATAGTTTCCTGTAGTTTCCTGTAGTTTCCTGTAGTTTCCTGAGGTTGTAGTTTCCTGTAGTTTGTTGTAGTTTGGTGTCGTTTCCTGTAGTTTGTTGTAGTTTCCTGTAGTTTCCTGAGGTTGTAGTTTGTTGTAGTTTCCTGTAGTTTGTTGAAGTTTCCTGTAGTTTGTTGTAGTTTCCTGTAGTGTGTTGTAGTTTCCTGTTTGTTGTAGTTTCCTGTAGTTTGTTGTAGTTTGTTGTAGTTTGTGGTAGTTTCCTGTAGTTTCCTGAGGTTGTAGTTTCTTGTAGTTTCCAGTAGTTTGTTGTAGTTTCCTGTAGTTTGTTGTAGTTTCCTGTAGTTTGTTTCTAGTTTCCTGTAGTTTGTTGAAGTTGTTGTGTTTGTTCTGGTTTGCCATAGTTTATTATAATTTGATGTATTTTCTTGTATATTGCTGTAGTTTGTTTCTAGTTTCCTGTAGTTTGTTGAAGTTGTTGTGTTTGTTCTGGTTTGCTATAGTTTATTATAATTTGATGTCTTTTCTTGTATATTGCTGTAGTTTGTTGTCATTTTTCCTTTTTTTCCTTAATATAAAAAGAACATTTTGGGCAGAGCTTGTTGATTCACACCGGTGTCGCAGTTTCAACGCCCGGTCAGTTTCCACCGCCCGTATAGACTCAAACTCAAGGCATTGTCAATGGTCATGAGCAATCTTCATAAAGAAAATACAGCAAAAGTGAAATATCTCTAAAACTACACCACCTATTAACAAATCGCTTGGTACACATATAGAAAACATCTTTACCAAAAAGTCTGTATTAAATTTATAAGGTTAGGGTTCTTGATTTGTATTAATTTTGAATAAAACTAAGGTTTGCACTGCGCGTACCTCAAACTCAAGGCATTGTCAATGGTCGCTAGCAATCTTCATACAGAAAATACAGGAAAAGTGATATATCTCTAAAACCACACCACCTAGAAACAAATCGCTTTGTACACATGTAGAAAACATCTTTACCAAAAACATTATATTAAATTTATAAGGTTAGGGTTCTTGATTTGTATTAATTTTGAATAAAACTAAGGTTTTGCACTGCGCGTACCATCAAACTCAAGGCATTGTCAATGGTCACTAGCAATCTTCATACAGAAAATACAGGAAAAGTGATATATCTCTAAAACCACACCACCTAGAAACAAATCGCTTTGTACACATGTAGAAAACATCTTTACCAAAAACATTATATTAAATTTATAAGGTTAGTGACGATGATGTTAGATTTTGACGCATGCGCATGAAACTGACCGGGCGCTGAAACTGACCGGGCGCTGAAACTGCGACACCGGTACTATAGTCTAGGATCCACAACCAGAAAAATAATTTTGATGTGACACCCCTGCTATAAAATTTTTGGCAATTGGATTATGTCTATAGGGGTCTTGGACATCTGAAAAGTGAATTTGGACACTTTGACTGTATTGCGCAAATTCGGTAGACACCGTTTTTTGACGATAGGGTGTGACGACACCAGCCGCCTAATTCCGGGGTAGGGGAAACTAAATCTAGTATATCATCACAACGCAAGATTCTACTGCAACAAATTACCACTCATTCTTTTGGTATGGATGTAGGCTAAAACAATAAGCAGAGTAGATTCTGATTGGATTAACCTCAAGGTCACTAGAGGTCAAAAGGTCACGAAGGTTATGGCATGCCCAAAATCTGGGACTTCCATCAAAGAAGTGCCTATTAATATACCGTGTCATAAGTTTTTCCACTAAAATACTGTTTCAGTCAACTCCTGAGATCCCCCTGATGATTTTAGAAAAGGGATGTGAGGATTGGCAAAGAATTAATGGCCCCCTGAACATGTTTTACTAAGCCATATTTCAGAAAAAAAGCCAAATTCCTTCCTTCGTACATTTTATTGATATAACTCTCATTATCCAATAGTTTTTTGTTATTATTTGTGAAACTATCAGTAGAAAACATCTGAACTATCTGGAGATAAGAAAAAAAACTTAATAAGCAGTATGTTGTCATCCCAAGTTCATCATTCTAACAATAACATATAATGTTCCGATTACAACTACACCTAGTAGAAAATATACTTTGTTCTTGGTTACCAAGTCCTCATCACTTTTGTTGTCTTCAGTCAGTCGCCCACAGTTGTTTGGGTCCCCATTGCAGGTGCATGCAATAATTCATGCCGATCCGGCCTTTGCACATGAACAGTTCCTTAAACAGCCCTTCTTGCACTTGCAGTACGTCAGTTTTGCCACTGCAGGTTTGTTTGGCTTGCTCTTCATGACAGGAACTAATCTTCCTTTGTCCATATATCTGCCGTCCTGTTCAGGTGGGAGAAGAGTTGGATTGCTTAGATGGGCCTGTTTGTAGAGGCTAATGTTGAAAGACTCCTGAGAATGTGGAAATGAAATGCACCTTCAGTGGGAGGTACAGAGCGGAGGTCCTGTTTGCTTGATGCAAATAAATGGGCTTGTAACCTATCTAAAGATGAATATCCTTCCCTTCCGTACAAATCACATAAGAAATCACATGCTTCTTTGTACAACGTATCATCTAGGTACACAGTGTCGTGAGTGAAATTTGTCAACGCTGGCATTGAACCGACATGCTGCATTGCTACAATTGCTGCCCTTTTTTTTCCTCTTCTGTATGGATAACTCACTGAGTCACAGCCAGACATGACATACGAAGTGAGTAATGTGGCTGTTAGTTCCATTTAATTTGTTCCCACCACTTTCGCCAATTCCACAACCAAGTCATGAATGGGCAGGAAGAGTTCATTCTTTTCTACCCATAGGTTTACAATGTGTGGAAGCTGAGGATAATGGTACATAGCAAGCATTATGATATCTGTGTCGGTTGCATGGATAACAAATATGCTCCTGTCTTGGCAGCTAGCAAGATGTGCGATGATTCTCGTGTCGGCTTCCTCGTGTGTTTGGCAGCACAGCTCCTCCATCACATTGGTGCCGCTGTTGGTCACACATATTCCCTCTGCGTTAACTCCTATTATAAGGTTAAACTCATCTGGCAGGGATACAGACTGCGACCAAGAAGATGACAGGTATGAGAGCAGGTTTGCCTTGTTTTTAGGGTTCGAAAGGAATGTTTTCCACACAGGTATTTTCATGTTATGAACAGGAATATACTCCGGTGAGTTTGCTCCCATTTCCCGTCTATGGCGCTCATCACTCTTTAGGCTCATTGAACCAAAGTCATATCTATCGCCGACAAAATGCACTTCTGAACAATGTTTGGGTTTCATAATTAGAATCTTGTTTTTGTACCTCTCCTGAAGTTCGCCAAAATCACTTGCGCCAAGGGTCTGAAAACGTTGCACGAATGCCATGGCATCAATAACATACACCGGTTCCGATATGGAGGGAGGCAACACTTTCATTGGTTCCCATGAATCCTTAACCTTGTTTTGAAGAGTTCCTATAAAGTCAGATTTAGTTCCTTTGCACATGGTAAATCCCCCAGTCTTGTCTGGCTCAAATAACGATGGTGGATAGTCACTCCATTCGTAACTGAAGGCTTCAATTCTTGCCTCATCACTCAACTCATGTGTAAAGCAAAGGGCCCTAGTAACCAAGCTTTCCTCAGAAATTAAATGTTTTACAGAGTCCTGCATTTTTTTTGCCTTGCTTCTGTTGTGTGGCAAAAGTCATTATCTTAGGGGTGATAATTTGGTCAGCATCAGTTTTGCTGGCAGCCATCATTGCCTCTAACCCAAGTTTTTTGGTGTCCATGAGTAGTGTTGAAACATGCATTTCTCCCGTTGCAATGTTAACTAACTTATCATCTGCGAGGGAAGCAGCAAACAGATTTCTCATTTTCTCTGCCACAGTGTCTCTGATTTTCAGTACCTTTACCATATCATCTTTATTCATTTTCTCATGATGATCTGATTGAGAAGACTCCATATGTACCATCTGCTTCACACTCTCAGAGATCGCTGTTAGGAATGGCACGGTTTTTATGTATTTCTCTCTTGTTAATTCTGCCTGGGTAATGCCCTTGAATAGTCTTGTCTTCCCTTCCTTGTTCTAAGTTTGTTCCAATGCAAGGTCTGTCCATACTCCATTAAAGTCTCCATCCATCTTGTGCACTGCAAAATTACCCGCTTCAAATTCCTTGTGTACTTCGCAGTGTTGGGGAGGTCATTCATTTCACTTAGATAAATTGGCAGACAGGTCTTGTACTTGCTATGTCCAGAACAGACCGTGTACGGTAGCATGTTTTGTGCCTCGAGCAGATGTTGTTTCCAAATGCCAACTCTTTCAGCATGGATATAATGTTTCAAAATGAGCATCATTTCAATATACATTCCCCATAACCGAGCTGTTATACCCAATGTATTCTCAAAGTTCTTCCAGTGAGATTGAACTAATCTTAGACTTGTCATGATATCACCAACAAGTTTTGTAACACTGTCTTTGACCTTCATTTGAAAGGCTGCCCTGAGACATTCCAACACAGATGACAAAGATGAGAGTAAGTCAAGTTCATCTTCTTGCAACAATCATTGCTCAAAGGCTTCCCACTTGAGCATAAAGAATGCCTCACTGAGCAAGGAATGGTAACGAACCATTTTATAATAGTCCTTCCCTGCCATCACTTTATTAGCTGTTCCTTTACCACATATGTCACTTGCAACTAGTACGTCTTCAATGCCGCTTTCTTTCATGTAGAAACCAATGGACCCCAAAAAGTGCTGTGCAATATGGAATCCGCCCAATCGTAGCAATATGGAATCCGCCCAATCGTACTATAACATCTTTATATCTGGCAGGCTCCTTTTTCACCAAGCCTTTTATGATATCATATATTGCCTGGTCACATGTTACCACAGTCTTTGACAGGCCCAATTTCAGATTCAGTGTAACAAAGTAGTCAACATCTGGATTTGTAGGGGTTTGAGGATACATTGGACCATAGCCAATTTTTGTTTTCTGTGGCTGTTTCCTGGAATAAAATTCAAAGAATGCATTCCAATTTGGTGTACAACAAACACTTTCATCTTCACCTATCATCATCTGGGTTGGGAACATCCGAAGTAGAAACCAGACAATGTTTTCATCAACCAAATCATCACTGCGTATATTGCTGCCACAGCTAATCTCTGTACCACGTAACGATCTAGCCTCTTTTCGGTCCTTCAGTGATAGATTACTTACAACTGGTTCAAATTTAACAGCTTCCTTAATTGTTACTTGTCTTGTTTTCTGAAGAGGAACTTTTCCAGTCCCAACATTGTTCTTCTTATCATTTGTATACTGATAGATAATATTTGTAGTTGCATCAAGACTACCACCATCCTCGGTTTCTGAATGAAAGTTCAGGTTATCAAAAGCATACTGCGAAAATTGACTATGAACAACATTGGACGGAATAAAAATACCTTCTCTTTCTTCCCGTTCAGTAACCTCATTAGCTGTGGTTGTCAGGTAACGTTGGGCACTGGCATAGCTAATGCTATTACCAAATCGGTTTAACATTGTCACAATATTTTTACTATGCGTTTCTTTGAGAATATGCAGAGCAACTCTTACGTGTTTAGGTATAACCTGTGTACCAAGATACCCAATAATGTCCTGGGCTAGGTTCAACACACTCTCTTTGTCATTTTCCGGAAGATGAACTTTTCCATCATCGCCAAGGCTATCATCATTGTCAGTAATTAGCCATGCTATTAGATTGTACAAATCTACTGGAACCTGGCGAGATGCTGCTTCATGAGATATCTCTATTTCTCTATCTTCAGCAGCATGCATTCATTTTGCAATTGTTTTTACCTCTGTTCGCAAGTACTTTGCCAAAGGATATGATGTACTCAAAATGTTTTTGAGGAGATTAAAATCAACATCATCCCCCTCACAATATAGCTGGTATTCATCTAATTCATTTTGCAGGTCAACTATCTGGTCACACAATTCTTTCACAGTCAGAGAAGATGCACAAACTAAATTACTGTGGGTGGGGGTTGGGGGGTTGGACGTAATCAAATGAACAGGAGGGTATAGACTAAACATTCATTATTTGGACTCATAATCAGATAAGTCACTGTTACATTTGTTATTACTTTACATAACGTCTAGGGCAACTCAAGAACGCACACCAACTTCAAAGAGGCCTAACACCAACATCCTGTCAAGCAGCCATGTGCCAGTGATGAATCTGCCTGATTCATCACTGGCTAGTAGATTTCGCTGCTCGATTTTTGCATCTATGTGCATTCTTGAGTTGCCCTAGACATAAGAGGCACTGAACGCACATGTATACATGTGCATTCTGCATGGTATATTTTTCCATGTGTTGATGGGTGTTGTGGCCTATTCAATGCTGTGGGTTGTATTCAGGCACTTATTGGTAGCTAGAACTAGAACTAAAATGTTATTACTAGTACTTACCAATTTAAAAACTGTGGCACTGGCTATATATCATTCTTGAAAATTATTTCTTTTTAGGAGAATTTACAAACCCCTTTTAGACCTGTCCTAGTATGCTATATTAGTTAATGGCTGAAATAAATGGATTATTACGCACATTTTATTTGACTTAAATGGATCCGTCAAAAACTAATGTTTTTAGATATTTTTTCAAAACATAACTTAGAAATATCTCTACAGGACGCCATTTATTCTATATGAGCCTTGACATCCCTTTCCTAAAAACATCACAGGGATCTAAGGAGTTGATTGAAACAGTATTTTAGTGAAAAAACTTATGATACGGTATATTAATAGGCACTGCTTTGATGAAAGTCCAGGATTTCTGGCATACCACAACCTTCGCGACCTTTTGACCTCTAGTGACCTTGAGGTTCATCCAATCAGAATCTACTCTGCTTATTGTTTTAGCCTACATCCATACCAAAAGAATGAGTGGTAATTTGTTGCAGTAGAGTCTTGCGTTGTGATGATATACTAGATTTAGTTTCCCCTACCCCGGAATTAGGCGGCTGGTGTCGTCACAGCCTATCGTAAAAAAACAGTGTCTACCGAATTTGCGCAATACATTCAAAGTGTCCAAATTCACTTTTCAGATGTCCAAGACCCCTATAGACATAATCCAAGTGTCAACAATTTTATAGCAGGGGTGTCACATCAAAACCCTTAATTTGCACATTTTCTGGTTGTGGATCCCAGACTACTAGTAGCAGCTATTCATACTGTGATGTACTAACCATCGCTTGGAGATTTACATCCTAGCAACATCTACGGCCATATCAGGGTGGGTACACAATTGTGACAACACACACTCATGGTGACTTGATAGTGCTGCCTCACTGGAAGACCTGGCTGCTGCCCCATGACCCCGATATTCTACTCAGACACATTATCCTGATACTGAGCTAACCAGTCCTTGTCCTATCCTTTTAATGCCGAGTGCCAGGCTAGGTAGCGACAAGTATCAATTTAGTAAGTCATAGGTTTGACTCAGTTGGAGTTCGTACAATAAGCCGGCTAGTTTTGCTACACCATCCCGTTTCCTCAGTTGTCAAAATGCTAAAAATGAGTTTTCAATTTCTGACACCCCATCCCCCAACCGGCACCCCCCCCCCCTAGTCCACAACTGCCTATTATGGGATAGACGCCATATGCTGTACGTACAGACATCATTAATAATTCACAAACGAATATGAAAGGAATCACATACCATGCACACCCACCCCACACCCCCACTCACCCACACATCAAACCCGCACACTACCATCCCTCACATATCACCCCCCCCCCCAAACCCCCCTTCACTGACACACATCAACAATCCCTACACACCACTAACCTCCCATACTGGTAGTAACCCCCCCCCCCCCCCCCCCCCCACCTTTGAACGGTTCTGATGCTGAGATTTAATAGACTACATCACGGTTCCAGCGGCGCGGTGCATTGTGGGATGCATCAGCGCAAAACAAACCCCCCAAAAGCACATGGCATATGCAAATACACTGGGTGCAGCTATGAAATGTGCTAGTTTCAGCTCATCTCAGCTCTTGTTTGAAACATAGAATACCAACTAAAAAATATATATATAATAAATTAAGATATTAATCTTTTATCCAGCATTGCATTTACATCAATATAATCAGCACATCTTATGCCATGTGCATTTAAATTTAGAAATATCTAGGCACTCAGACTAGTGTTAGAGCCATAGCCAGAGTACTCAATGCATTGTCAATGGCAGTGAGCAATCTCCATAGAGAACAAGTAAAATATTGATAAAACCACACTGCCTAGAGACAAACCACTTGGAACACATATAGAAAACATGTTTAACAGAAAGATTATATTAAATTGATAAGGTTAGGGTTTTGGATTTCTATTAACTTTGAATAAAACTGACGTTTTTCACTGCGCGTATTGGCAAACTCAATGGCCGTACACCTTTGCTTTGCTCCCAACGCCGTTTTCAGCACATGCGCAGTCGGACCCGTGATGTAGTCTATTGATACATAGTTTGCCTTGCAGTGTGCGTCATGCGTGAGCAACGTGCTTCTTGCATGAGCGACGTGCGTCTTGCGTGAGCGACGTGCGTCTTGTGTGAGCGACGTGCGTCTTGCGTGAGTGACGTGTGTCTTGCGTGAGCGACGTGCGTCTAGCATGAGCGATGTGCGCCTTGCATGAGCGACGTGCGCCTTGCGTGAGCGACATGCGCCTTGCGTGGGCGACATGCGCCTTGCGTGAGCAACGTGTGCCTTGTGTGAGCGACGTGCGCCTTGTGTGAGCGACGTGCGCCTTGTGTGAGCGACGTGCATTGGCATTAATAGGTTAAGACAAGGACTGATTGGTTCATTGTCAGGATAACATGACTGAGTGTGATATTATTATATCATGGTAGCAGTAATACTTTTCGGATGTTCCAATCGCTAATAGTAATGTCGTGGGGGTGATGAAAATGGGAAATATTGCGCCTAGAGCAGGACTCGAACCCACATCTTTTTGCATTCTGGGCCAGTGTGCTAACCATTACACCACCTAGGCTCCGTGATGTCACCACACTACCCATGCCTACCTACCTGTCTATGCAGCTCCTTGCCTGAGAGGTCAGTGCAGACTACTACTACTGAGTACTACAATAATATACACATTCTCAGTTCCTCCGGTCCCTCAGGAAGGACTGAAGCTGCGACCCATCCCCCCACCTCCAAGTCGCACCTTCAGCTTGCACATCGGAAGTTGGGGTTGGTGCCACTTCCGCCTCTATCCTTGACAATAGACCCCTTTCAATGTTTATAAGCATTGTGTATGCGCACGCAGCTTGGCTGCAGAACGAATGCACACTGCCATTGAGTTTGCCGGTACGTGCAGTGCAAAATGTATATTTTATTCAAAATTAATAGAATTGCAGAACCCTAACCGTATAAATGTAATATAATCTGTTTGGTAAACATGTTTTCTATATGTGTTCCAAGCGGTTTGTTTCTAGGTGGTAGATAGAGATATTTCACTTTTTCTCTATGAAGATTGCTCACGGCCATTGACAATGCATCGACTCATTGAGTTTGCCGATACGCGCAGTTCAAAATGCCAATTTTATTCAAAATTAATAGAAATGCAGAACCCTAACCTTATGAATTTAATATAATCTATTCGTTGAATATGTTTTCTATATGTGTTCCCAGCGGTTTGTTTCTAGATGGTGTGGTTTTAGAGATATTTAACTTTTTCTGTATGACGATTGCTCACGGCCATTGACAATGCATTCAGTTTGCCGATACGCGCAGTTCAAAATGTCAATTTTATTCAAAATTAATTGAAATGCAGAACCCTAACCGGATAAATTTAATATAATCTCATACTTGAATATGTTTTCTCTATGTGTTCCAAGCAGTTTGTTTCTAGGTGGTGTGGTTTTAGAGATATTTCACCTTTTCTCTATGAAGATTGCTCATTGCCATTGGCTTTGCCGTGTGAGAGTGTGTTGTCCTGCAGCCAAACATTGCACGCACTGACCTAAATACCTCTGCTGACGTCATATGAAATAGGTATATAGGCCCAACACGTTAAACTCACTTTGCACCGCTAACTACATTCCTGCCGATGACCAAACTTGGTACGGTTATCACGTTATTTTTTTTTTACAAAATAATTTTTTGTTGTCAAAAGTAGAATACAGTGAAATTTTCCCGAGCAAATATTTCACATGACATAAAATACCACTTCCTGTATCATGGCATCTGTGTATTCGAAAAGGGTCCACAGCGACGAAAGGATGAAAAACGGGTTACCACTGAGTAATATCGAGCATACCCTTGCAGGATGAGTTTCCCATTCATTAAGTAGTGATATTGTGTGATTTAAACAGAAATCAATGTAGATCAATTTCAAATATACTTCAAACAATTTAATCTGTGCAAAAGATACATAAATATGTGATAATATCTGAACAATAAACTAGTAAAATAATATTTTACTACACTGCTAGCTCTGTGGAGGTCTAGCCTGGTCCCCTGGCATTTATTTGCTCTGGCAGAGGCATAGGAGTTTTCATCTATTAGTATTATCGCTCAGTTTCCAACCTGGTCCCCTAGCCTTTGTACCGGAAACAAGTTTAAACGAGCTCAAACGAGTTCAAACATGGCTGGTTGGGTCGCACCATGGCTAGTTGGGTCGCTCCGTTTAGCGCTGAATATGCTTATGGTGTATTCACAACCTCTCCCATCTACATAAGCATATTCAGCGCTGTACGGAGCGACCCAACCAGCCACGGTTGAACTCGTTTGAGCCTGTTTGAACTTGCCGGAAATAGACTTTCCTCTTCTCGTGTTCGCGAGAACTCAGTGAAGTAGATTAGTAATCCGCGTTATTGATATATTATAGAACAGAAATACTTGACAATAAACAAATCTTTTATCTGGCATCCTGAAGCTCCATGGCCATGTCAATTTCTACGACATTGTTTTGGTTGACAAGTTGGAAACTGAGCGATAATAGGTGAAAACTCCATAAGCATATTCAGCGCTATACTGGGCGACCCAACCAGCCACGGCTGAATACGCTTATGCGTTTGAGCCCGTTTGAACTTGCCGGAAATACACTTTCCTCTTCATATTATCACATATTTATGTATCTTTTGCACAGATTAAATTGTTTGAAGTATATTTGAAATTTATCTACATTGATTTCTGTTTAAATCACACAATATCACTACTTACTGAATGGGAAACTCATCCTGCAAGGGTATGCTCGATATGACCCAGTGGTCAGCCGTTTTTGCTCCTTTCGTCGCTGTGGATCCTTCTCCCCATCTAACCACTGTGTAACCTGTAACTGTGACCCAGCGTGTTGGGTCACATTCACAGTCTTAGTCTTCAACTGAGGGACCAGTGAAACTAGGAATGCGCGTATAGACTGTATTCACGTGTGCCCTAGTCTTATTGAAAACGAGGCTTATAAAAATTATAATATGTATGATTTCTTTGTTTACAATACAATGGTGCTATGTAATATGTATAACGGAATTGATAAATACATAAGGTGGGTTGTTTTGGCTGCAAGTAGTTATATCTAGGGCATTAAAAAAAAGTTTTGTTTCTGGTTAAATGACAGACTCTGTAAAAATAAAATTAATAAAAAATCATTTAATTAAAAAAGAAAAAAAGTTCTTATCCGAAGTGACTTTCATCAGGGCTGTTGGAGAATTGGTGGTGAGACGGTCCCGGATCAAGTCCAGTGGTTTTGCACCTGGCCTGCTTATTCATTACCCACCGGGCGCGCTGGCCGAATGGGTAGAGCGCGGGCCTCGCGTGCGGAAGGTCGGGAGTTCGGTTCCCAGTCGAGTCAAACCAATGTCTTAATTAAATTGATTCTTGTCACTTCCTAGCCAGGCGCTTGGCATTAATAGGATAGGGCAAGGACTGGTTAGCTCAGTCTCAGGATAATGTGACTGAGTGGGATATCGGGTCATGCTGCTGGTGGCCTGATTTCCCAGTGGGGCAACATTATAAAGTCGCCATGAGTGCGCACTGTCACAAGTCGGTACCCGTCCTGATATGAACTTAGATGTTGCTAGGCCGTAAAACAGCAACAATCAAGCAAACATCCCCACAAAGGATTATCGCCGGCAGAGAATTGTCGACAAAATTCCCTTATCTGTTAAAAGAAATACACTAAAACCTCTCTAAATCGACCGCCCATGAGACCGACTTTAAGTGGTCGATTTAGGGAGGTGTTTGGTTCAGAGAGTTAGAATATCCTTGCAACGGTATTGTTGGGACCCATTTCAAGCGCTCGATATAGGGGAGTGGTCCATCTGTGGAGGAGGTTTTACTGTATATATACATATATTTTTTTAAGTTCCTATCAGAAGGGACTTCCATCAGGGCTGTCAGTGAATTGGTTGTGAGACAGTCCCGGATGAAGTCCGGTGGTTTTGCACATGGCCTGCTTATTCATTATGCTCGGCTTGTGACAGTGGTTGAAATGAGGCACTAGTATACATATGGCAGTTGCCTTGAGTAGTCATCGGGCAGTGGTGGTCAACTGGGCGTGGTCTTGTGCCATGGTCACGTGTGGGAGGGGGGGAGGTCACGTGGGACGGGGAGGGTCAGCTGGGTGTATACCTGGGCACACTCTCCATTCACAGCAGGAGTGCCTGCTAATTGGCCCACCTTTCCCACACTCTCCGCCCGCCTCTCCCCGTGGGTGGGTGTGTTAGTGTGTGGGTTTGTGGGTGGGTGTGTGAGTGTGTACCGGTGTGTGGGTGAGGGTGTCGACTGGGTAGGTTAAGCCTCAGTCACACTACAGCTTGTGACCACTTTAGACCAAAGAACCCACAGTCACCAGTGACGTCCTTGCGACCCAAAACAATGGTTGCTGATGTCTGCGTGTCACTGGTGACTGTGGGTTCTTTGGTCTAAAGTGGTCGCAAAGTGGTCGCAAGCTGTAGTGTGACTGAGGTGTGAGTATGTGTGGTGTTAGTGTGGGGGTGTGTGAGTGTGTGAGTGTGTGAGTGTATGCCTGTGTGTGGGTGTGGACTGGGCGCATGAGTATGTGTGGTGTTAGTGTGTGGGTGTGTGAGTGGGTGTGTGAGTGTGTGCATGTGTGTGGGTGAGGGTAAGGACTGGGCGGGTGAGTAAGTGTGGTGTTAGTGTGTGGGTGTGTGAGTGAGTGTGTGCCTGTGTGTGGGTGTGTGAGTGGGTGTGTGAGTGTGTGCCAGTGTGTGGGTGAGGGTGAGGACTGGGCGGGTGAGTATGTGTGGTGTTAGTGTGTGGGTGTGTGAGTGGGTGTGAGTGTGTGCCTGTGTGTGGGTGAGGGTGAGGGCTGGGCGGCTGAGTATGTGTGGTGTTAATGTGTGGGTGTGTGAGTGTGTGGGTGAGGGTGAGGGCTGGGCAGCTGAGTATGTGTGGTGTTAATGTGTGGGTGTGTGAGTGTGTGGGTGAGGGTGAGGACTGGGCGGGTGAGTATGTGTGGTGTTAATGTGTTGGTGTGTGAGTGGGTGTGAGTGTGTGCCTGTGTGTGGGTGAGGGTGAGGGCTGGGCGGCTGAGTATGTGTGGTGTTAATGTGTCAGTGTGTGGGTGAGGGTGAGGACTGGGTGAGGGTGAGGACTGTTACTGTGTGGGGAGTACTGGGAGTGGGGGATGGACTGTGGGGTGTGTGGGTGGACTGTGAGTGTGTGTGTGTGCACTGTGGGTGGGTGTGCGAGCAGACGACATCTGTCCCTACCGTTATATCCCGCCGCTTTGCTTGTTGTAAATTAGCAGCGTTCGGCCGCTAACTGTCTCTAGCGACAGACGACATTTCACCCAAACTAGCAACCTGCGCGTATCCAAGGGGCCGTGCACAAAGCACGTCACGCCTAGTGGGAGGTAGATAAAGGATTCACCCGGTACTCGCAGTACACGGGTGAATACCAACCCTATATAAAAACGGTCGAAAAAGCGGGTTAAAGAATTTAGAGCCTAATTTCACAATCTAAGAGGCAACAATTATTCTTTACATATGGCTTATTGATAGCCCACTACCTTTGAGTTGAAAAATATAATATAATATCTAGTTTAATAAGATTTAAAAGTGAAATCGACGGCGTTCTGCAGCCGCCATCTTGTCTTTTTGCATTCTCTCCCATTTCACCAACTCTGTGCTGATATAAGTAGCCATTTGACACTGGAGGCAGGCATTCTACTTCTTGTTCTATATTAAAGCTATTTTTGCCCGTATTTATACTACGTTGTCTTTCACCTGTGTACTACAAGTACCGGGTGAATGTTTTATCTAAGTGGGAGGGTGATGGGGAGGGGCACAGAAGTTTCAAAATTTACAAAACTATGAATCTTCTATTAATATTATTAAATCACAAAGCTTATGAATATGTGCCTTTTGACCAGACGGGATGGCCGAGCGTCCGTGTCCCGTTTTGGTAGATGGTGGGATTCGAACCCATGAGTTCGAACCCTGGTCGAGTCAAACCAATGACTACAAAATTGATACTTGTTGCTTCCTAGTAAGGCACTCGGCATTAATAGGATAGGGCAAGGACTGGTTGGTTTAGTGTCAGGATAATGTGACTGAGTGGGATATTAGGGCATGGTGCTTGAAGCCAGGTCTCCCAGTGGGGCAGCACTAGAAAGTCACCATGAGTGTGCACTGTCACAAGTCCATACCTGTCCTGATATGTCCTTAGATATTGTCAGGACGTAAACCTCCAACAATCAACCACCCACATATATATGTGCCCATGTTTCTGTGGTCTTCGCGACCCTTTTTAAGTGTGATAATATTAAACAGTTATTTCCAGATATGGAGTTTGAGGTCTGAGGGTTTCTGAATGAGTATCGACTGAAGCGTAGGTAAGGTTGATGCGGCGCATTCCGAGGGAGTCAACCCCCTATCAGGGCGATAAGGGGTCTATTAACCGATTTCAGTTTTCGGATTTTTTGTTATTTTGATCAGTGGAATATGAGAAACCGAAATTTATGTAATCTTCTAAAAATTGCCATTCTACTAACCAGTCCGATATAACTTATCAACATTCAGCCGCCATTGTTGTGAATAGCGCCCAATAGCCTGTGTTCTCAACACTATATAGACGTTTGGTAAAGCTTAGTTATACTTATAGGTCACAAATATGTTTGACAGTGGGCGATATTTGGCAGCAGACAATATTTGACAGCAGTTAGCATTTTGATAGTAGATAGCATTTGAGAGCAGGCAGCATTTGAGAGCAGGCAACATTTGACAGCAGACAACACTTGACAGCATATGGCACTTGACAACAGATGGCATTCGACAGCATATTACATTTAACAGCAGACAGCATTTAACAGCAGACGGCATTTGAAAGCAAGCATTTCGCAGCACTGTTCACAACATTGTGATGGTATCATAACCTCCCCTCCCCTCTCCTCCCCTCCCCCCTCCCCTCCCCCCTCCCCTCCCCTCTCCTCTCCCCTCCACTCCCCTCCCATCCCCTCCCCTCTCCCCTCCACTCTCCTCCACTCTCCTCCACTCCCCTCTGCTCCCCTCCCCTCCCCACCCCTCCCATCACCACCCCTCCCATCACCACATCTCCCCTCCCCATACCACCCCTTCCCTCCCCCTCACCACCCCCACCCATCCCCACCCTCTCCCTCCTCTCCCCTCCCCTCCCCTCCCCTCCCCTCCCCCCTCCCTCCCTCCCCCCTCCCCCTCCCCCTCCCCCCTCCCCCTCCCCCCCCCCCCCCTTCCCCTCCCCCCTCCCCCCTCCTGTGGACCGATATTTGTGTTCATAGGTCGTTGGCAGCTGGCCAAGACAACCTGCTCGAGAGCTGCTCGTTAGTAGGGCCACCTAGCGGCAGGGGTGGGCTGCACTTCCGGTCCCGAGGTCAAGGGGGTCAGGGTTTACCGTCTAGAAGGGACCGAGAAGAGATCGCCGGCAACATCCGTCTGTGGGTATGATCTGTGTGTGTAAGGGGTGTGGGTGAATGACTGGGGTTTTAGATCCTAGCAACAGGTGAGGTCAAATCAGGGCAGGTACCAACCTGTAACACTATTAATACAATTAGCCTAACAACGCGCATTCATGGTGACCTTATAGTGTTGCCTCTACTGATCTACCCCTGGGGGGAAATGAGGACGAGTTACATTCAGCTTTCAAATTGACTTGACGTGGTTCGATAAAATATCTAATGTTTGAATTATCGCCTTGACTTCTTCATGTGATGCCCACAAAGACCAAATCGTATGTGCTGGCATAATTAATACCGTGATGGACTGCTTCCTATTCCGCTTGAGGTATAAAAGGAGTAAGACCGAGATAGCTTCGAACCCCAAGGTGCTCCATGGTTTATTCAGCGATGGTCAGAATAGGAATTGACGTGCCACTGCCCAGCTGGGTAGCATAGAACCTCCCTCGTTTGGCGGGGCGGGGTGGAGGCTAGTGGAGGGTGGAACAGTCCACCCTGTGGACTGTTCCTGCTAGCGTGCTGCCACCTGTTGCTACTTCTTAGCAAACAGGGGCCAGCATAGTCACCACCAGCACCATGTGGCACTGGTAGTAGGGTTCATTACGGACTCCTACTATACTACTTTTGAAGCATTTTCACTAAAGGCAAGAAATTTTAAGTGTACTCACAATAATTTGCTTCGAAGGACTGTGGCTGGATGGTCCCACCTATATGCCATGCTTGCTGTGCGCCATCATGAATCTTGAATCATGAATTAAATAAGAAAGTCTTGAAATGAAGATAACTAACTTTCTTTTCTTTTTTTGAGGGTACATTAGTTGGTTTTTTGTGTGTGTTTTTTTGGTAAAGTATTTATTTATCTGAATATGACATTTGTCAGCGTTGGAGCACTGGTCTTCCGGCCATGTTACTATTAGAATTGACAGTCTCAATAATCTAAGTTTGATCAGTGCTGTATTAGTTACATCACCGATCCTGTAGAATTAAGGGAGTGGCTCCTGGTCTATAATGTACAGCACCAGTCACTGTAGTTCATGCAAAAATGGGGAGCAGCACCGAGTAGAAGATGTATATTTGGGGCAACTCAAACAATCGTTGTGGGTTAAATTTTTTATCTTATAAAACAAGTTAAGTTTAGAGTTGACGAGACATTTTGTCTGTCTTATATAATGTTCAATGTGTTTAAGCAGGGGAAATTTCAGTCGCAGACGACTGGTCTTCCTTCTTTCTAGATCTAAAACTAGATTTCTTTGCTACATCTAAATGCAGGCGTCAATAGAGATTTGGTGCAGTCTTGGGCTGGAATTGTGTGAAACAGTTCACTTTAATCAAATATTGTCGTGGGGGTGATGAAAATGGGAAATATTGCGTCTAGAGCGGGACATAAACCCACATCTCTTTGCATTCAGGCCAGTGTGCTAACCATTACACCACCTATGCACCCTGATATCACCATACTGCCCACGCCTACCTGTCTACTTGCCTGAGAGGTCAGTGCAGACCACTACACTCGTCCCCCTGGAATTGTAAGTCTTTTAATGCTTACAATTACATACATACATGCAATGCACTTACACATACATGCACAGGGTAGGTTCAACAACTATACCATGTGTAGCTTGTACTGGATCATGGTCACGGCAACCAGTATCGTGGGGGTAATGAAAAGTGGAAATATTGTGCCTAGAGTGGGACTCGAACCCACATCTCTTTGGATTCCGGACCAGTGTGCTAACCATTACACCACCTAGGCTCTCTGATATCACCATACTACCCACGCCTACTTCTCTACGCAGCTCCTTACACGAGAGGTCAGTGCAGACCACTACACTATCATACCGGGTATTTCTAAACAATTTTGCTATAGTTTTGTGCTGGTTTTTGTTGTTTGGGGTGTCTCTCATTGTTGCGTAGTTCTGGAGTCCTACTTACAACGTTAGTTTTTGCCACTGCTGCTAGGTGGAGGGCTGGTGGTGGAAGGAAATAGTCCATTACATATCTTGACACATAAGAAAAGCCACTTCCTTCAAAGTAACTATTGCGTATTAGTCTGCCTATATCTACAAAGCCTTCCGTAGACGCATGTAGAATCATGTCTTTTGATTAATTTGAGCGCTTTCAAAGAGGCCGAAGCCACAGATTGAGTGCCCTTTTGAAGCACATGAGGAGGACCACTGAGCATGTAAAAGAATAACATAATTTGATACAGTGCGCCTGTACTGAGCTACTCAAAGAACCCTGCTACAGAACTATGGCATCGCATGGCACTAGTGCCATTCTACCACTCATGGCAACTTTATAGTGCTGCCCCACTGGGAGTGGGAAACCAGGCTGCCGGAACCATGACCCGTAATCCCACACCATCACATTATCCTGACACTATGCTAATCAGTCCTTGTCCTATCCTATTAATGCTAAGCGGCAGGCTATTTAGCGACAAGTATAAATTTGGTAAGTCATGAGTTTGACTCGACTGGGATTCAAACTCCCGACCTTCCACATGGGAATCCTGCACTCTTCCGATTCGGTCAGCGCATCCGGTCGTTGCAGCAAGTTAGTTGGTTGTTGGAGTTTCACCTCCTGGCAACATCTAAGGTCATATCAGTACGGTTGCAGTCAGTAATGACTTGTATAGTTTGTGATTTTTGTGCGGGGGGGGTTATTATTTTTTGTTTGTGGCGTGTTTGCTTCACCGGTAGACTATATGCCCTACCACTTCTACCTACTGGAGTGCTATCTACTACCCCCCTCCCCCCGCACACCACCACCATCCCATCTGAACTGTACCTCCTCCTGTACCCAACACCTGAATGGTTGCCAGGGTAACACACACTGGGACTCTATCATCTATGTACATAATGCTACCAGTCTACTTATTTTAGTAGCGATGGCCGAATCAGTAGAGCGCCGGCCTCCCATGCGGGAGATCAGGCGTTAGATTCCCAGTCGAGTCAAACCAATGACTTATCAAATTTATACGTGTCACTACCTAGCCTGGCACTCGGTATTAATAGAATAGGGCAAGGACTGGTCAGCTCAGTGACAGGATAATGTGACTAAGTGGGATATCAGGTCATGGTGCTGGTGGCCTGGTGTCCCAGTGAGGCAGCATTATAAAGTTGCCATGAGTGCGTACTGTCACAAGTCAGTACCCATCTTGATATGACCTTAGATGTTGCCAGGACGCAAAACTCTAACAGCCAACCAACTTATTTTCGCCAGTTATTACTACAACTTACAAGTCCATAGTCTGAAATTCTGAAATCTGAAAAGTCCCGAAAACTTTAGTTTTTTCTTCTGTACCATATATGCTTAAGCTATAACATTATTTACAGGCTTTGGTTATCCCACCTAGTCTGAACATTCATACAATTCTCTGGGGAAATATCATGTAATAAAGAAATAGGTGAAATGTGGATTTTCCATATAACAAAAATAGTAATATCAATGAGTATAACTTAGAACCTAGAATATTGAAATGTAGATATTTTTTCATTAACAAAATAGCAATATCAATATCTAGAACGTAGAACCTAAAATATTCGATGTAAAGTAAAGTTCTCCTTTTTATGATGGTGCTGAAATTGAAATTGGAAAAACAAATTTGCCTCGTGCGTAGTCATTTTGGTGAGAATGTGTGCTGATTTGTTAGTGAAGCAGAGTCCGCCTCACGGAGGCGTTAGTGAGACGGTTCATGTGCCATACCAAAGACTGTAGCCTACTTAGAACTGCTAAGAACTGCCACTCTACTGTGGGCTTGCGATGTTCAGTGGTGGCGAACTCTAGGCATGGTGGTAAATACTCTCTATCCACTATTCTACCAGTATCACTCAATGTTTGCTTGAGATAACCACATCAGCCAGATGTATGGTCAGATGGAGAGGGGTAGGAACGGGGGAGAAGGGGAGGAAGGGGGAGAACAGAGATGGGAGGAAGAAGGGGAGAGGGGAGGGCAGAGGGGGGGGGGAGGAGAGGGGTGAGAGGAAGGGAGGAAGGGGGGGACAGAGAGGGGAGAGAAGGGAGAAGAGGGGAGGCAGAGAGGGAGGAAGAGGGGGATGCAGAGAGAGGGAGGAAGGGGGAGAAGTGAGGGAGAACGGAGGAAGAAGGGAGAAGGCACAGAGGGGGGAGGAAGAGGGGAAGTGGAAGAGGGGTTAAGGAGGAAAGACGGTGTGAATGGGAGGAAGAGGGTGAGGCAGAGAAGGGGAGGAATGGGTGGCAGAGAGAGGGAGTGATGGGGGGAGAAGGGGAGGAAGATGGAAAGGCAGAGAGGGGGAGAGAAAGGGGAGAGACAGAGATGGGGAGTGAAGGGGATGCAGAGAGGGGGAGGAAGTGGGGAGAAAAAGGGAGGGAGCGGGAGAGAGGGTGAGAGAATGGTGTGTGTGTGGGGGGGGGGGGGGGCAGAGGGGCGGGCGGAGAACGGGGTGTATGCGGGGTAGGTGATTGTTGTTGTTGTTGTTGCTGCGTTCCCTTCTCCAGGAACATGACAGTTGTTGGCCACGGCAGAGCAGACGACATTTCGAGGAGCAGACGACATTCGTCAGGTGTTTCCTGACGTCTGACGGCGGACATGACACTTCCGGTCAGACAGGCGTTCCGGTTACGTAGAGGAGGTTCCGCTTTTTGACGGCCCTTTGAAATGAAATTCACTCAAACTTTTTCTCTTTTCTATTATTTTGGTGTTGTTGACCTCCTTGAAGAACTCAACTAAAACAATAAATATAAAAGTGTGTATGGGGGAGGGGGGAGAGAGTTGTTGATGGATGACCTTGGGTGAATGACAACATTTCTAGGTGGTTCTAAATCAGGTTGTTGAGTTATGTTTGTGAGGCGTAGACAACGACAACAAAAAACAACCAACAAAAAAAAAGCCACAAAAAAAAGTCACCTGTTTCTAGTAGCGCAACTTTACCTAGAAAAAACAGTCAGAATGTAATGTTTAAAGAAGAAAATCCATATATATGGATGGTGATAACTATTATCGCGTGTAATAATCTCTGTAGTGTCCTACTCCTACCCCCCCCCCCCCCCCCCCCCCCCCCCCCCCCCCCACAGTTCCCCACGGAGGTTGGAGGAGCGGAGAACCAAGTCCATCACAGTAGCAACAAGTATCAATTTTGATGTCATTGGTTTGACTCGATCAAGGTTCGAACCTGTGCGTTCGAATGCAACCATCTACCAAAATGGGGGACGGACAGACGCTCAACTCATTTGGCCATTCGAACCCTGGTTGAGTCAAACCAATGACTTAAAAATGTATACTTGTCGCTTCCTAGCCAGGCGCTTGGCATTATTAGGATAGGGCAAGGACTGGTTGGCTCAGTGTCAGGATGATGTGACTGAGTGGGATATCAAGTCATGGTGCTGGTGGCCTGGTCTCCCAGTGGGGCAGCACTATAAAGTTGCCATGAGTGCACATCGTCACAAGTCGGTACCCGTCCTGATATGACCTTAGATGTTGCTAGAAGTTAGAACGTAAAACAACAAACAAACAAAATCGAATCCCACGATTTACCAAAATGGGAGACGGACGCTCAACTCATTCGGCCATCCTGTCTGGTTTTACCTAACCAGACATATTTCTTTCTGTTGAATAGTAAAGAGGTAGTTGGCGGGTGGGTGTGTGGGTGGGGAGGGTTTCTAGGGGGTGTGTGGATGAGGGTGGGGGTGGAGGAGGAGGAGGAGGAGGGGTTTTAGGGAGGTGGATAGGTGGGTGTGGGTGGGTGGGTGGGAGTGGGTGGTTGCTGGGGTAACTGCGTGGGGGTTCCCAAATGTCAAGAAATACTTCCTGCAGTGACAAAATCAAAGCTACCTGTTGGCTGTCACGTGACGTGACATGGTTGTCACGTGACCTGGCGTTGGCTTATCACGTGACGCCAACCCTTATCAGTGACCCGGCCGCTGTCACTGTCACAACTAGCCGTCAGCTGTCAACGCGCCGGCCGTGATGTCAAATCCACGTCAGGTCCACTTGGAGTTGGACCGTTGAGCCTCGTTCTGGGTGCAGCTTTCCCGCCAAAAATGGACAAATGTCGTCTGGTTCTGGTTATGGGTGTTTTGTGAGGAGGAAATGGTGTTTTGAGTTGTTTTTTTTGTGTATGTGTTTATTCATTGATATATTTAAGTGTATTTGAGTATTACTATTAGTGAATCATAAGCTAGTCATTAGCTCGTATATATATATATATATATATATATATATATATATATATATATATATATATATATCTGATCTGTATAATATATATACAGGTATAGAAGCGCGAAGGTTTCGGTTAGTATTATATTAATATTATTATTTATTATATATATTAATAGAAACCGCAACACTAATTGAACCTTATAAGTTATATTTGCATAAGTTTTTATTTGTCACTATATATAAGAACTTTTTTTGTTGGGACTGGGAGGGGGTCAACATTTGTATTCATCTGAATATTCTTTTTTCAGCGCCGAGACACGGGTCTTCCTGCCATGCTTAACTTAAAGCTGCATAGTCTGATGAAATATCAAATTTTCAAAACCAAACCAATTATCTCAATTTGATTTTACTTATCTAACTTAGATACTGATGCACTTATTAAGCATTTGTTTCTACGTAGGTAGAAGGCAATACTGAGTCAATTTAACAGAAGCTGTTACTGCAGAAGTCTATGGTGTCAGAGTTTTGGCAAGCTTGCCAAAACTAATTTTCCATGTTTGCACTCAAAATATCTCAAAGGTTTACCATTTAAAATAAAAGTAACTTTGAACTGATGTAAAGTAGATACTAGTGATCGATCTAATATATTCATCTCAGAAAAAATACAGAAATTCAAAAGCATCGGACTGTGCAACTTTAACGTAATAAACTATTTTGATTACATTCAGCTAATACTAGTAATTAAGAGTGTGTGGTAGATCTGGTCAGTGTATCCATTCAGTGTATACACTGAATGGAGGAACGTTCTCACCCACCCCCACCCCCCTCCCGAGATAAAAGATTCACCCCATACTTCCAGTACAGGGGTGAAGACCAGCTTTATATAAAAAAGGTCGAAAAATCGGGCTAATGAACTGAGTCTTTATGAGAGCCTAATTTCACAATCTAAGAAGCAACATTTATTCTTTGTAGATGTCTTCATATTTACCGGCTACCTTGGAGTTGAAAAATATAATAAAATAGCTAGTTTAATACAATTTAAAATTGAAATCGACGGCGTTCTATGGCCGCCATCTTGGATTTTTGCATTCTCTCCCATTTCACCAAATCTGTGCCAATATATGTAGCCATTTGATCATGGAACCACAGTTTCTACTTCGTGTTCGATACTAAAGCTATTTTTGCCCGTATTTAGACTACGTTGTCCTTCACCCCTGTACTGGAAGTACGGGGTGAATCTTTTATCTACCCCCCCCCTGCCATTCTCCCCCTCTTCTCCCCCTGTCTCCCCCTTCTCACCCCTCCCCAGCAATAGAAGTAATGGAAGGTTCACTTATTAACAGGGATGAAAGATTTCCGCGTTTTCGCGGATTTCCGCAATTATTTATATTTCCCCGATTAACGTTAAACAAAAATGTTAAAATTGAGAAGTATATGACAACACTTCGGGAGTTTGAATCCCATACGTCCTTACATGTTGCTAGAACATGAAGCCCAAACAAGAGCGGTTCAGGTATGGGCGATAATACAGTCACAACAAGGTTAGTTGAAACCTGACTTCCGGAATTTTCCCACGATTCCCTGACAGTCTCTGGGAGAAGAACTGCGTTATCGCAGACATTTGTCATCAGTGTAATAATCTCTGCCTGATTTCCACGATTTTAGCCGGAAACCACTTTCATCCCTGAATTATTTACAGGAGTAAATTTTACAGTGGTAAATGACACTGAGGGGGGAGGGGAGCGTTGTGTAGCTCAGGCGGTAGAGTGTCCACCTGTGAAGGTGTGGGTCATCCTATCAATCCTGCTCAGTGGACCCATTTGCAGTTTGGGCTATTTTCCGTTCTAACCAGTGGTCCAGAACTGGTTCATCAAAGCTGTGGTATGTGCTGTCCTGTCTGTGTGAAAGTGCATATGAAAGACTCTTTGCTGCTTATCAGAAAGAGTAGGTTATGTGGTGGAAGCAAGTTTCTTCCAAAGAAATATTTCAGAATGACCATACGTTTGACGTCCAATAGCCAATGATGAAAATCAATGTGCTCTAGAGGCGTTTAATAAAACAATTTTTATTTTAAAAGACACTGGGGTAAAAGACACTGGTGTAAATGACACTTGGGTAAATGACAGGGGTAAATGACATGTAAATGACGTGTAAATGACACTGAGGTGAAGGTTACCGGTGTAAATGCCAGCGGTCAAAGACGGGTGTCGTGGTGACGCACTTTGTGACCCAAGGTGCGAGTAATTGTCGTCTGCTGACCCACCACGTGGTCTCCTGCCCCTACAGATGTCGTCTGCTGCAGCTAAATGTCGTCTGCTGCCCGACGCGTTAGACTGCCCTCCGGACACGTGACTGTCTCACGTGACCGACCACACACGCACGTTGACGACGAGTATCAATGTCGTCTGCCTCTCGGGTACCGTTACACGCATGCGCGTTTCATTTTCCCCGCCAAAAAGACCGCCACCACCCCCATCCACCAGGGAAAAAGGAAAAGAAAAGTTTGTGCGTGTGTGAGAGTGTGTGTGTGTGCGCGTGTGAGTGTGTGTGTGCGAGCGTGTGTGAGTGTATGTGTGTGAGTGTATGTGTGTGAGTGTATGTGTGTGAGTGTATGTGTGTGAGTGTGTGTGAGTGTGTGTGAGTGTATGTGTGCATGTGTGAGTGTATGTGTGTGAGTGTATGTGTGCGCATGTGTGTGAGTGTATGTGTGCATGTGTGTGAGTGTATGTGTGTGAGTGTATGTGCGCATGTGTGAGTGTGTGTGTGTGAGTGTATGTGTGTGAGTGTATGTGTGTGAGTGTGTGTGTGTATGTCTGTGTGCATGTGTGTGAGTGTATGTCTGTGAGTGTTTGTCCGTATGTGTGTGAGAGTGTGTGCATGTGTGAGTGTATGTGTGTGAGTGTATGTGTGCGCGTGTGAGTATGGGGATGTGGTGGTAAGAGTGAGTGCATGTATTGTGTATGTGTCGGTGCGTGTGTCTGTAAATTCTCTGTCACACATCATCGGATTGGGGAAATGGAAAGAAACTGAACAAAGTTTGTTGATATCCGGCAAAGTCTGGTTTATGTCCTTTGCATATCCATTGATATCCGTTGATATCCGGTCCGATCCGTTACAAGTTTTGAGCATTCATAAAACTTGGAACGGATGCCGCCGGATTGACGTCTACGGTTCTTGTCCGGTTTGAGTTAATTTAGTCTGCTTATTGTCCGTTGGCTATCCGTTAATGTACGTTTCATCTCCGTTTCATATTCATTTGTCCGGTGGCCTTTGACCCGATATCACAACATTTTGACACATTTTAATACATTTTGATACTTATCACGCTCGAACACCACCCGACTAGAACATTCTGTCCATTGCTCAATCCGACAAAGTGTGACAGGCACTTTAGGTTCATTGGCTTGGTTGTTAGAGGTTTACCTCCTGGCAACATGTAAGGTCATAATCAGGATGGGTACTGACTTGTGACGGTGCACACTCATGGTGACTTTATAGTACTGCCCAACTGGGAGACCTGGCTACCAGGACCCGATATCCCACTCAGTCACATTTATCCTGACACTAAACCAACCAGTCCTTGCCCGATCCTAATAATGCCGAGTGCCTGGCTTTGAAGCGACAAGTATCAATTTATATGATAAGTGTTTTCCTTTTGAAAAGTGGATGCTTTTAACAGACTATGCACCACACAGAGGCAACAATAATTACTTGACTTGCTCCCAAAGAAAACAAAACAAAATTACCACCCTCGTAAAGTGGGAACCAAATATGTTTGTTTGTTGTTTAACATCCTAGGAACATCTAAGGTCATATCAGGATCGGTACCGACTTGTGACAGTGCGCACTCATGACGACTTTATAGTGCTGCCCCACTGGGAGAGCAGGCCGCCAGCACCATGACCTGATATCCCACTCAGTCACATTATCCTGACACTGAGGCAACCAGTCGCCAAATATGTGGTGCCCAGTTTCAACCCATGTATCAATAGACGGGTTCGTAATTCCAGCCGTGCAGTGCATTGTGAGATGTTTGGCAGCACATGCTAATACACTAGGTGCAGCTATGGAATCTGTTACTAGTTTCAGGTCATTTCAGCTAATGTTTGAATTGTAGAATACCAACTAAGAAATATAAATAATAAATTAATATGTTATCTGTTATCTAGCATTGCATTTAAATCAATTTAATCAGCACGTCTTATACTATCTGCATTTCGATCTAGACAAATTTGCTCGTTCAGACTAGTGTTACAACTATATGCAGTCAGCTTTACTTATTTTAGTGATGTTTTTATTTATATACTATTGTTAATAATATCTATAGAGCTAGGAAATGGGTAATGTTAATCAGACAGTGGGTGTTCTCTGTGGCAGAGTGGTTAGAGTGTCTGACTTTTTTCGAGGTCGGACTCCTAATCTGAAGGTTGGTGGTTCTATCCCCCATGCCCCCACCTCTGCTAATTTGGATTTCCACCGCTGCATATAACTTACAGCGTCATCAAAGGCCTGTTGCTCTCATACCATGTCTATGTGGTGTGGGAGCTTAAAAATCGCTTGGGTCGGTAAAAGTGTAGGCTCGGGCTTTCTATTGACAAACTGTTTAATGGTGAAAACAAGTCTGTTAAGACTTATCCACGATAGGCAGTATAAATCTTCAACAAAAAAAAGGGAAAAAAAGACATTAGTTATATATCTCTTTGAAACAAGTTTCTGTTGACTCATTTGATATTTTAATATTTAGAACAAGAATTAAAAAGGGTGATGTGAACATCAGCCTGGAGAGTGATTGTTTTGTGGTGAATTGTATGTTTCTAAGCTCAAAATGCTCAATTATGGATAGTTGTGTCTGAAATATATTCATTATATTATTAAAGTCGCAATGAGTGTGCACTGTCTCAGATCAGTACCCATCCTAATATGACCTTAGATGTTGCCAAGCTGTAAAACTCCCAACAACCAGCCAACCCTCCCAGTGGGGCAGCACTATAATTATAAAGTCGCCATGAGTGCGCACTGTCACAATTCAGTACCCATCCTAATATGACCTAAGATGTTGCTAGGGTGTAAAACAACGAACAAAACAAAACAAACATGACAATGTTTCCCACGAAACAAAGCAACGACAGCAGACGACATCGATATCAACAAACCGCCATTCTATTTCTAAGCGCTTGTTGGCGCGCATTCACAGGCAGCGGCTTGTAACTGGCAGGTGTCAGCTGCTTGACCAGCCGTGACCGAGCCAGTGGTAGTGGTCGAAGCGCTCTTTGTCACAGTGAGTCGCGACGCGCGGGCAGGCGGGTGGAGAGCGGGGCACCGGCGACTGACGTTAGGCTGGAGAGTGGGTGGGAAAGTGGAGGCTGTAGTTGCTGGGTGTGTTTGTTGTTGTTTTACGTCAGGATGGAGAGTGTATGGTAATATGGAGGTGTAGTTGCGGGTACAGGTGGGGTGTGGGTGGTGGGTGTGTGGGTGGGGTGGTGGGGGGGGGGGGGTGTGTTGTGGGGTGGGGTGGGGTGGTGGGTGGTGGTGGGGTGGTGGGTGGGTGTGTTGGGTGGTGGGGTGTGGGTGGTGGGTGTGTGGGTGGGGTGGTGGGGGGGGGGGGTTGTTGTTGAGAGTTGTGAAGTGGTGGGTGACATCGACTTTATGGTGGATGGGAAAGTAGGCTGTAGTTGCTGATATAGTCACAGAGTGTGGCACAGTGGTGGTTGACCGTCCTGATAATGGATGCGGGGTAGGGGGGGCGGGTTTTTTTGTCGTTGGTTTGACTGGAGGTGGGGCAGTGGTGGGTGACGTCAGGATGGAGAGTGGATGGGAAAATGGAGGCTGTAGTTGCCGGGTACAGGTGGAGAGTGTGGCAGTGGTGGGTGATGTCAGGGTGGAGAGTGGATGGGAAAGGGGGGGGGGGGTAGTTGTTGGACAGGGGTGGGTGACGTCAGGGTGGAGAGTGGATGGGAAAGTGGAGGTTGTAGTTGCCGGGTACAGGTGGAGAGTGGGCAGTAATGTGTGATGTCAGGTTGGAGAGTGGATGGGAAAGTGGAGGCTGTAGTTGCTGGGGACAGGTGGAGAGTGGGGCAGTGGTGGGTGACGTCAGGGTGGAGAGTGGATGGGAAAGTGGAGGCTGTAGTTGCTGGGATGCAGGTGGAGAGTGGGCAGTCGTGTGTGACGTCAGGTTGGAGAGTGGGTGTGAAAGTGGAGGCTGTAGTTGCTGGGGACAGATGGAGAGTGGGGCAGTGGTGGGTGATGTCAGGTTGGAGAGTGGATGGGAAAGTGGAGAGTGGGGCAATGGAAAGGGCATGCTGTATTTTTGTTGGTACATTAGTTGATTAAGCAGGGGATATTTCAATCGCAGACAATTGGTCTTCCTCATTCGACTCACTGCTCCTTGCCCTATCCTAGCAATGCCAAGCGCCAGGCTAACTAGCGACAAGTATACATTTTTAAGTCATCATTTTGACTCGGTCAGGCTTCGAACCCCACGATCTACCAGAACAGGAGGTGGACGCTCAACTAATTCGGCCATTGCGTCTGGTCAGCTATTTGATTTACATTCTGTGTTGTTATATTGTTGCTCTCATACCCTGTGACGAAAAATATTGCACCCTATGCATATTTTTTGACTTCGCTGCCTGTACCTACTGTGAGAAAAGAAATCAAATCAATGCCATTGTCAATCATTGTCTTTGTAGGGAAATGACATGAAGGGTAGGGGGTTGGGGTTGGCACTGATATATTTAGTGGTTGCCCTCTAAAAAAACTGAAATAAAAAGTGTGGAATGTGTTCGGTTCCTGGTCGAGTCAAACCAATGACTTATCAAATTGGTACTTGTCGCTTCCTAACCTGGCCCTCGGCATTACTATAATAGGATAGGGCAAGGACTGGTTGGCTCAGTGTCAGGATAATGTGACTGAGTGGGATATCATGTCATGAGTCATGGTGCCATTGGGACAACACTATAAAGTCGCCATGAGTGAGCACTGTCACAAGTCGGTACCTGTCCTGATATGACCTTAGATGTTGCCAGGACGAAAACTCCAACAACCAACCAACCGACCTAGCTCCATCATGGCTACTCCCCTGAGTGGGGGTGGGGTGGAGGTGTGGGGGTGGTGGTGGGGTGGGGTGGTGGGGGTGGGGGTGGGGGGGGTGTTTGGAGGCTTTAGGTTTGACCTCTAGTTCATCTCTTCGTCACCAGGGCTCTGATTGCAGGCTGCTATCGCTGGTATCGCAGACGCCGCTATCTCCCTGTGTCCGCCGAGTGATGCTGGCCAGGTCACGTGATTTAATTAAGCCGCCCGACAGCAGCGCCATCATGACGCAGCGGGAAACCTGGCATTAATCGTCTCTGCCGCTTACTTTCCCACAATATCTCATCACCTGCCAATATACCAGATTACTTCTGCCCTGATGAATATAACTAAGACAACACTAGCCATAGTTAAACATTTTCAGCTTAGAAACATACAATTCCACACAAAACAATAAGTCACTTTAAGGCTGATATCCACATCACTATTAGTGATATCCACACCACCATTATTAATTCTTGTTCTAAATATTAAAATGCCAAATGTGTCAACAGACATTTGTTTCAGAGAAATATATAACCAATATATGATTAACCCTACTCATTTTCTAGTTCTACATATGTCATTAACCATAAATGCAAATAAAATAAGTCAAACTGACTCTGGCTATGGCTCTAACACTAGTCTGAGTGTCCAGATTTGTCTAAATCTAAATGCACATTGCATAAGATGTACTAATTATATTGATTTAAATGCAATGCTGGATAAAAGATTAATATCTTTTTCTTTTTTTGTTAGTTGGTATTCTATGTATCAAACAAGAGCTGAGATGAGCTGAAACTAGCACATTTCATAGCTGCACCCAGTGTATTAGCATGTGCCATACGCTTCTCACGGGTTTGTTTTTCTTCCATGCATCCCACAATGCACCGCGCCACTGGAATGGCAATGCAGTCTATAAAAGGTCTTGGGATTTAAATCCAGGTTTTTGAAACCTGACTAAGTCACACCAAAGATATACGATGTTTGGACGGATCAGTCGAATGAGTTGAGTGTCTGCCTCCTGTTTTGGTAGGTTGTCCGATTCGAATCCCTGGATTCGTCCTGACCAAGTAAAACCAATGACTTAAAAAAATTATACTTGTGTCGCTAACTAGCCTGGCATTTGGTATTACTCGGATAGGACAAGGAGCAATGGAATGAGGAAGACGAAATGCCGCAGTTGAAATTTCCCCTTTTTAATTTTAATCAAATACACAACAACAAAAACACAAAAAACCCAGACCGAGTCAAACCAAAGATCTAAACATTTTACAGCATTTATACTTACCGATACCCAGCAAGGCACTCAGCATTTCTAGAAAGTAGAATATAGCAAAGAGCAGTAGAATGAGGACGACTAATTGTGATTGAAATTTCCTTCCCTTAAAGTTGCATAGTCCGATGAGTTTGAGTTTCTGATTTTTTTTTATAAGATGAATATATTCAGTTGATGATATATTAAGTTGATTCTATTTTAAATGGCTAACTGGAGATATTTGCAAGCATGTAGATGCGCTACAGCTTTGAAGGTTTGAGGCTATATTTGGTGGGAAGTTTCTTCCATTGTAATGTTAGTTACTGCTTTGAAGGTTCGAGGCTATATTACGTGGGCAGCTTCTTCCATTGTAATGTTAGTTACTGCTTTGAAGGTTTGAGGCTATATTTGGTGGGAAGCTGCTTCCATTATAATGTTAGTTACTGCTTTGAAGGTTCGAGGCTATATTTGGTGGGAAGCTGCTTCCATTATAATGTTAGTTACAGCTTTGAAGGTTTGAGGCTATATTTGGTGGGAAGCTGCTTCCATTATGATGTTACTGTTAGTTACTGCTTTGAAGGTTTGAGGCTATATTTGGTGGGAAGCTGCTTCCATTGTAATGCTAGTTACTGCTTTGAAGGTTCGAGGCTATATTTGGTGGGAAGCTGCTTCCATTATAATGTTAGTTACTGCTTTGAAGGTTTGAGGCTATATTTGGTGGGAAGCTGCTTCCATTGTAATGTTAGTTACTGCTTTGAAGGTTTGAGGCTATATTTGGTGGGAAGCTTATTCCATTGTAATGTTACTTACTGCTTTGAAGGTTTGAGGCTATATTTGGTGGGAAGCTGCTTCCATTGTAATGCTAGTTACTGCTTTGAAGGTTTGAGGCTATATTTGGTGGGAAGCTTCTTCCATTGTAATGTTAGTTATAGCTTTGAAGGTTTGAGGCTATATTTGGTGGGAAGCTGCTTCCATTATATTGTTAGTTACTGCTTTGAAGGTTTGAGGCTATATTTGGTGGGAAGCTGCTTCCATTGTAATGTTAGTTACTGCTTTGAAGGTTTGAGGCTATATTTGGTGGGAAGCTGCTTCCATTATAATCTTAGTTACTGCTTTGAAGGTTTGAGGCTATATTACGTGGGAAGGTTATTCCATTGTAATGTTACTTACTGCTTTGAAGGTTTGAGGCTATATTTGGTGGGAAGCTTCTTCCATTGTAATGTTAGTTACAGCTTTGAAGGTTTGAGGCTATATTTGGGGGGCAGCTTCTTGCATTGTAATGTGAGTTACTGCTCTGAAGGTTCGAGGTTATATTTGGGGGCAGCTTCTTGCATTGTAATGATAGTTACAGCTTTGAAGGTTCGAGGCTATATTTGGGGGCAGCTTCTTGCATTGTAATGCTAGTTACAGGCTATTTTGGGGAGGCAGCTTCTTCCATTGTATTTGTAATGTTGGTTACTGCTTTGAAGGTTCGAGGCTATAGTTGGGGGCACCTTCTTCCATAGTGACTTGACAGCTTTCAAGGTTTGAGGCTATATTTCGCGGGAAGTCTCTTCCTCAGTGGACCAGACGGGGTGGCCGAATGAGTTAGCGTGTCCGTCTCCCGTGTTGGTAGATCGTGGGGTCATGGGTTCAAACCCTGGTCGAGTCAAACCAATGACTTAAAAATTGATACTTGTTGCTTCCTAGCCTGGCACTCGGCATTATTAGGATAGGGCAAGGACTGGTTGGCTCAGTGTCAGGATAATGTGACTGAGTTGGATATCAGGTCATGGTGCTGGCAGCCTGGTTTTCCAGTGGGGTAGCACTATAAAGTTGCCATGAGTGTGCACTGTCAATAGTCGGTACCCGTCCTGATATAACCTTAGATGTTGCTAGGATGTAAAACAACAAACAAACAAACTTCCTCAATGATGCTACACTTAGAGGCTATATTCGGTGGACAGCGTTTTCCACAGTTGCGCTGCTTGGCGTTAACAACACCAGAAGGTGCGCATGCGCTGTGACTAGCGTGAGAACAGTGGAAACAGTTACACCTGCCCCAGCCTGGCGTCCCACAAGTAGTAGTAGTACTAGTAGTAGTAGTAGTAGCTAGAAATAGCACCAGCCTTGGTGGCCCAATCGAAAGAGCGTGAGCCTCGCGTGCGGGAGATCGGGAGTTTGGTTCCCAGTCAAATCAAACCAATGACTTATAAAATTTAGACTTGTCGCTTCTTAGTCTGGTGCTCGGCATTAGTAGGATAGGGCAAGGACTGGTTAGCTCAGTGTCAGGATAATGTGACAGTGGGATATCGGGTCATGGTGCCGGGGGCCTGATTTCCCATTGGGGCAGCACTATAAAGTCGCTAATATGTGTGCACTGGCACAAGTCGGTACCCGTCCTATCTGTGGCGGAGTGATTAGAGTGTCTTGAAGTTTTTCTAGGTGGGACTCCTAATTTGAAGGTTGGTGGTTCGATTCCCCATGCTATCACCTCTGCCAATTTGGATTTCCACCACAGTGTATAACTTACAGCGTCATCAAAGGCCAGTTGCTCTCAGTCTCATATCATGTCTATGTGGTGTGGGAGGTTGAAAGTCCCTCGAGTCAGTAAAAGTGCAGGCTCGGCTTTTCTATCGACCAACTGTCTAATTTACTAATGTTGAAAACAAGTCTATTCAGACTTATCCATGATAGGCAGTATGAATCTTCAAAAGAAACACTGTCCTGATATGACCTTAGATGTTGCTAGGACGTACAACAACCAACAACCATACCTAGCACTTGTGGTAGTCGCCCGACTGTGGCAGGTTTTCCAGGGAAGCTCGTGTAATTACAGCCCTGGCCGGGTGTGTGTCACCTGCCTGGTTGGGACGCGGGGGTGTTTGTTACCCAACCGGGCCCGCCACCTGGGGTCGCGTTACCATGGCAACGCAGAGGGGCCATCCCAACCATATCGTAGCAACTCGTATTTTCGATGGAAAACTATTTTCCTGTTCTCCCCCCCCCCCCCACCCGTTTTTGGGGGTGTTTTCTCTCTCTCTTTGTCTCTCCATATTTGTGATTTCTTTTTGGTGTAATATATATATATAATATATATTATATATAGTATATATTGTTTTAATAATAATATATAAAATATAATATATATACAAAAATTTAAGTATTGAATGAACCAATATTCCAATATATTATATATAATATCTATACAATATATATACACTATATACATATAATATATATAATATACATAATATACATTAATATATAATGTATGTAATGTATCTAATGTAGATAATACTATTTAATAGTAATACATATATATTTTGTAATACAATATAAATATTTTGCAATATTGATCAATTCAATACATAAATAATATACTTTATTTACTACCCTTCTTCGTAAAGTAATTAAATTATATACTTTCTCCCTCCCTCACTCACAAGTCGTAAAGTGATTCAAAAGTCAATTCAATGTTCTCTCCGACCACCCCACCCCTACACCTCGTAAAATGCAGCAATTTGAAGTGAATGAAACAAATTTGGGAAGGTGGCTATTTGTGTATAACTTTTCAATATGGCCACTAATTGATTTTCAATATGGCCGCTAATTGATTTTCAATATGGCCACTAATTGAATTTCAATATGGCTGCTAATATGAATTTCAATATGGCCACTAATTGAATTTCAATATGGCCGCTAATTGAATTTAAATATGGCCGCTAATACAATTTAGTATGACTGCTAATTTAATTTCAATATGGCCGCTGATTGATTTTCCATAAGGCCACTAATTGAATTTAAATATGGCTGCTAATATGAATTTCAGTATGGCCGCTAATTGAATTTCAATATGGCCGCTAATTGAATTTATGTATGACCGCTAATTGAATTTCAATATGGCCACTAATTGAATTTCAATATGGCCACTATTTGAATTTCAATATGGCCGCTATTTGAATTTCAGTATGGCCACTAATTGAATTTACATATATGGCCACTAATTGATTTTCAATATTTGAGCTGAAAGAACCAAAAATCATTTCGGCAAGCTTGTCAAAAGTATTGTTGTGGCTCAGATTTACATCTCGTGATGATCACGTGATGAGGAATGACCGAGTAATGTCTAGGTAGTCTGGAACCTGACTAATGCCATATATGGTAGTGGGAATGAGGGTAAGACTAATAATAGTAATATTAATAAGGTCATGAGATTGACTTAATTGGTTAGTGGTCTTCCTGCCTAATGGCTGTCTCAAAGTAGTTGCCCAATGGGATAGGGTCATAAATTTACTGATTATTCTGTATATGCTGCCCCAAAGCCTTAGTTAATGCAACATTACCTAAATTGGATATATAGAATCAAATGTAGGTCAGTGTTTTAGTTTTGAAAAAAGATGTTTCGTCGGACCATCCAACTTTAGTTCTGGCAAGCAACTCTCACACGTAGGCTTCAGCAGGCACAGATTCTATTAAATTGACTCAGTATTCCCTTCAATGTGGCAACAAATACTGAATAAGTGCATCACTATCTAAGTCAGATATGGAGAATCAAATCTCGATAATTGTTTTGGTTTGGAAATTGTGATGCTTCATCGGACTATGCAGCTTTCAGCTATTTTTAATTTTATATATTTTAAATTGCAAATGAGAAAAGGGTTGATTTACCTAATAATGTAGGGAAATTGTTTTTTTTTTTTTTAAATTATAAGCTTTTATTGGACTATGGACCTTTAATCTGTAAGTTAAAAATAAAGCAGGTATGGACCTCAGGTGTACATCACGTGATCTGCTGTTACCTGACAGATAACAGCAGATCACGTGTACATCACGTGCTCTGTTGTTATCTGACAGATAACAGCAGCCAACCCTTCTGTAGTGTGAGAATCCGGTGTCACAGTTTAAGAGGGTACCCGGTTTAAAACTGGGATTTTCATAGATAAAAGATTCACCCTGTACTTGCAGTACAGTGGTGAAAACCAACCCATTAGAAAAACTGGCGAAGAATATGTTTTCATATTGACCCGCTACTTTTGAGTTGACAAATATAATAACCAGTTTAAAGCGGCATAGTCCGATGAAATATCAAATTTTTTAAACCAAACCAATTATCTAGATTTGATTTCACATATCTAACTTAGATACTGATGCACTTATTAAGCATTTGTTTCTGGGTAGAAGGCAATACTGAGTCAATTTAACCGAACCTGTTACTGCAGAAGTCTATGGTTATGGTGTCAGCTTGCCAAAACTAATTTTCCATGTTTGCACTAAAAATATCTGAAAAGTTTACCATTTAAAATAAACGTAACTTTGAACTAATGTAAAGTAGATACTAGTGATCGATCTAATATATTTATCCCAGAAAAAATACACAAATTCAAAACCATCGGACTATGCAACTTTAAGGAACTTTAAAAATAAAACCGACGGCATTTTATTGCCGCCATCTCGTCTTTTTACATTCTCTCTCATTTCACCAAGTCTGCGCTGATATATGTAGCCACTTGATCTTGGAAACAGAGTTTCTACTTCCTGTTCCATACTAAAGCTATTTTCGTCCGTATTTAGACTACGTTAGGGTTCACCCCTGTACTGCAATCTAAGATTTCCACATGCATTTCTGTCTGATTGAGATTGTACCCATGTTTAATAACTTGTTAATTGCTTGTTAACTTGTTAGTGCAGAGGATAATATATAATATCAAGCATAAAACATTCACTACAATGATTCCTGAATGAATCCTTGCTTGTATCGGACTACATTTCCAGAGAGCTCCCCCACAGACGGAAGCAAGCCAGACATTCAGACAAGATTCCAGTCTTGACATTCGATTTTGATGCATGCGCATTGCGAAAAGCCCGTTTTAAACCGAGTACCTTTTTAAACTGCAACATGAGCCAGTTGATTTGCCTCCCCTCTCCCATCTCTCCTCTCTCCTTTCCCCTCTCCCCTCTCTCCTTTTCCCTCTCCCCTCTCTCCTTTTCCCCCTTTCTCCTCCCCTCACACACTTCTCCAGACGGGATGGCAGAATGAGATGAGCGCCCGTCTCCTGTTTTGGTAGATCGTGGATTTCGAACCCATCTGTCGAGTCAAACCAATGACTTACCAAATTGATGCTTGTCGCTTCCTAGCCAGGCGCTCGGCATTATGTGAGGTATAGAGTACTTATGCAACTATTATTATGTATGTAATTCTTCTGTCTTATTGTTCCGATATTGCTCCTGTAACCTTCCTTTTGATATGCTCCTTTCTACTATGGGTTACTGGAGGTTGGGGTGCGGCCTGGAGACCAGGAGGCCTGCTTCCAAGCAGCTCCCCTAATTCACCTCCTTCCCTCCAGGCGGCGCCTACACCCATCCAATATCTGGCCATTTCACCAAAGATTTAGCTCATTAAAATTAATACTAGGTCTTAAGGGGGAGCCAGAGTGGAAGGAATTAATAATTAGTATAGGGCAAGGATTGGTTGGCTCAGTGTCAGGATAATGTGACTGAGTGGTGAAAATAAATAATGAACTAAGTAAAAAATAGCAAAACTATCTCCAATCTCCAGTAACAGCCAATGGGGTCGCCCTCTGTGTTGTCACGTGATAGTGTATTAGCCAATGAAGGTGGTCACGTGGTGCTGCGTAGATGGGTGGGTGATGAGTGAGGCGTTATCAGCTCAGAGATACTGCAGCGTATCAGGGCCGGTAATATGACAGCGCGAACTCTGCGTGGTGAGACCTTGGGTTTTGGCGGGAACATCTGGTTCGCGTCGGTCGTCTGCTCCGGGCGGGAGACGCTGCGGCCTGTTTTGTAGCTATTCACCGATATCGCGTTGTAGAGTTTAGTAACGCGAATAAATAAAGGTTATGTCCCTAAGTTAAAGCTGCATAGTCCGATGAAAACATCAAATTTTCAAAACCAAAACATTTATCTAGATTTGATTCTACATATCTAACTTAGATACTGGTGCGCTTAGTAAGCATTTGTTGCCACGTAGAAGGGAATTTAATGCAACCTGTTAGTACAGAAGCCTATGGTGTCAGAGTGTTGGGTGCTTGCCAAAACTAATTTGACATGTCTGCATTTCAAATATCTCAAAACTTAGCCATTTAAAATCAAAGTTATTTCAGACTGAAGTATGGTAGATCATAGCAATCAATTTAATATATTTATCTCAGAAAAATGACAGAAACTCAAAACCATCGGACTATGCAACTTTTAAAAAAACACAAAAAAACCTGGATTTGCGCAGCGTTCGTGTGGTCTTTGGGGAAACTTTGATTTAAAAAAAAATCTAAATGGTTTCCAGGCTATTTAAAGTACTTAAACTTAAAGTTGCATAGTTCGATGGTTTTGAGTTTCTGTCATTTTCTAAGATAAACATATCAGGTTGATCGGTGTAACCTAATTACATTAATCTTTTATTTTAAATGGTGCACTTTTGAGATATTTTAGGTGCAAACATGCAAAATTAGTTTTGGCAAGCATGCCAACACTCTGACACCATAGGCTTCTGCAGTAACAGATTTTCTTAAATTGCCTCGGTATTCCATTTTATATGCCAACAAATGCTTAATAAGCGCATCAGTATCTCAGTTAGATAGTGTAGAATCAAATCGAGATAATTGGTTTGGTTTTGAAATTTAGATTTTTTCATCGGACTGCAGCTTTAAAAATTAACCTTTAAAAAAAGTAGATTTTGGAAAGTTATGGGGCAGCAATATGGTGGTATGTTCATTTAATATATTATATTGCATGCATTTTTATATATTAAATGGTTAAAAAGACCAAGGTAAGCTATAACAATTTTGAACAAATGTAATATACAAAAATAAATAGGTTACAAAAAAATACTGGAAAAAGGCAGCTAGGTTGGCCGAATGAGTTGAATGTTTTGGTTTTGAAAATGTCAATCGCAGACAATTGGTCTTCTTAATTCCCCATCTCTACTCCTTGTCCTCTCCTAGTAATGTCAAACACCAGGCTAGGTAGCGACAAGTATAAATTAAGTCATTGGTTTGACTCAACCAGGTTCCATAGAGCAAATAGACATGGTCCTTTGACTCAACTCTCCTCATTTCTCTTTCCTATACTCTACCCTTTTTTTCTCTCCCAGGCTTACTTCTCCCCCTAATAAAGGGAGTTGTTTGCTTGGGTGGGGCCCTTTACCTTATCGTTTCTCTCACTTTGTTCTCGTTACTGGAACCGCTGGACCCACCTTTACCCGTCCCTTCCTCCTAAACCCTTGCTGCTGTCGACTGGATACGAGTGCTGTGCTACCGCCGGACCGGAGTGATTCTGGACCGTCCCAACGACTCATCGTTAAATCGTTGTAAAGACATCCCCAGCTTCTACAACCATCCCACCAGAAGATAAATCTTCAACCAAAGATTGGACCGATTTATCCCTGCCTCTCTATATTGCTGCAGTTCTGCAGCCGGTAACCATTGTAAGGTTAATAAACCCTCCCAGAAGTCAGTCAACCAGGCTTTCAAACCCTCAACCTACCAAGATGGGAGGCGAGCACTCAACTCATTCGGCCACCCCTGTCTGGTTATATGTTTATAATAGATTTAATTGACAATAAAATAGATTTAAATGAAAAAATTGGTACAGTTCACCATCTTCGAGTGCCTGAGTTTTGAATTTGAGTTGTGTTTACCCACACACCTCTCTATTTGGCTCCTTGCCTGAGAGGTAAGTGCAGACTACTACTACTACTACTCAGTACTACTCATCCCCCCTGGATTCAGGATTTGTAAGTTTACAAAAAATGGTTTACCTCCCCAAGTCATTGAATGCTTACAATTACAAATACAAAGTAAAGCTTGTTTTATTTAACGACGCCTCTAGAGCACATTGATTTTCATCATTGGCTATTGGACGTCAAACATATGGTCATTCTGACATATTTCTTTGGAGGAAACCCGCTGCCACCACATAGGCTACTCTTTCCGATAAGCAGCAAGGGGTCTTTTATATGTACTTTCCCACAGACAAGACAGCACATACCACAGCCTTTGATGAACCAGTTGTGGACCACTGGTTGGAACGGAAAATAACCCAAACTGCAAATGGGTCCACTGAGCAGGATCTATTGGATGACCGAGACCTTCACAGGTGGACACACTACCGCCTGAGCTACGTCCCGCGCCCCTTGTGATTACATACATACAGGCAATGCGCTTACAGATAAATACATACACAGCCATACATGTATTATGTAGCACATAACTTGTATGGGATTCAGGGAACTTACAACTTTACCAACTGAATACAGAAGATAACTTCTGCATTCATTCTAAATACTATGTAAATACTCACATTGATCTCGTTATATGACACTACTGTTACCATATTGCTATGGAACTTTTGGGTTACAGAATTTCATTGTGTTACATGCTGCAAATTGTGTATTCAACAGTTATTGTATTCCATATTCTATATACCTTTTGTGTAAATAACCCTGAATTGAAAAATGGCTGGAAGACCGGTGCTTTGGCACTAACAAAAGACTTATTTAGCAGAATAAACATATTTACCAATTTTTAAAATGTTTAAATGGTGCCCTCTACCCCCCTCCCCCCCTCACCCTTCCCACCCCTAAACACCCTGTCGCCTTAATATTTATAGTCTCCATCTTTTCGGGTTCTGCAATAAAACACCCGACTCGATCTGTACACATTCCACCACATTCCTCAGGCGTTTTAAAAAACCCATATCGGGTACTAAGTGATTATTTAGTACGAAGAGGCTTATTTCAGCGCCAGTTTGCGAACTACTGGTAAAACGGACCGCCGGTGTGAATTACTTGTAAGATGACACTTTGCAAATGCGCATTTTAGGGAGACTGCGCGCGCATGTGTCTATGTGTGAGGGGAGGATTCTGTGTGTGTGTGTGTGTGTGTGTCGGGAGGGGGGTCTGCTGTCCTACCTTATACAACTTGAACTTGATGGGGGGGGGGGGGGTCGTAGCAATATAGAAAGGCACCGATAAATCGGTCCGATATTTGGTTGAAGATTAATCTTCAGGTGGGACGGTTGTAGAAGCGGGAATCTTTTTACAACAATTTAACGAAGAGTCGTTGGGGTTGGCCCCGGATCACTCCGGTCCGGCGGTAGCAGTGCGCTCGTATCCAGCAGCTGGGTGTTCAGGAGGAAAGGCTGGGAAAAGGCGGGTTCTGCAGCAAGAAGAAAGTGAGACAGCGAAAAAGGAAAAGGGCCCCACCCAAGCAAACAACTCCCTTGATCAGGGGGACAACTAAGCCCAGGAGAAAAAAAAAAAAAGGTAGTATAAAGGAAAGAGAAATGAGGAGAGTTGGGTCAAAGGCTGTGTCTACTTGCTCGGTGGTGACCAGTCGGCGAGCCGAACACACGGATGGAGTCAGAGGTAGAAAGTGAAATGCTGGCCGGCTCCCCCTCCTGGAACTCTTTTCAGACATAATCAAGGAGGAGCGGGGCCAACGGGGAGGAGATAGAAGAGGTGTGGATGAAGTGCGGTCCGGATAGCAAGTGCAAAAATGACTTTATACACATACAGACTTTCTATCACTACACCATGCCTCCAATAATCCTCCACTCCACTCCCCCTACCCTATCCTCCCTCTAACTTACCCCCCTCCCCCCCACCACACCTAGCCCCACTCCACCTAACCCCCCCCCCCCCCCCCCCCCCCCCCCCCCACACTCCACCTGGGCCCGTATGCATGGAGCGGTGTTAGCGTCGTGTGGTGTTAACCCTGTAACACTGGGTAGCTATCACCGGTTATCGCCAGCATAAAAAACTATGTCAAGCTGTATGCATGGGTGCTTAAACGGTGAGTGTTAGCTAAACGTGAATGTATTTATAGATTTGGGAAATCCCTCGATTAGACAATATGAATAACGCCGCCAATGTGGCGGTGGTGTTAATATCGGTTCGAATTTAGGGTTAAATTGATAAAATTTCACTTATGGCATACGTAATTATGTTAAATATGACAGCATTGAATAGATTTGGGCCTAATATATTGCCGCCGATGCGGCGGTTGGTTTCTCCACACACCGGGAACCAGCACGTCTTGTTACGTTGACGTTGGACAGTATGGATATCGACGTCGAAGCGGCGGCGGCGATTTGTTTACATTACATTCGTCGATTCGACAATATTAATATCACTGCCAATGCGGCGGCAGCGTTAATATCGCTTCGTTTTTAGGGTTAATTTGATTAAATTTCACTTATTGCGTATTTAATTCTGTCAAATATGATAGCATTGAATAGATTTGGGTTCCATCCTGACACTAACCTAACACTAACACCGCTGTAAACCTGCTATGAGCAGGGGTTAGAATTTCCAAGTTTAAACGCGTGGTGGTTGTCTAACACTGCTCCATGCATACCAACTTTTCGGCGCTAAACCAGAAATCCTGCCCTAACCACGGTTTGCCTCACTAACACTGCTCCATGCATACGGGCCCTGATCTTTTCCACATGACCAGATGGGATGGCCGAATGAGTTGAGTGTTCATCTCCCATTTTGATAGGTCATGGGATCTGAACTTATGGGTTTGAACCCTGTTCGAGTCAAACCAATGACTTATAAAATTGATACTTGACGCATCCTAGCCAGACGCTCGGCATTATATTAGGGTAGGGCAAGGACTGGTTAGCTCAGTGTCAGGATAATGTGACTGAGTGGGATATTGAGTCATGGTGCTGGCAGCCTGATTTCTCAGTGGGGCAACACTGCAAAGTTGCCATGAGTGCGCACTGTCACAAGTTGGTACCATTCCTGATATGACTTTAGATGTTGCCAGGACTTAAAACTCCAATAACCAACCAACTGTGTGTGAGGGGAGGAGCATGTGTGTGTGTGTGTGTGTCTGTCGGGAGGGGGGGGTCTGTAGAGGGGTGGGAAGGGGTTGGGGCGATTGTTTTTAATTTAGATTTACATCCTGGCAACATCTAAGGTCATATCAGACTTGTGACAGTGCACACTGATGGAGATTTTATACTATTAGTATTATAGTGGTTCTCCCACTGGGAGACCAGGCTACCAGCACCGTCACCTGATATCCTACTCAGTCGCATTATTCTGACACAGAACTAACCAGTCCTTGTCCTATCCTACTAATGTCAAGCACCAGGCTAGGAAGTGACAAGTTTCAATTTTGTAAGTCATCGGTTTGACTCGACCGGGAATCAATCGAACTTCCGATCTTCCGCACGGGAAGCCTGCGCTCTACCAATTTGGCCACCTCGTCCGGTGGGAGGGGAGGGGCGGGGGGAGGGAGAGGGGCGGGGGGGGGGGGGCGGGGGGGGGGGGGGGGGGGGGGGGGGGGGGGGGGGCGGGGGGGGGGGTCCTAGGAGGGTGTTGACAGCGCGTCAAGTTTGGGTTTGTAATGTTGCCTGACAGTTTCAGAAGTGACTGAAAGCCGCCTTCACAGTTTTAACCGGAAGTGGCGGTTGTACCGGAAATGGCTGATTTGTTCAGTTGCGGTTAAACTACATAGTCCGATGAAACATCAAATTTTCAAAAACCAAAACGATCATCTAGATTTGATCCCACATATCTAAGATTTTACCTCGAGACTACGCCTCTGGCTACTCGTAGTCCAGGGAGAAGGAAGCACATTGGGGTCCAGCAATTAGCATAATCTACTCACAACGGGACGACGTTTGTTGAGTAGCTCCTGCAGTTTTTTACGTTAACTACTAAACCAACAGGTTAGTACCGTTTTGGAATGGATTTGTTGGGATAGTTCATGATAGCATTCACTTGCTTAAAGTTGTTAGACTTTTTAATATACTGACACACTTATTAGGCATTTGTCATCACATAGAAGGGAACACTGAGTAAATTTAATAGAACCTGTTACTGCAGAAACATATAGTGGCATAGTTTTGGCGAGCTTGCCAAAATTAATTTGACATGTTTGCACTTCAAATATCTCAAAAGTTAGCCACGTTAAAAGAAAGTTACTTCAGACTAAAGCAAGGTAGGTTATCAACCTAATAATTGTATTTATCTCAGAAAATGACAGAAACTCAAAACCCGCTGCCGCCATAGGCTACTCTTTCCGATAAGCAGCAAGGAGTCTTTCATAGGCAGAAGGTCTGGAGTTCCAATTCCAGCCGAGTCAAACCAATGACCTACAAAACTGACCGAATCGGTAGAGCGCAGGCTTCCAATGCGGAAGGTCGGGAAGTAAATTCCCAGTCAAGTCAAACCAATGATTTATAAAATTGATACTTGTTGCTACATAGCTTTGTGCTCGGCATTATTAGGATAGGGCAAGGACTGGTTGGCTCAGTGTCAGGATCATGTGACTGGACCACAATAGCCGATGATTACCTTTTTTGTTGGGGGTGGGTCGTTAAACAAACAAACAAACAAACAAACAAAAAAGGATGATGTGACTTAGTGGGATTTCCCAGTGGGACAGCACTATAAAGTCGCCATGAGTGCACACTGTCACAAGTCGGTACTCATCCTGATATGTATGATGTTAGATGTTGCCAGGATGTAAAAAAAAGATTGCTGGACCCGGATGTGCTTCCTTCTCCCTGACCCACGACTATCCGAGGCTCGTACCTCGGGAAAACAACAGTTATCCATCATCTATACCAAAGTAAGATTTGTATAACTATACTATATATATATATATATTTTACCTCGGTAAACAGCCTCAGGCTAGCCTCAGGCTAGGGAGAGGTAAGCACGTCCGGTACCAGCAATTAGCATATACAACTCACGACTGGATAACGTGTCGTTGGGTTGCTCCGGCAAAATTAGTCTACATACAAGCAAATACGCAGTAAGTATAATAAAAACTGTGGTTAGCTTAATTATGATGCATTAGAGCATCAATATGGAAAGTTTAGACTTTCGTTGGTCCAATTTGGACGAGTTATTTGGTTATAAACAACCAAGGATAGAACACTCGAGTGGGTTTCTCGAAGGAACCAAACCGGTCATTAGCGGTTATGTCAACACCCGGGTCACCGTGTGACTATGGGTAGAGATGTGGGTTTCGCCCTATCTCATGTGGAAATTCTCTCGTACTCTAATAGAGAGTAATGTTGGAGATGCTCCTGGGTTTCTTTTATAGACTCCCCTAGACAAAACTTTTTCAGGCGTTTCTCCGAGTTTCGTAGCATTTTCTCCAACTTGTTGACGTAGTAGTCACAGGTGGGAGAAGTGTGCGGAACAGAGGGATGGGCGGGCCGATACACTGGTCCCGACCCCGCGTAAGGTTTGGGCTTGACCCACAACCCACGCACAAATTTAGCTTATTACGCCTGTGTTATAACGGTATAAACACGTTCTCTAACACCAATAGATGTCCAAATGAGTTTGAAACAACCATATTGTGACATATATATATACCGGGACTGACCAAAAATCTTTGTTTCAGCTCCCGATGGCCACGAAGCGGAGTAAGCGCGGTGCAGCAGCAGCCGAGGGGCGTGTTCCGAGTGGAGTGGACGAGGAGTACGACTCCTCACCTGTGTTGTCGGCAGGGCCGTCGACACAGCCCCGGGCGCATATCCTCTCCGACCCGGACGAGGACGCAGTGCCTGATGTGCCTGCGCCTCCAGATTGGGAGGCTCGCTTTGCACGATTGGAAAGCCACATCTTGACTGCCAAATCGCCTGTGTCTCGGAAGCGGCGTAGGCCGAGTGTCCAAGAGGATTCGTTTGAGGATTTCTTGGACACAGACTCGGCGGTGGAGCTTAAGGCTCCTCCTCCTCCTTCTCCTAAACGGAGGAAGAAGAAGAAACAGGTGATTTCTTCGGGTGATGAATTCACCAAGGAGCGGGCAGAGACTGGTTTTCGCAAAAAGCGGAAGACTAAGTCCAAAAAGAAGAAGAGGAAGAGGAAATATTCTTCTTCTGAGTCGTCCACTGAGTCTACTTCTACGGAATCAGACTCAGACACCATATATGAAGGGGTCTATGCGGACATTGGCACTAAAGTGGCTAAGAAGGTGGAGAAGCCAAAGGCTAAGCGGGTTAAAACCACTACGCTTATGCGCGAGACCGTGAATGGTCATTTTCGCACGTTCAAACCGGCGGAGGTTATCTCCAAGTTAGGAGATGAGTTAACAGGCATAAAGGGTGTTCCCAACTCCATCATTAAAGAAATGGATCGGGATGTCAATATGACGGATGACCGTAAGAAGTTTGAGGATGTGTTGCACACAGTGCATAAGGCAGTGTTGGCTACCCTAACAGCTATTGTTCCTGTGGCTAATAGGATGCAGAGTGAAAATAAGTTCTCGTCTTTGGCTAAGACAATGGACAAAGGCATTGCAGTGTTAGCGGCGGCAGGTAATTAAGATATGAAAATGTCTTCAAGTCAGTTTGCACAGATGCTGGCAAGGAAGTGGCTCGCTCTAAGAAGGTTACCGATAATGAGGGGAAGGAGTTTACGCTTTATCTTGCTCCAGAGCCGATTAAAGGGAAACCTTTAGATAACACCAAGATGTTTGGCGGTCAACTACAATACCTCTATAAAGAGGTAGAGACTGCAGCCAAGAGTGGCAAAAACATGGATGGCAAGAAGAAACAGGAAGCTCCTCGTTTCAAAAAGTCACGAGGGGATTTTCGTCCACGACGGTTCACCAGAGGAACCAGACCGAGTTCAAACTTCGGTCAAGGGTTTCGGGGCCGGGGCGCTCGCCCAGGCTGGACCGACAACACCGCACGGCCAATAGGCCGAGGGTTCAACTCGTCGAGACCTTTCCCCAGGG
>CM059202.1:27633967-27695038 GCA_030323885.1 Branchipolynoe longqiensis | reverse complement strand
ATCAGGCCACGAGGGCCATCCGCTACTGGATGTTGCATCTGTCGAGCTCTCGTCACTTTTGGATTAGCTATCAAGAGAGCTGGACGTCGCACAGGAGGCCGGGCCGGGTACGCCCGGGCACCGGCGGCGCGCTTCACACAGGGCCGGGAGCCGGTAAGTATCTACCCGGAGGAGGCCCCGGCCTGAGGGCACCACAGGAGGTGCCCTGGATTACACGGATGAACACGTAGTTCTCCGACCAGGCGATTCGCCTGCCTCCCCGCGGGGATGGATCGGGAACCTCATGCTTGCACTCGGGTGGCTGCTACGGCACCCCCGGAGGTCTCCCCCCGATGGCACTGTGCCGCTCGGTAGGCTTGCCTGACAGCCTAGGAACCGTGGGACGGTTGGGAACCTCGTGCTTGCACTCGGGTGGTTGCTACGCACCCCCGGAGGTCTCCCCCGATGGCTTTGTGCCGTTCGGTAGGCTTGCTCGGCAGCCTAGGATCCTTGGATCCCCCCCCCCTGGTTGTTGCTCCACGGTCTCCTCTACACAGGGTCCGGGGGGGAGTGGGGGGGGCAGGATGACTGGGAGCAGGTGCTCGGGTCCCGGCCGGGGGCGGCCCGGGGTCATAGATGACACCTAATCTAATTAGGCGCCAGAGCCGCCCGGTGGCGACCGGGGAACCCCGCGCTGAGACCTAATTGAATTAGGGCTGATAACAGCACGCTAGAACACAGGCGACGGCTTAAGAACTAATGCCGATAACCTAAGGAGACCCACACTCATTCTCGCACGAGCAATGGCGCACTACATGTCTAGGACACCGTCTCCGGTCTGCGACACAGGAACGGATAACGGAACAGGACTTACGACTAGCCTGCTCTCCGACTACATAGAATCGGCAGAGAGGCAGCGGGAGAGCCCGCATGCGGGACCACTCTATGTGCCCCTGCCACACGAGTCAGACGGGGGCTCAGAGGTGGAGATGGACGACCGAGATGAGACCGGGGCAACCCCAACCAGGGATGAACAGGACGGGCCAGCTGGGAATGCGATCCCGTTCAAGCAGGCACCTTCACCAGGTGCAGTGGTAACCACTGAAGGACCGGGGAGAAGGCTGGTTTTGGCCTCCACCTCCCCCACGTACACACCACCGCCATTGGGCGGACTCCACAACGGACTCAGGATGGTAGTGGCGGACCTGACCCAGACCTTCAGCCCGCCTCCGGACCCTGCCTGCGGGGACCAGTGGAGAGGCCCTAACTACGTCCCAACCCCGATAGCGGAGTTGGAAAGGCTGGAAGTACGGAAAAGAGAGCTGGAGGCGGAGATACGAGAACGCAGGGCCGGATACTCGATTAACTGGTCACAGGGATCCACACCACAAGGGCCTTCCCCACCGACGCTGGTGAAGGGCGGAACTCCGCCCCCGCTGAGGGGAGGACATGAGCACACTGTGCACAGGCCGCTACCGTCCGCCTTCAGCCCGCGGAAAGACGGGAGGGGCGGCCCCTCAGGAGAACCGCCCGGGTACACATCCAGACCAGTGACCCAGCAGCCACCACACCCCGAGGTAGGGGGGGGCCACGACCTCAGCCGACCTGGCAGAGGTAATGAGAGTGAGACGGGAGGAGGTGGCCTGGATACCGGCCCACCGAGACCCGCCCCCCTCCAACAACAACATGACGCCGCCAGCGGCGCCAGCACCGCCATTGGTACCGGCCCCAGTGACAGCTACGGCACCACCAGCTACGGGATCCTTCTTGGAACAGTTTATTCCGGTAGAAAAAGCTCCACTGGACGCGGAGGGCGACAAGCTGGCAGACAGTACGGCCAAACTAATTAACACCCTGTGGTCTCACCCCATGACGAAGGCGGAAACGGCGGAGGTCTACGCAACGCTGCCCAGACCAGCCAACGTAGACGCGCTGCACAAGACCCGGATGAATCCGGAGATCGAGACTACCCTGCCTGCCCGAGTAAAAGAAAACGATGCGGCACTAGCAGCGGCACAGTGGGGCATCCAGTTTGCAGCCAGGCCGGTGGCCAGGGCACTGGACGGCATTGAGACCGGGAAGGCACTGGACACTAAGGAACTGGTAACAGCACTCGTAACTACCCTCAAACTACTCGCCAGGACGAGCAACACCATAGTGGGAATGAGGAGAGACAATGTAAGGCCGACACTGCTACAACAGTTGAAGCCACTAGCCAAAAAGGAGGGAAACCAAGGCTTCAAATATGTGCTGGGCGAGGACCTGAGTGCCAAGGTGACATCCCTGGAGGCGGACAGAAAGACAGCACTGGCCATAGTGAGGTCACAAGGAAACCGACAGGGACACCGGAGTTATGAACGACAGGCATACAAGCAGGGAAACTACAAGGGCGGTCTGGGGAGGGGCCGCCTCCCACAAAACACCCCGAGGCACCGACAGGAGGAGCCGAAACACTACAACCACCGGCCAAGCGGCGGAAGCCAAACACGCCCCCACCAAGGGGGACGGGGCAGGGCGACGGGCAGCTGCCGAGGCCGAGGCGGAGACCGGAGGACGTAGAAAGTGAAGTAAGTACCACTAAAAACCCATTTACGGCCGGAGGCGTAACTGACAAAAGCCACAGATGGGCGGCCATAACAGATAATGCCTGGGTAAATCAGATGGTTAAAGGAGTAAAAATCGAGGTAACCGGGCTGCTTAAACAGAATATCCTACCGATCTCCAAGGACAAAGGGACAGAACTAACATTGAAACAGAAAGTGGGGGAAATGCTAACACAAGGGGTGATAGAAGAGGCATCAGTTAACAACAGATGTTTCGTTTCACACCTTTTCCTCAGGCCTAAGAAAGACGGGGACTTTAGGCCAATCCGGACCTATCTAAGCTTAGTGAACTAGTAGTCTACCGACACTTTAAAATGGAGCAGCTAGGGACGGTAATGCAGCTAGTACACAAAAGGGCGTGGCTGGCAAGCATAGACATATCGCAGGCGTACCACAGCCTGGAGATCAGGGAAAAAGACAGAGATCTATTACAATTCATATTTGAGGATCGGAGGCTCAGGTTCAGAGTGTTACCTAACGGGCTCAGTTCAGGACCCAGAGTGTTTACCAAAATAATGAGGGCAGTAATGAGCTACCTCAGAACTAAACATGACATTCTACTGTGTTTCTATATTGATGACACTATCCTGATAGGACAAACACAGGCGGAGGTCAGGTCAGCGGTGAAACTAACGATAGATCTACTCACCCACCTGGGCTTCACTATCAACAGGGAAAAATCGGTATTAGTCCCAGCCCAGAAATTACAGTTCCTAGGTTTCACGATCGACACACTGACAATAAAAGTAGATATACCGACAAAGAAGTGTGAGGAACTAAAGGGGCACATCACAGACACACTTAACAACACCACACTAAAAGTAAGGGACCTGGCCACGCTAGTGGGGAAGCTGGTGGCAACCGACCCAGGTAATAAATGGGCGAAAATAAAATCTAAGGTGATTGTAAGAGCGTTAAACTGGAATATCCGGGATTCCAACAACAATTATGAGAGCCCCTGCACACTCACAAAGCGGGTAAAAGAGTGCCTCCTGTTCTGGCTCAATAATCTAGAAACGACCAACAGGGAGTACGAGCAGAGACCCATGGATGTCTGCGTTTTCACGGACGCATCATCCCACGGGTGGGGGTACTTCGACCAAACCCACAACGCACACTATGGGGAGCAATGGGATGAGACGGTTAGCGAGACCACACACATTAACGTCTTAGAGCTCAGAGCGGTGAGACGAATGTTAGAGCACACGGGGGGGGAAACTAAGGAATAGCCACGTACGGGTCTTCGCAGACAACACCACTACAGTAGCTTGTATAGGCAAAGGGGGTTCGGCTAGGTCTAAAGAGTGCCAGGAAGAGACCGAGCGCGTCTGGACCCTAACGGAGAAGCTAAATCTACGAATAAGTGTAAGATTCTGTCCGGGGGTGGAAAACGTGGAGGCAGACTGGGCCTCACGGGCGTTCACAGATGCGGGAGAGTGGTCACTAGACGGCCAGATAGTAAGGGAAATATTCGACACACTGGGTACACCCGACATTGACATGTTTGCCTCACATGAAAATCACCAACTTAATCGCTATGTGGCCAGAGAATTCGATAGGCAAGCCGAGGGAACGGATGCCCTATCACTAAATTGGCAACACATTAACGGATTTTTCTTCCCACCTTTCAGCTGCCTGTCCAGAGTATTGGTGAAACTGAGGGAGGAGCAGCCCAAGGCAGTCCTCATCGCTCCAGACTGGCCAACACAACCGTGGTTCCCGCTACTACGACAACTGCGGGAATACCAGGCAGGGATGAGGATCCCTGTAACGACATGGACACTACGGATCAAGGGGGCGGGATGGAAATCATTCCCTCTCGCCCACAAAATGAGCCTCCACGCGGTGAGACTCTAGCCGGCATGTTCAGATCCCTGGGCATGAACGAGGCAACGGCCGAACTACTGACAGCATCATGGGCAAATGCAACCAGGAGACAATACACCTTGATCCTGAGGAGATGGGCTCAGCACTGTGACAAGGAAGGTATCAATGCCCGAAAACCTACCCTCAAGGAAGGGATTGAATACCTGGAGAGACTATTTTCCGAAGGGGCAGCCAAGACCACAGTCAGCACCGTCAAGTCATTACTATCGACTTTTGTGACAGTGGGGGGAAAGCCGTTCGGGGAACACCCCCTAGTGAGCAGACTGCTGAAGGGGATAGGGAACCTCAAACCTAACCGCCCCAAATACGAAGCAGTATGGGATCCCCGACAATTGTTGAACTACCTACAGGGGTGGGGTCTGACGCACCTGCTAAGCGTGGACCAGCTGAATAAACGGACCACCTGCCTGTTCCTACTAGCAACAGGACAAAGGCTCCAGGCCTTGGGATTGATGAAGCGCAAGGACATCAGGTGGGGACAGGGACACTGCACGTTGAGATACTCAATGAAAATGAAATCCAACGACCCAGCCCGGAACCCCCTTGTACTCTCCTTCAAGGAATTTGAGGTGGAAGAACTATGTGTGTACACCCACCTGAGAACATACATGGACAAGGAGGAGTTGAAAGGGGCGGACCCGGCCGTATTCGCAACTACCAGGAGCCCGCATGTCGCGGCCTCACAAGAGACACTGTCTAGGTATGTGAGGAACACCATGGCAGAAGCAGGCATCGACATGACAAAATTCACACCTTACTCATGTCGACACGCCTCCACCAGTGCGGCGGCAAGGAAACAAGTCCCCCTGGCCACAATCATCCTGGCAGCGGGATGGACAGGTGAAACCACCTTCAGGCGCTTCTACAACCGACCCCTCTCCTCGGGAGGAGCGGTAACAACCAACCTCATCCCTACCATCTGGGCAGAGGAAAGGGAAACGAGCGAGAGATCGACGAACAATTGACTCACGTGACCATGTAATCATGTAATGTAACCATGTAAATGTATCCAAGAATGTATCCAAGAATGCTGTAACTAGGCTTCAGAGCCACCTACAGATTGAAAAAAGAAATAAAAGACAACTAAGCAACAAAGTTAATATTCCGCGTAGGCTTCATTCACATTGCTTAGAAATAAAAACAACACAGGTACACAGCCGCAATACAAAGTAGCGGATGGCCCTCGTGGCCTGATTACCATCATAATATAAAATTCTGCTATTAACATGCAGCAGAATATGAATTATTATGGTATGAAAGGGCCACGAGGGGCCATCGGCCCACCCTGAAGTCTAGGTAAGACCCACCCGAAGAACAGCTGAATACCAGTGTTGAAACTACAAAAAATGACGAGAGCTCGACAGATGCAACATCCAGTAGCCGATGGCCCCTCGTGGCCCTTTCATCCCATAATAATTCATATTCTGCTGCATGTTAATAGCAGAATTTAATTCGGAAATTATGGGCCGATGGGCCGCAGCGTGTTAGTAGCGTGCTAATAGCGTGTTATCAGCGCGCCGTCAACGGGTCTTGACGTGGCGGCTGGGAAAAACCCAAACAAAGGGTGATTAACCTAATTCACTGGCGGGTCAGTCGGCGCGTCGCGACGTGCCACCAACGATTTGCCAGCGCGGTGTGCACGTGTTACCAGCACGCTGGTAGCGGGCTGAGGGCGGGCTGCCGGTGTATGGGTATTGCATCAAGAAGTGCCAGCAACACGTCCACAACCGCCATCAACACGTCCACATGTGCCAACAACACGTAAACACAAGCCAGCAACACGTCCACACCCGCCATCAACACGTCCAATGTGTCGCGAAACGCTGACGCTACGCCAATAGGTCGACCACTACACGTTCGTGAAACGTTACCGACGCGTTGACGGGCCGCTCGCAGTTTGGTGAAAAATCCCCAGCATTGATCGACGTTGATCAACGTGGTTCGAGCGGGCTGGCAATGCGCTGGTAACGTGTGCCGACGTCCTGCAAACGCGCCCGTAATGCGCGATCCATCAGGTCGGTGCGCGTCGAAAGTTTTGCGCATGCACAAAACCTCGACGCGGCCCGACGCGCACCAACGTGTGGGTCCAAACGTTGCTGGCACTCAACGTGTACCGACGCGTACCGATGCGCCGCTAACGCGTTCGTAGCGCCCCGTTAACTTGTGTTGATGTGTCCCGACGTTTCGCCCAAAAAGGCAAGACGTCAGCACGCGTCGAAGCGCGTTCGTGAGAAACGTCGTAATGTGACAGGGCCATAAGGTCTCGGTATCGCAATAATCTGGATCTCACCGCACCCTGCTCACAGCTACTGGATCCGGGTGTTAGCGCCATCTTGTACTAGCCATATTGAATCACGCGGGAGCCGACAACCAATGCTTGCATATTTGTTATTATATCTTTGTATTTATTTTTCCAAAGTATCTGTGCACCTGAAGTGGTTTAATTGGGAGGTGTAAAACAAGACGTCTTGACACATTGACTTATGTACAGCAAGTGATTCTTTATTAGGCATCAAGGTACAAACCACCAGCGGGTCACGTGACTCGTGACGCCACCTCTGTCGTCTGCTAGTCTTCAGGTCTCACATACCAATATATTACATACCCCTTTCAAAAGGGGTAGATACAATGACTGGGCAGCCTCTGAAATACAACTCACGCAGTACAAACATATATGCATTTAACATAGTATCAATGTCGAACAAAGCTTGCTGCAATCACATGTTTAGTGATTTAGTGCCATGTGACATCCTTGTTGAGCAATGTGCGCAGCGGCTTGGCAATTTCTGACATATTGGGGATGAACTTATGTACATAAATATTTCTCCAGAAATCGCTGTACACCTGCTTTGTCCCATGGCGCTGGCATTTCGACTATAGCCTTTATCCTGTCTGGATCGGGTTCAACGCCATCCTGTGTCAGCAGGTGGCCCACATATTTTACTGAGTTTTTGCAAATATTTGATTTGTCAGGGTTTAACCTGAGGTTCACTAACCTCACTCGCTCGAGCACAGCTTTGAGTCGGGCTTTGTGCTCTTCTATGGTTGAATCATATACGAGGATGTCATCGGTTACTATGCCTACACCCTGGAGATCTCCCATGATACTCTGCATCTCTTGTATAAAGATGTCACCCGCCGTCTTCACCCCAAATGGAAGACGAGTGCATCGATATCTTCCCCACGGTGTATTGAATGTACATAGCAATGAACTGTTATACTCTAATTCAATTTGCCAATAACCCTTAATGGCATCCAGCATGGAAAAGTATTGTGGGTCTGCTGTATATGCGACAATTTCTTCAATGGTCTTTGTGGGATATGGGCCCCTTTTAATGGCTTGGTTGAGTTTGGTTGGATCCAGACAGACTCTAAACTTATTTGGGATTTTAACGATATATAGTTATAGAGTTGACCCATTCAGTTGGTTCGTTTTGTTCAACAATTACCCCTAGCTCAAGCATTCTAGTTATTTCTCTATCATGAATTGCATATGGAATTCGTCTAGGGGGATCTATTACAGGCATTAAGGCCCTGTCACATTACGGCGTATGGTGGGAGCGTATGGCGGCGTAGCGGCATTACGTCATATACGTCGGCATACGCCGCATACGCTACTCATACGCTACTCATACGCTACTCATACGCTACTCATACGCCGCCAGTGCCGCAACATGCCGGCGTATGTGAAGCGTATGAGGCATACGCCGCCATACGCTTTCATAAATTCGTCCGTCCAATTTTTTTTGTGCATGCTCAAAAAAACACGACCTATGAGGGCGTATGGCCCATAATGTCAAAAAATGTCACAGCACGCTCCCATACGCTCCCATACGCTCCTCATACGCTCCTCGTACGCTCCTCATAGGTCCCCCATACACTCAAACACACCCGAAAGTGGCACCAGCACGGCGTACGTAGGTTTTCAATACGCTCCCGCCATACGCCGTAATGTGACAGCCCCTTTACAGATTCATCGACGTGTATTGCGGCATTAGATTTGATAAGGCCTAAGCCTGTGAATACATCAGTGTATTTTCTTACCAGGGCCTCTGCCTCCTCTGCGCTGTCTCCTGTGCACGGACACGTGTCCGTTGATTCTCGAATGTTTAGTTCGTCCACCCTGGCTAACAGGTTCAGCTTCACAAATTCTTGTTTCCCCTATATGGGGTGGTAGTCCTGCACAAAATGTTACCAGGAAGCACCTCAGAGGTACAAGTCTGGTGGAGATGATCTGGTTGAATGTGTGCCGTGGGAGCACATTAGCCTATGATCCTGTGTACAGCTTGAACTTGATGTTGCGGGTACATACATACATACATACATACATACATACATACATACATACATACATACATACATACATACATATATACATATATACATATACATACATACATACATACATACATACATACATACATACATACATACATACATACATACATACATACATACATATGGTATAGTTCATGTTAGCATTCACATATACACACTGCCTTGTGGTACAGGTTCTTGATAGAACCGAAGGCTAAAGGGGCTATCTATACGTCGTCGGGAAAACAAACGAACTCGGAATAGTTCAGATTTGTGCCACAGGGGTGGTGCATGCTTAGTACTGAACGTTTCCACTTGGCGGTGTACAGTAGAGTGACCTAGATTGTTGTGACAATGGCTGGGTCAGTGGAGAGAAGGGAGGGTAACCCTGAAGTATTTTCAATTTTCTTTAGAGTAGTTCAAACATGAAATATATTTGCTTTAATGTAAAATATATGTTAGTACAATAGACCTATTTCAATGTTGGTAAACATCGTGTATGCGCGCGCAGCTTGGCTGCAGAAGGAATGCACACTCCCACTGAGTTTGCCGGTAGGCGCAGTGGAAAACGTTTATTTTATTAAAGATTAATAGAAATGCACAACCCTAACCGTATAAATTTAATATAATCTATTCGTTGAATATGTTTTCTATATGTGTACCAAGCAGTTTGTTTCTAAGTGGTGTAGATTTAGAGATATTTCACTTTTTCTGGATGAAGATTGCCCTCGGCCATTGACAATGCATTGAGTTTTCCGGTACGCGCAGTGCAACATGTTTATTTTATTCAAAATTAATAGAAATGCACTACCCTAACCGTAAAAATTTAATATAATCTATTCGTTGAATATGTTTTCTATATGTGTACCAAGCAGTTTGTTTCTAAGTGGTGTAGTTTTAGAGATATTTCACTTTTTCTGTATGAAGATTGCCCACGGCCATTGACAATGCACTGAGTTTGCCGGGACGCGTAGTACAAAACGTATATTTTATTCAAAATTAATAGAAATCCAGAACCCTAACCATATAAATTTAATATAATCTATTTGTAAAACATGTTTTCTATGTGTCTTCCAATTAGTTTGTTTCTAGGTGGTGTAGTTTTAGAGATATTTAACGTTTTCTTTAGGAAGATTGCTCACTGCCATTGACAATGCATTGTGTTTGCCGGTACGCGCAGTGCAAAACGTTAGTTTTGTTAAAAATTAATAGAAATCCAGAACCCTAACCTTATCAATTTAATATAACCTTTTTGTTAAACATGTTTTCTATGTGTATTCCAATTAATTTGTTTCTAGGTGGTGTGGTTTGAGAGATATTTAACGTTTTCTGTATGAAGATTGCTCACTGCCATTGACAATGCATTGGGTTTGCCGGTACACGCAGTGCAAAACGTTAGTTTTATTTTAAAATTAATAGAAATCCAGAACCCTAACCATATCAATTTAATATAATCTTTTTGTTAAACATGTTTTCTATGTGTATTCCAATTAGTTTGTTTCTTGGTGGTGTGGGTTTAGAGATATTTCACCTTTTCTCTATGAAGATTGCTCATAGCCATTGAGTTTGCAGTGTGACAGTGTGTCATCCTGCAGCCAAACACCGCGCGCACTGACCTAGATACCCGTGATGACGTCACATGAAATTGGTCAATTACATTGCATAATTCAATGAGAAACAGATATAGACGAAAAACGTTTTTTTTTGTTGTTGAATGTAAAAAGGTTTTGCAGTGTATGGGGTTTGAACCCACACCACCAAACAACTTCAGATTACAAGTTCAACACTTTAACCACAAGGCTACAGAGAGCACACATGATGACAGGTCTCAGTTCAGGCTATTTGTGTATAGGATGTCACATATACAATGTGTATGTATATCAACATACATCAACCGCCCTTAATGCTGCCACAGTGACATGGTTTTCTGTTTAGGGTTTGCTCCCTTAAGGCCCTGTCACATTACGGCGTATGGCGGGAGCGTATTGAAAACCTACGTATGCCGTGCTTGTGCCAGCCTATGATGACCTTCGGTGAACTTTCGGGTGGGTTTGAGCGTATGGGGGACCTATGAGGAGCGTACGAGGAGCGTATGAGGAGCGTATGGGAGCATGCTGTGAAATTTTTTGACAGTATGGGCCATACGCCCTCATAGGTCGAGTTTTTTTTAGCATGCACAAAAAAATTTGGACGGACGGATTTATGAAAGCGTATGGCGGCGTATGCCTCATACGCTTCACATAAGCCGGCATCTTCTGGCGGCATCTGGCGGCGTATGAGTAGCGTATGAGTAGCGTATGAGTAGCGTATGAGTAGCGTATACGGCGTATGCCGACGTATATGACGTAAAGCGGCTACGCCGCCATACGCTCCCGCCATACGCCGTAATGTGACAGGGCCTTTAACGACCCCACAGCACAACATGCTATTGGGGCTCGGCATGGGTATAGTCGCATATAGTATTCGCATTCACATGCCGCATACCACATACCGCGTATATGGAATCTTAGCTTAAATCGTGTATACATACTTATCACACTCAGGCAATTTACTCCCCCCCCCCCCTTCGTTTTGCGGAAAATGTACAAAATGTCGCAGCACCAAACAGATTTTCTTAGCAGGCCCTATTAACCGTCGCTTGGTCACATGTGCGATTGCTATTTGTCCTACTTTCATTCTTAGGTCGGTAGTAGCCACAAATAGACCATTGACATACATCTGAACACGGCGTAACAATTTACGAATGTGTGGGGGATTCACACACCATACAGCCATATTACAGAATAATAGATGTTTGTGTCAAAACCAGTTTTCAGATTCCTCCCCCTATCTTCAAATTCCCCCCTCTTGGAATTTAAAATTGTTTAACAAACTTTTAAAAACATTTTAAAATTCAGACCTATAATATTTTTTTCTTAACCATCATGGGAACTTTTTGTGTCATTTGGGGTGAAATATTTGGGGGGAACTTCAATCAGGGGGGAATTTGAAATCTTTACACCGGTTCAATTTCCAAGGTAAGTTTTTCTTAATGTTGCTGTACCAGCAAGAAATGCCATATTCGTGGTGATTATGCATCAGATGCATAATCTCAGTGAATTATTTATTATGCATATATATATTGATATTGATATCTCGAATTTTATATAGGATTACTGTGTAGGTTCACAAATATGGTAGTGGCACACTGATCTTCGGGATGTTTTCAAATTGGAATACATCACTAGAAAGCAATTTGTTTAAATCTAATTTCCTGAATATTCCCAGGACATTTAGTTGGGACTGGATTGAGTTAATGAACAGTGAATACTAGGAAATAATTCATTAGTTACAACTTGACACATGGCTACAGGCCAGAACTGTCCATGATAGTACTGTGTTGGTATAGCCATACATCCCAAACAATAGAGGAACCACCAGCCAACCATGGGGGTATATGCTGGCCTGTTGCCCACTCATATACTTCCACTTGCCATTAGGTTAGGTCCTGTGTGGACTGTTGTACATCATTTAGATATATTTTTTGCATACCAATATATATGTATGCATAATAAATAATTCAGTGAGATTATGCATCTGATGCATAATCACAACAAATATGGCATTTCTTGCTGGTACAGCAACATTAAGAAAAACTTACCTTGTATATCATTGCATTTATATTTAATTTATTTAATTTATATTTATATTATTTGAATGCCGGGAGTCTCAGCGCCGGGAGACCGGGAACCCTGGTGCCGGGCAGGAAGCCGGAATACCTGGCACCGAGAAGCCAGGATTCCCGGCGCTGATAGGCTGCCGTCTCCTGCGCCCCCCGAACCCTCGCCCCCTATGCCTATTATAAATGTTATACATATACATATACATATATATACATATACATACATATACACATGTATACACATATACATGTATATATGTATATAGATATATATATATATGTGCTCTATAATCCATTATGGGAATATAAATAAGGACACTATCCATCTTCAGTTCCCTACGTAATAGTGTAGCACTTATGCTATCTACCTGACTCTGTGTAGTATGCCATAGGCCACATTGGCGCCACCAATGAAGGGCTGTAGGCACCATGCACCAGCTGCGTCTGGCCGTTAACGCCTATAGGCCCGTCGGGACGGTCAAATTTTAACAACGAATAACACGCATCTGACACCCGCTCCCCGCCCGGCTCGCCTTGTATCTGGAATCATGCTAGCTTAACACTCATCTTGGCAATACGGTATGTCTGAAGGTTTCTGCAACCCGTGTGGTCAAATTCATTTGGGCCTGAGGTGCATTTCGGATGTGAAACGTGAGGACGCCACGGGAAACCACATATGTATAACGCGCAAATTCTCGGCGGTCAAGATGGCGACTGCAGGAGAGGTCTCCGACGAGCGAGTAGTGGAGGATATCACAAAAGAAGTACGGAGTATGTGCATTGATGAGGAGGAGCGACACGTGAGGGAGGAAATAAGGCAGCTGGAAAGGGATAAGCGGATGTTTGAGCTGGAAAAACGATGGGCGTGTTAGAGAGAAAAACGCGACCAGGGACACAGTGAAGCCACCACCAGCCGAGCGGAGTGGAGCAGCTCAGACAGCCAGTCAAGAAATGGGTCACTCAAGTTACGGGGAGGTGTCACGCAGGAGCCGGACACGGCGGCGCAGATCTCACTCCCGTAGTGATTCCAGCTCACGTAGCAGGACAAGGAGTACATCCTGGAGACGGAAAAGTAAGTGGTCTTTGAGAAACTATACCGAGGATAAGAAGGATGTACGCAAACTGTCTGTGGCCGAGTTACAAGAGGCATCATGCCTGTGGTTTCTGAGCCTGAACGGTGTGACGTTAAAAGATGTCCAGGCCCTGTTCAGCCACCTTACGTACATTGCGTCGAAGGCTAAGCATGAGCTGTTCAAAGACACGGCTCACGTTCGATATGACACAGCCGTACGTAAGCTAGCGGAAAGGGAAGGCTTCGCAGCATTCATTGCAGGGAATGCAGCAGCGAGCCTGATCCACTATGGACATGAGGCCATGCGGGCCAAAGCCAAGAGTGCGACCACCGGGACTCCAAAGGGGCTCAAGACCTGAGAGGGGAGGCAAGCGTCCTTGTTTTCCCTGGAACAAGGAAGTGGGCTGTGACAGTAAAGAGGGGGACTGTGGCTTCGGACACTGGTGCAGCAAGTGCGGGAGCGCATAAAGTGCACATGGGACTGACGGTGCACTGGGAAGCGTCACACCGGGGACGCGGGGTATGACCCAGATCCGGCCATACTGCGGGAAAATGGTGAGGCGGGGCCAGGCGCACGGAGCGCCCACGCAGACACACGGCCCTGCGGTGGACTCAGCCTGGATAGTGACTGTAGCAAGCTTCCACGTAAGGTGGTTCGTAGCGCCTTACTTGACGGCGCCGGAGGGCACCACGGGGACTGTATGGATATTTGCAATGGAGCATGGGGGTCAATGGAGATGCCCGAGCCACAGGCATGGATTCCCACACAGGGGGAGGTGCCGGATGTAAACAACAACAACACCCCGGTGGTCACAGCAGGGGTGGACACCCTGGCACTGGGGGGGATCCCCGGCGACCAGCGAGTGGTAGAGACTGACCACACGGGAACCCCAGTATGGGCTGGAGGGTACCATGGGGACTGTATGGATGTTTACAACGGAGCATGGGGGTCAAATTGGAATACACATTCCCACACATGAATGGCGGGAGCGTATTCATGTGTGGGAATGTGTATTCCCACACATGAATACGCTCATGTGTGGGACATGATGCCCGAGCCACAGGCATGGCTTCCCGCACATGGGGAAGTGCCGGATGTAAACAACAATAACAACACGTTGGGAGCGGCGGATGCCCAGATGGTCATGGCGGGGGCGACCAGCAAGTGGTAGAGGCTCACCACACAGGAACCCCGGTATGGGCAGGCAGGGGGGGATGGCCTGGATCCAGAGTGGCTCCAGGTCGAGAACAGCATGGGGGAGGAGTATGAACATGTGATCGACATCACCGTCAGGGAGACGGTTACAGGCTGTGTGGCCGGCTTCCGACTCTGGAGGAACTGCATGACAGGTTTGTGCAGCTGCACGCATGTGATTGAGGGTGTTGTGTCACAGATGAAGCCATGTAGGGTGTTCACGGAGTTGTTCATGAGGGGTGATACTCACCCTGATGCCGAATATATTATGAAAGGCATCTGTTTTGGCTTCATGGTGATAAACTGGGACTGCGATGCGTGCTATGACTGCCGTCAGGGTTCCGGGGGAGACCGGGACGACAGAGAGATCATGTCTGCAAAACTCAGGAAGGAGATCGAGGCAGGGGCTTTGACCAGGGTGTTAGACCAGCCGTAAGGATGGAGGGGGTGTTAGGTCATCGTGGATTGCAGCCAGCAAGAGGGTGATTCAGTCAACAACTACACTGATGACATGACGATCAAATTCTCGTACAATAGTGTGGACGATGTGGCTGCCCTTATGCAAGTGGGGGACAACCTCGTGACTGTGGACATCAGCGATGCTTACCGGGCTGTGAGCATCCACCCGCGGGACCGGGACTGCCAGGGCATATTGTGGGACTTCGGGAATGACCCAGTTTTCCTACGGGATAACAGACTATGTATGGGCCTGGCCTCCAGCCCATATGTTTTCAGCAAGCTGTCTGATATTATTGTCCGTTGTGCCATGCGGGAGGGTGTGGGGGAGGTGCTGAATTACCTCGATGACTTTTGTATCATATCCCGTGATTTCAGCTCGGCTGCACAGCCCAGGCCGCCCTCATTGGGATCCTCTGGAGACTGGGCTTCTATATCAGCTTCCCAAAGGTCACCTCCCCATCTACCAAAACAAGGTTCCTGGGTATCGACATTGACACCATAGCCCTGGAAATGTCCCTACCAGAGGACAAGTTGGCCAAGATGACCATGGCGCTTTTGGCCCTGGAGGGCCGGAAGAAGACCAAGAGGATCCAGCTGGAGTGACTGGCCGGCTTGCTGGTGCACTGTGTGAAGGTGGTTCGGTGAGGCCGCACGTACTGCAGATGCATTTACGAAACGATCAACGCGGGGGCAAAACCCCACTTCAAGGTCCACAAAGATAGACGATGGTGGCTGGATTCTGCCAGACGGTTCAATGGGAAGGCGAAAATAATCGGCCGCCATACCCCATACGTCTCGACCTACAGTGAAACCTCCAGAGAGGGGTTCGGGACCATCCATGCTGGCGATTGGAGGATTGGAGCCTTCGGGGAAGGACCAGACATGAGGATCAGGGAGGAGATGGGACACCACCACGCTGCGCCCGATGAGACTTGTAGGGGGCCCACATAAACGCGCTGGAGATGTGGGTGGCCTTCTGTACGGCCCAGACCTGGGGCCACCTTTGGAAGGATAGCACGGTTGTCATGATCACTGACAACGAGACGGTCTGGGCGGCCTTGACTTCGGGTCGGTCCAAATCGAAAGGGGTCATGCACTTCGTGCGCAGGCTGTTCTGGATAGCGGCACAACACAATTTTGATGTTCAATCTGTTTATGTGAAGAGTGCTGACAACATGATCTGCGACGCCTTGAGCCGCTAGAGCGCAAGGGACAGTAAGGACCGGATTCGAGTCGCAGATGGAGCACATATGCTTTGTTGCAACCACATCTTCACAAACTTGTCTGACCCTTCTACTTCCAGTTGCGGAGCTGCAGAAGGAGAATCTGGCCGTTCAGCGCCAGTACTATGCTTTGAACTCCATCACAACACGGGGTGTCCAGGTGAGACGATACCTGGAGTTCGTCGAGGAGTTTGGGGACCACTTTCCCACCACACCATGTCCACCAGCCCAGACCGCACTGTATGCGGTCTGGCTGGCCAGGACTCTCAAATACACATCGGTGTGCAACTACCTCAGTGGCCTGAACTTCTTCTTGAAGACAGAGGGCGCGGAGCCGATCAACTACAAGAACTTTGAGGTGGCATCCACGTTGAAGGGCATCAAGCGGGAGCGGGGCTGCCATCCCAGGCAGGCAGCCCCCATACTGCCTGACATGCTCAGGCAGATATTTCCCGCCTTGACTGCCTCAGAGGGGCACACCGCCTGGAGGGCGGCCGTACTATGCAGTTTTAGGGCACTACTAAGGAATTGCCAGGTGACGTCCTCGGACTCATCACTGCGCAGGGGAGACTTTTCCTTCCTCCCATGGGGGATGTTGGTGTGAGTTTGTCGCTCCAAGACGATACAGTTCGCTGAACGTATGCTCGAAATACCAGTGGCTCGGTGCCCAGACCTCTCCCTGTGTGCAGTCTACTGGACTGAGAGGCACTTCCGGGAGGTCCCAGTGGGTTCGGATGCCTTGGCGTTCCGGATCCCCACACCAGCGGGTGCCTCGATAGAACTGCGATACTCGACATACCAAGGGCTGCTGAAGCACTTCTGTGGGTTCGCGGGATTGGACCCAGGGGACTACTCATCCCACTCCCTGAGGAGGGGGGCTGTACCTTCCTCTCCCTGTGCGGCGCCACCCTGGAAGAGCTCAGGGTGTGCGGGGATTGGGTGAGTGATACCATCTTCGCCTATTTGCAGATGCCTTTGAGCGTCCGCATAATGAACGACATTAGGGTTTCCACAGCACTGTCTGGGACGACGGAGCTGGTATGCTAAGACTGTCGGTTTGGGGGGACCGTGGGTCTCTTGGCATTTAATATATCTCCGCCAGAGAATATATATCTTCTTCTCAACCACATCAGTCTAATCGTTGTTCTGTTTACCTGGGACCAACTGTTTATGTGCTCTATAATCCATTATGGGAATATAAACAAGGACACTATCCATCTTCAGTTCCCTATATAACAGTGTAGCACTTATCCTATCTACCTGACTCTGTTCAGTATGACATGGGCCACATTGGCGCCACCTGTGAGGGGCTCTAGGCACTGTGCGCCAGCTGCGTATGGCTGTTAACGACTATAGGCCCATCGGGACGGTCAAATTTTAACTTTAGCTGGGCATTTAATATATCTCCGCCAGAGAATATATATCTTCTTCTCAACCACATCAGTCTTATCGTTGTTCTGTTTACCTGGGGCCAACTGTTTATATACATATATACATAAATATATATACATATACTCATATACAGGTTGGGGAAACACCTGAATTGAGAGTATGTTGGTACAATCGGTTAATGTAATCCAGTATGGGATAAATCCAAGCATTAGTTCCGTTGGTGTAATTCAATATGGCATAACTCCAAGCATATATCCAGTTTGTATGGGCGGGGTGCTGTGAGAGTGTACAGGCCACGCCACACATTGCTGGTGGGCAGGGGAAGGGGGTGAGGGAGCGGGGAGCAATGACCCAGTTTAGGGTTGCTGGTTGGGAGGGGGAGGGTTATGGATGGGTATGTGCATGAATTGGTGTGTGTGTGGGGGGGGGGGCTGTAAAACGACACCAGAGCAGTCTGTCAGCTGTGCGTGTGGAATGTGTGTGTGTGTGGGGGGGGGGGGGGTATAGTAACCAAGTTTCTGCTTGACCTCCTCAGGGCACTTTGCTTTGACAACAGCCTAGTTCTATTACTTTCAGATATTTGGCTTAGAGAAATGGAAAGTATGTGTATCACCATATATAAATATCATCATATGTATTTATACATATAAACGTTTTCAACTACAACAGTGTGTGTATATATATTAAAACTTACTACAAGTTTACCAACTGAATACAGAAGATAACTTCTGCTTACATTCTAAATACTGTGTAAATACTCACATTGATCTGACTAATATTGATCTGGTTATATGACACTACTGTACCATATTGTTATGGAACTTTTGGGTTTCAGAATTTCATTGTGTTATATGGTGCAAATTGTCTATTCAACAGGTATTGTACACCTTATTCTATATACCTTTTGTGTAAATAACACTGGATTGAAAAATGGCTGGAAGACCAGTGCTTCGGCACTGACAAAAGACTTTTTCAGCAGAAAAAACATATTTACCACAAAAAAATAAAATAAATATATGTGTGTGTGTGTGTATCAATGCATATGTATATGCATACACATGCATATATACATACATTGGCTGTGGGGACAGACAACTAGTGAGCCTGCTGTGGAGGGTGTGAGTATATTATAAAAGCTCTGCTCTCTCTTTCTCTGCTGCTTGCTTTGGCCTGGGAAGCTCTGTGGCTTAGCTGGCGATATAGGAGCTGGCCCCCTCAGTACCATAGCCTGAACGAGCATGCTGCAAAAAATAGCAAAAATGCATGCAAAACCTTCAAGCTCCTAAAGCCAGGCAACCCCCACAACAAATTAAATGAGGATAAGGATGAGCATGAGGCAAATGACATGTATGGTGATATGACATAAACTAGCATGTATACTAGCTGGTAGATATAGAAAATAAATTGGTTATGGCTGGTTATATGCTTAGATATATGGCGACAGTGTGCTCGCCGGGCACGAGAGAGTGTGTGTGGGTGTGAGTATGTGGGTGTGGAGCAGGCGACCGGGAGGGAGGCGAGCCAGCTGCTGCCCGTCCCCAGCAATGGTACATAATCAGGAGTAGCAGTGTGTGTGCGGGTTGGGGGGGGGGGGTGTTTCAGCTGCTCAAGGAAGGTCCCCCGCTCCTACTTCCATAACCCTGCCTCCCTGCCCCCCCCCCCCCCCCCCCCACCCCCCTCACTCCTCTCCCTCAACCTCACAGCCCCCAAACCTAAGACCTGCCACCCCTCCTCCTCCCACCCACAGACCAGATCCATCTCCACTCAAACTGTAGCCACTGCTGACTCCTCCACGCAAACCACCTTCCACTCCACCCCAAGCGATCCCCCTGCCTCTGACCCAAATCCCACCCTGATATTCCTCTGCATTCTTAATGCATCACTTTCCACCATAACACCGAGAATCTCTGTTGAGGCCCTAGCCTGCGGCACTAAAGCCCCAGTCACACATACCCGGATCAGGGGCCGGACGAGCCCTGGACCACCATCTGGGTGGTCCGGGGCGATCCGGGGTGATCCGTGGCTCGTCTGTGGCTCGTCCGTGCAGACACCCCCTGATCCGGCCTGATCCGTGGCTCGTCCGGCGCCGTCTGTGCTCAGCCCCGGCATGATCCGGCATGATCCAGGGGTGATCCGGGGGTGCTCCTGGTATTTCGGGGGGTGGTCCGGGGTGGACCGGGCCTGTCCGGGGGTGGTCCAGGGTAATTTTGAGCCATGGTTTGACCCGGACCATCCCCGGTCTACCCCCGGCCTAGCCATGGACCACTCCCGGACTGCCCCCGTAAGACCAGGGGTGATCCGGGATAGTCTGGGGTTGATCCGGGATAGTCCTGGGGTGGTCCGGGGCAGTCCGGCGGTGGTCCGGCCTTGTCCGGGGCCGGTCCGGCCCAGTCCGGGGGCAGTCCGGGGTGGTACGGGGCAGTCCGGGGTTCATCCGGGAAAGTGTGACTGCGAGGCAAAAATCTACGAAAACAGTGATTTTATCCATGGCGGTCCGGGACCGTCCGGGCCATTGGTCCGTGGGTGGTCCGGCTCAAAATCTGGAGCTCGTCCGGCTATTTGTGACTGGGGCTTTAGATCTTCAATGTGGCCCACATACTCGCCTCATGTGGCGCCGTGACTTCATGGAGGACTCTGACCACCAACTCACTGACAATTGGGCCGCTCTGGCTATCCTCTCCAGGATTTCCAAGTCATTCTGGAATGCACTTGCTCGCTTCTACCGCCAGAACGCAGATATCGTCAACACTGTCGGTTGCCCAGAGCATGACACCGAGGACTAACAGGCCCCACCTCATCGCCATAGCTGACATGACACCACTCCTAACTAACCACTAATTTTCACTCACAACTAACAGGTAACCCCACCCACTGCCTAACTAATCCCATCCTCACTTCACTTCTTCCTCTGGCCTTGGCCGGACTTACTGTGCATACCGGTGAATCTGGAGGGACCGAAGTTTGGATCCTGGTCTAGTCAAACCAATGACTTATAAAATAAGTACCTGTTGCTGCTCAGCGCTTCACGTTATGAGGTCAGGACAGGGACTGGGCGCACAGAGTCAGGATAATGTGACTGTGTGAGACATCAGGTCATGGTGCTGGCGGCCTGATTTCCCAGTGGGGCAGCACTATAAAGTCACCATGAGTGCGTGCTGTCACAAGGTGCTGCACGTCCTGGTATGGCCTAGGGTGTTACTGGGGCGTAAAACTACACCAACCACCCAGGCTCCCCCGGCCCTCACAGAGGACTGTAGTTGGGCTCTTAGGCTGCGTTTTTACTTCCTCCCCCCCACCCCTCCTCCCCTCCCTCCATTTCCGACCACATGGGACCGTTTTCAGTGGTGCCCATTCAGTGCTGCAGATTTGCAGCCTTCAGCGCAGCAATGCGACTGAAAACTCCCCAAAAACAAACCACTCACTTACCTGCCTGCCAGACTCACCAAAAACTCTCACTGGACTCACGCCCCGCTCACGCCCATGCCCCGAGCTCGAGGTCAACTTCCAATCAAAGCCCCCCGCCTCCACCTGGAGCTATGCAATTAGTCTGGTGATCTTGGTGGTCGATAATGTATATGTATGTAAATATATGTATATATAGTGAAGTGGGCGTGTCTACTCGCCTTGAGCAATTTGCGCACTCGTCCAACGGGCGCGCAAATTGCTTCCGCATGTGCACGCGACGGTTCGCGGGGGTAAAGCGTTGCTTAGCGACTAGCTAAGCAACGAAAGAAGGTCGGGCGTTCGGGGCCTGACCCGGCAGAAGTGTTTATTCACGCTCTGTCATTCTAGCCGATATTTGGTCTTTTTATCATCTAAATTCTAAAACTAATGTAATCAAATCACATGGGAGGGAAAGGGAGTTATTAGCGCCTTAAATAGGTATGCATATTTCGCTGGTATCCTTGTTAGTTATGGTAAGAATAAAGTCGTGAGCTCTTGTGAAGGTGGACTGAGACGTTTCTTGCATTCTTTACTATCCTCCAGTATTATTGTAGATTAACCGCTATAGAAAACCTGATATTCGATTGCTTTATATGTAATTAAGGGCCTTAAGCCTAAGTAGGCCTTATGCAGTTACTTACTCCATCTGCGGGAATATAATGACAAACTATAACAGGATTTAACGTAGTGTTACCTTATGGCGGAAATTAACGACATTAACGTAGAACTGATTATCAGTGACAGCGGCGGCATCCCTAGCCGTACGCGTACTCCCAGGTGAATTAAAAAAAAAAAAAAAAAGAAAAAAAAAAAAAAAAAAAAAAAAATAAAAAAAAAAAAAAATAAAAAAAAAAAAAAAAAAAAAATTTATAAAAATAAAATAAATTATAAAAAAAAAAAAAAAAAAAAATTTCAGTAACACAATTAATATACCGAAATGCGAAGGGGACAGCCAGCTAGTTGAAATAACCTAACTTATAGAAGTAGGGAAACTTTAGGCCTATAGGCACGCTCGTCGGCGAATTGCGTATGTAGATGAAACTCTGGCTGGCCGCCTTTAGCGCGGGGCGGACACCGACGGCGACGGACTAACTGCAGACGGGAGGAGGAGCCGCAGCAGCCCGCGGCAGGCTCAGGAATTTCACATGGAAATTATTACATAACATTAACACGTTAGGCTCGCCTTAGGCGGGGGCAGATTAGCCGAACGGTTAAAATAGTATAGTTATACGAGTCTTACCTTGGTACAGATGATGGATAACTGTTGTTTTACCGAGGTATAAGCCTCGGATAGATGTGGGCTAGGGAGAGAGGTAAGCACGTCCGGTACCAGCAATCTTAACCTACTTATTGAGGATAAAAATGACTTTCAAACAAGGATACCATTACTTTACCGAAAAGGTACACCAACGGAATAGATGGGGTGTGGCAGGTGTGGCGGGAGGGCCCTAGCCCACATCTATCCGAGCAGGCTTATACCTCGGTAAAACAACAGTTATCCATCATCTGTACCAAGGTAAGACTCGTATAACTATACTATTTTACCTCGGTAAACAGCCTCAGGCTAGCCTCAGGCTAGGGAGACCTTTACATAATTCATTTTTATCCTTAATATAATTCTTTCTTATTATTATAACATTCTAAATTTTTGTTCTCACCTATTCTTGTTAGTTGGCGAGAAGACGCTTTGCAACGCCGGTAGGCTTTTCTAGTCGTTTATTATAATGTTTTGCGAACGACTTAGCCGTCTTCCAGACTGCATGCGCTAGTATTCTTTTCACAGAAATACCAAGCACCCGTGCCTTGGAGACCATGGCTCCTCTAGTTGAGTGGGAAGAGTATTTACTCGTATCCACTCCAGCCAATTTCAACACCGTAATTGTCCATCTGGCAAGTGTGTCTCGTGAAATCGCCTTATGTGGCTTTATAAAGCTCACTAATATTTGTTGTGATGCACGTAAATCCTTTGTCTTGTATATATAAGCCCGTATGGCAGACACAACACATAATTTGACACAACACATATTTTCCGATCATTCGGAAAACAGTCTAACTGGAACCGTTGATAAAGGGTCACCTAACGAGTTCGATTTAAGCAATTTTCTAAAATCAAACGTAGCTTGTTCCTTATCTATTTCTATCCATAAAGAATAGGCAACAATCGTCTGTCCTCTGTGTCCGGTTACTATCAATAACAGGCCGCGACCATAAAACTAAACTTTTTTTATATCCAACCACAGTTGTAGGCCAAGCCTGAAACAACTTTAATACTATAGAAACATCCAAAACGCGACTATACTTTGGTTTTGGAGGATTCCTTTGATAAATTGAGCGAAGTAGATAATGAAGGACATAATGTTTACCAACTGTTTCGCCGTCAATTCTAGGTAATATAATTGATAAACCACACCGCACACCTCGCCGCATTATTCGATCCAAAGGAAAGTCCTTCATCCTCTAGAAAACGAAGAAACCGAGCTACTTGTGAAATCTTTGGATTTGTTGGCTTAACTTTCATTAACAAACAATGTACACCCCATTTCTTTAAATAGGTTGTATACATTTTGACAGTTCCTGGCCTCCAGGCATCCGATACTATCCTATCCTCAGTAATTCTGTCCACTCCAAATTGCTGTAGCTGCTTCCTTAGAAAAGGAATGCCAATAGGGGCGTCGTTGACACGTCGCCGTGAACCACTAGCGGTCCGTGGTGCGTCAGATTCCCGAGTTTTCTTGGGAATCGTATATGATCTTTTGCCAGTTGTGAAACTGCTGGCATCCAAGGTTGCGTGTCCCAATCGGGCACCACCAGTATCGCATGTGTCCCTCCCAAGCCGATTTTTTCTCACTACTCGGCTGATAATGCTAAATGGTGGGAAAATATAAAAATAATTATTTTCCCAGGTAATAGCAAACGCATCTACTTTCCAAGCATCCGGTTCAGGATGCCAAGAAACATAACAGGTAACTTGTTATTATTTCGTGATGCAAACAAGTCAACTTCAGGTGTACCCCATTTTTCAGAAAACGAAGTTAAACAAATGTGTAGAGAGAGACCACTCTAAATGGTCATGGAAATTTCTACTTTTATAATCTGCAAGTGTATTTTGTGACCCTGGAATATGCGCTACAGTCAGCCAGACTTGTTGAGCCTGTGCCCAGTTCCAAATCATTTTAGATAACTGATTGCAAGACTTTGATTTGGTTCCACCCATGTTACGAATATATGCCATGGCAGTAGTATTATCAGTTAGTATTCTAACCTGTGATTTATTTATCTTTACTAAACTACGTAAGCCCAGATAAATAGCACGCAATTCTAGTGCATAAATATAGTCTGATTTTTCATCATCAAGCCATCTACCTCCTGTTGTGACCCCATCTCGATGAGCTCCCCAACCTTCTAACGAAGCATCAGTAGTAATTACTGTATTAGGTTCCGCCATGCGGATTGGATTTGGTGAACTTGCTATATGTTGCATCCACCATCCAATATCCTGTAACCCTTCTTGCGAAATAAACAACTTTCGCTCAAAATTGCCTTTAGTTCGTGCTAACGCTAAATTTTTATCTATTTCTAGCGACTTAATATGGGCCTTCCCATATAACACAATATATGCATATGATGTACATTATGCAATAAGAACAGCAACCTGGTCTAATTTTTTTGCTTTGATAACTAATAAGCTGAGTCGCTGTAGTCATAAACTTATAGTTTTTGTTCTGTTATCGACACTGTAAGGGACTGTGTATCCAGAATAAACCCTAAACATTTAAGTTGTTTTGTTGGTTTAAACACTGACTTTTGTTGATGTACATAAAACCCCAATTTAGTGAGTAATGCACATAAATCAAAAACTGCATTCACACAACCAATTTGTGTTGATGCTATAATAAAAGAATCATCTATGTATGGAAACATTATATGACCCTTCCTCGCCATTACCGAGAAAACAGGTTTAAGCAATTTAGTAAATAAACGTGGCGCACAATCTAAGCCATTCGGCATACAGGTAAACTCATAGAGTTGGTTATCCCAAATAAATCGAAGAAATTTTCGGTATTGTTCCATTATGGGAAGCGTATAATATGCATCCTGTAAATCAACACTAGCCATCCACGCATCTGGTGTAATCAGATCTCGTGCCGTATCTAGAGATAACATTTTAAAATGTCGATATTCCACCCTTTTATTAAGGATTGTTAAATCCAGGATCATTCGAACATCACCATTAGGCTTCGGTCTCGAGAAAATGTTTGAAATAAACTGTCCTGAACAGTGTGTCACTTTTTTTATAATTCCTTTCTCAAAGAATTTATGTACCTGTTTAGTTAGTGCTTCTCGTTCAACTGGTTGAATGTTATATGGAAAAGGTATTATACTTTGTACAGGAATTTGTGTGAAGGGAATGTGAACACCCCTAACTATTTTTAAAATTTCTTGGTCACTAGTAATTTTGTGCCACTCAGAAATATGATTACTAATATTACCAGCCACAAAGTTGCTTACAGTTTGTGTGTTTTTAGAGGCTGCAGGGACTTGTAAAGTTTGTGTTTGGATCTCTACTTGGACCCGCCCCTGGGGAAAGGTCTCGCCGAGTTGAACCCTCGACCTATTGGCCGTGCGGTGTTGTCGGTCCAGCCTGGGCGAGCGCCCCGGCCCCGAAACCCTTGACCGAAGTTTGAACTCGGTCTGGTTCCTCTTGTGAACCGTCGTGGACGAAAATCCCCTCGTGACTTTTTGAAACGAGGAGCTTCCTGTTTCTTCTTGCCATCCATGTTTTTGCCACTCTTGGCTGCAGTCTCTACCTCTTTATAGAGGTATTGTAGTTGACCGCCAAACATCTTGGTGTTATCTAACGGTTTCCCTTTAATCGGCTCTGGAGCAAGATAAAGCGTAAACTCCTTCCCCTCATTATCGGTAACCTTCTTAGAGCGAGCCACTTCCTTGCCAGCATCTGTGCAAACTGACTTGAAGACATTTTCATATCTTCGATACGACAGGAATTACCTGCCGCCGCTAACACTGCAATGCCTTTGTCCATTGTCTTAGCCAAAGACGAGAACTTATTTTCACTCTGCATCCTATTAGCCACAGGAACAATAGCTGTTAGGGTAGCCAACACTGCCTAATGCACTGTGTGCAACACATCCTCAAACTTCTTACGGTCATCCGTCATATTGACATCCCGATCCATCTCTTTAATGATGGAGTTGGGAACACCCTTTAAAATGCGTTAACTCATCTCCTAAGCTTGGAGATAACCTCCTCCGGTTTGAACGTGCGGAATGAGACCATTCACTGGTCTCAAGCGCATAAGCGTAGTGGTTAAAACCAGCTTAGCATTTTAGCTTTAGCCCGTCTTAGCCACTTTTAGTTTTGGTTTCCCGCATAACCCCTTCATATATGTGTCTGAGTCTGATTCCGATGAAGTAGACTCAGTGGACGAACAGAAGAAGAATATTTCCTCTTCCTCTTTTTGGACTTAGTCTTCCGCTTTTTGCGAAAACCAGTCTCTGCCCGCTCCTTGGTGAATTCATCACCCGAAGAAATCACCTGTTTCTTCTTCTTCCTCCGTTTAGGAGAAGGAGGAGGAGGAGCCTTAAGCTCCACCGCTGAGTCTGTGTCCAAGAAATCCTCATACGAATCCTCGTGGACACTCGGCCTACGCCGCTTCCGAGACACGGGCGATTTGGAAGTCAAGATGTGGCTTTCCAACCGTGCAAAGCGAGCCTCCCAATCTGGAGGCGCAGGCACATCAGGCACTGCGTCCCATCGTCCCGGGTCGGAGAGGATATGCGCCCCGGGGCTGTGTCGACGGCCCTGCCGACACACAGGTGAGGAGTCCGTACTCCTCGTCCACATCCACTCGAACAGCCCCCTCGGCTGCTGCTGCAAAACCGCGCTTACACTACCCCGCTTCGTGGCCCATCGCGAGCGAAACAAAGATTTTTGGTCAGTCCCCGGTCAATATATAATGTCACAATATGTTGTTTCAAACTCTTTAGGACATCAATTTGGTGTTTAAAGAACGTGTTTATACCGTTATAACACAGGCGTAATAAGCTAAATTTGTGCGTGGGTTGTGGGTCAAGCCCAAACCTTACGCGGGGTCGGGACCAGTGTATCGGCCCGCCCATCCCTCTGTTCCGCACACATCTCCCACCTGTGACTACTACGTCAACAAGTTGGAGAAAATGCTACGAAACTCGGAGAAACGCCTGAAAAAGTTTTGTCTAGGGGAGTCTATAAAAGAAACCCAGGAGCATCTCCAACATTACTCTCTATTAGAGTACGAGAGAAATTCCACATGAGATAGGGCGAAACCCACATCTCTACCCATAGTCACACGGTGACCCGGGTGTTGACATAACCGCTAATGACCGGTTTGGTTCCTTCGCGAAACCCACTCGAGTGTTCTATCCTTGGTTGTTTAAAACCAAATAACTCGTCCAAATTGGACCAACGAAAGTCTAAACTTTCATAATGAGCTCTAATGCATCATAATTAAGCTAACCACAGTTTTTATTATACTTACTGCGTATTTTGCTTGTATGTAGACTAATTTTGCCGGAGCAACCCAACGACACGTTATCCAGTCGTGAGTTGTATATGCTAATTGCTGGTACCGGACGTGCTTACCTCTCTCCCTAGCCTGAGGCTAGCCTGAGGCTGTTTACCGAGGTAAAACATATATATACATGTGAAGTGGGCGTGCCTACTCGCCTTGAGCAATTTGCGCACTCATTCAACGGGCGCGCAAATTGCTTCCGCATGTGCATGCGAGGGTTCTCGGAGGTAAAGCGTTGCTTGGCGACTAGCTAAGCAACGATAGAAGGTCGGGCGTTCGGGGCCTGACCCGGCAGACGTGTTTATGCACGCTCTGTCATTTCAGCTGATATTTGGTCTTTTTCTTATCTAAATTCTAAAACTAACGTAATCAAACCATACGGGAGGGAAAGGGAGTTATCTGCTTCTTTAATAGATATACATATTTCGCTGGTATCCTTGTTAGTTATGGTAAGAATAAAGTCGTGAGCTCTTGTGAAGGTGGATTGGGACGTTCCTTGCATTCTTTACTATCCTACAGTATTACTGTAGATTAACCGCTATGGAAAACCTGATATTCGATTGCTTTATATGTAATTAAGGGCCTTAAGCCTAAGCAAGCCTTATGCAGTTACTTAACCCATCTGCGGGAATATAATGACGAAACCATAACAGAATTAACGTACTGTTACTTTAGGGCGGAAATTAACGACATTAACTTAGAACTGATTATCAGTGACAGCGGCGGCATCCCTAGCCGTACGCGTACTTCTGGAATAATTCAGTAACATAAATAATACCCCGAAATGCGAAGGGGACAGCCAGCTAGTTGAAATAACCTAACTTACAGAATTAGGGAAACTTTAGGCCGATAAATGCGCTCGATGGCAAATTGCGTATGTAGACGAAACTCTGGCTGTCCGCCTTTAGCGCGGGGCGGACAACGACGGCGACGGACTAACCACAGACGGGAGGAGGAGCCGCAGCAGCCCGTGGCAGGCCCAGGAAATTCACATGGAAATTATTACATAATATTACATACAATTAACACGTTAGGCTCACCTTAAGCGGGGGCAGAATAGCCAAACGGTTAAACATGTATATATATATATAGATGGATAGATAAACGCGTATATATGTATATGTTGGGTATGCGGGTATTGCAGTACCTACCTGCTAAAATACCTCAGGGAGTTTGACGCCCCTGCCTTGCAAAGTTATAAACCACTGCCTTGTGGTGTACAGGTTCTTGATAGAACCAAAGACTAAGGGAGGAAACCCTAACAGAAAACCATGCTTCCGCGGCAGCATTAGGGGCGGTGATGAATGGAACTCCCAACATCTCCAGACCAGCCACTGCAGGGACAAATAGTTTGCGCCTGTCTTGACGAGTTCTAGCTGGTGTGACACCTCTATTTGCTCCCCGAGAGAGTGCTGCTAGTAACTTGCAAAAGCCAGCAGCACTTCAACACTTTGCAAGCAGCTTTGATGAAATGCACAACCGCACAAAATAGCGGCGCTTAAGAAATAAAAGCAGTCTTTGTCGCATTGCGACCGACAGCATGATGATGATGATGATGTATATGTTTATACATGTATGGGCTATATATACACACACACACACATATATATATATATATATATATATATAATAATCTAATATATATATATATATATATATATATATATAGATATATATATATATATATATATAAGGGATCTTTAGTGCAGTCATATTTAATGCAGGAACACTAGTAAGACCATTTTAAAGTTATATTGCATTAATAATATACATATTATGCCATACATTGGTGATCGGTAATGTATATGTATATGTATGTAAATATATGTATGTAGATATATATATATATATATATATAAATGTATATATATGTATACATATATATGTCTGTATATATATCAGGGATTAGAACATATCAATCTAAAACGGACGGGTCATTGCCCAAGAATCGGGAAGCTGGCAATTGGCGGTAAATTATCATCATCCCTGTAGGCCTATACATGCTTATTTATATGTATATGTACATGTAAGTATATAAGATAAGAAGTATTCCAAAATATGTATACATATATGATCTATGTATTCATATATACAGATATAAGTACATATATACATATATGCATATGTACACATATATGGATATGTATATTTGTTTGTTTTGTATGCTTAATGACAGAAACAAACAAAGATTTGTGTATCCATATATGTATACACATGCATATATATATGTGATGTATAAGCATTATGCGAGTATAAAGCCGCGTAAGGGAATTTCTATGTCTTTATTACACTGTATTATGTTATTCCGATATTATATTATTGGCCAATGGGCTTCCTGCATCTATTTGCTTCCTACTCATAAGGGTACCAGTGGCTCCACCACCCCCTGACCATACTTCCGCCGCTATTACTGTCACTTGCGACCGGAATTTTGAAGCGTCAACACCTCCTCCGCCACCTCCTCCCCGCCTCCTCCCGCCGCCGCCGCCGCCGCCTCTACCACCCGTGATGTCGGCTGTCTACTGTTCTCTCTGTGCGTCCTCGCACAGGGAGGGTGACCTTGAGGCCTGCTCCCGCAACCAGATCGAGAGCGAGGTCGACGGACAGCCATCACGTCTGTCACGAAGAGCATCGGCTGAGCGGCAGGCGAGATCTAAACAGGAGGGGGACGTTTCTTCAGCCATGCAAGGCATGTCTCTGGAAGACCAGGTGAAGGAGGCGAAGGAAGACATCTGGGAAATGGAGCTGGAGGAGGAGATGGCGAAGCTGGACGAGCAGAGGGAAGGCCTGCGAAGACGCAGGGCCGAGCGCCAGGCGAGGAACGCGGACGCACGGGGCCCGGAGGCGCCTAAGGGGCCAAGCGGGCACTCCAAACATGGATCGACGCGCCAACAGGAGAGGAAGCCAAGCCCAACAGAACATTCCGCCTATGGGACACGCGCCTCCCGCCACCACTCCAGGGGGAGGAGATCCCGACGCCACAGCGACTCCAGGTCAGGGAGTCGGTCCAGCAGCAGCACGAGGAGACAGAGAAGTAAGTGGTCCCTTTGTAAATTCACTGTTGCGCGCAAAGATGTTAAGAAGCTAAACCCGCACGAGTTAGTCGCTGCCTCTGCCCTATGGTGCTTGGACATTGACACTGACTCTCTCTCAAAGAAGGACTATCGTACCTTCCTTGAGCATATCCATTTCCTATCTGTGAGAGCCATGACCGATGATTTCAAGGACGCAGCCCACGTCGCTTATGACTCGGCTATTAGGAAGAAGGCGGAGGAGCATGGCTTCGCCGCATTCTCTGAGGCATACCAGGGCGCTAGCGTGATACATTACGGTGCGCAGCAGATGAAAACTAAGCGGGGGACCACTTACAATGCCAAACGTAGTAACACTGGGGGCGGTAAGAAATCTTGCTACCAGTGGAACAAGGAAGCTGGCTGTTACCGGTCAGAGGAGAGCTGTAATTTCGCTCACAGCTGTGGAAAATGTAGTAGCCGCTCTCACAAGCAATTCAAATGCACTAGGGATTGACGACCTGGTGAACACTGCCGACTAGTCAAGGGGGCTGTTGTGAGGACTTTTGAGAAGATTAATACTGTTGCTACTGTTGCTCTAGATCACAAGATTGGACCGGGCGAAGCCTGCTCCCACTTTAAACATGTATCGATTGCAGACAGGGGTGTTGACACCGTCGTTGATTCTGACCGTGGTAATGATGCCGACACCAGACACTCATCTTTTGAAAATGTTTCACACGTTCCCTCACCGCCTGTTGACAATTGTGCTATGGTGGGATCTGGCGCCGCCGCTGATAATTTTTTTTTCAGAAGCGGAGGCGCTGAAGCCGGTGGTGATAATGGTTGCGCTCCGTCCATGAATTATTTCAGGGGCGGAGTGGGGGTTGCTAAGATTGAACCTGATACATGTACTCGTGATGCTAGGATTGAACCTGATACATGTACTTGTGATGCTAATATTAATTTCAGAGACGCTGGTCAGGGCCGCCCCCATTCCGAATCCCCAGAAGGGGGGGGGGACGCTATGACAAATAATACAGTCGTCATTAATGTACCCAAAGTTGTGGGCAGGGCCGTCCCCATATGTCATCCCGAAATACGGGGAGGGGGGAACGCCAAGATAAATGATGCAACCCGGATTAATGGTACCCACAGTAGTGGCCAGGGCCGCCCCCATTTTGATTTCCATGTGAGGGAGGGGGACGCCGTAATGACTAAAGGTCCCGCATTTGGCGGGAAAAGATGCCCACAAGTCGCTAGGACTGCTGGCGCACACAGCCCCCATGACACCGCTGTCTCAGCCTGGCCGTGTGAGGGGAGTGCTAGTGGCGGGAGGCCAGATATGGGTGAGGGCGATGACAGGCAGATTAGCGCTGGCGACAAATGCTACACCCACACACCCGGCGCCGCCACAGCCTCAGATGTTGCCGCACACAGCGGGACGGACGCCAGCGCCTCTGATGTCCCTAATTTGCAAAGGGCAGGCAATGGATTAGCTGTGACTATAGCCGGCTGGGCTGAGCTCGATGGTCATGTGGGCGGGGGCTGGCTGTCAGTGGTCTATGTGGACAAGGGCCTCTCAGTAACTGTTCGCGAGACCGGGGATGAATTTTCCTTTCGCGTTTATGATAATTGTACGCAGGGTACTTGCTCCTGCACACACACTATAGCGGGCTGTACTGTCCAACTCCGCCCTTGCAGGATCTTCAGCGAATTATTTTTGAGGGGCGACTCCGACCCGGATAGCCAATATATTCTAACCGGGGCTGTCTTCGGATATAATGTAATTAACCCTGACTGTGACTTAGCATACACAACTAACTGTAGGGTTCCCCGAGGCTCAGATGACAGGTCGGCGATTTCAGACAAGCTTACCAGCGAAATCGATAGAGGCGGGGTCTCCGTAGTAGATGACCCACCAGCTTGTATCCACAACTTATTTTGCGTACCGAAAGATGGGGGTGGATCTCGGACTATTGTAGATTGTAGCCGCCCGACTGACTGCTCTGTTAACTCTTGCACTGATGATGTTTGTGTAAAATTTTGCTACAAGAGTGTCGATTCCGTGGTCGAGGTTATGGAGAGGGGGGACTTTATGTCCACAGTTGACAGTAAGGATGCTTACCATGCCGTATCAATACACCCCAGGGACCGGGAAAGGCAAGGCCTACACTGGCACTTCGGTGCCGACGGTGGCACTAAATGCACCTACATGAAGGACAATAGGCTATGCATGGGACTCTCCTCCAGCCCTTATGTGTTTAGCAAGATCTCTGACTTCGTCGTGAGATGTGCGATGTGAGAAGGGGTAGTTAGAGTTATTAACTACCTCGATGATTTTTGCATAGTTAGTCCGAGCCTCGCTGAGGGATGTAGGGACCAGGAGAAAATCATAGCTATCCTCAGGAGGGTCGGGTTCTTTGTAAGCTTCGGCAAGCTGACCTCCCCAAGCACCACTGTCCGCTTCCTGGGGATCATCATCGACTCGGAGGAGTTGGAGATGAGGCTCCCTGAAGATAAACTGTGCAGACTGATCACGGTCCTCAAGGGCGTTAGCGGCCGGCGGAAGGTGTCTCGGAGGGAGCTCGAAAGCCTGGGCGGCTTGCTTGCACACTGCAGCAAGGTAGTTAAGGGGGGTAGGACATACTGCCGCCGGATTTATGACGCGATTAACAGCGTGAGAGAGCCACACTTTAAGATCAGGCTATCGAAGGGCTTCCGTGATGATGCTGATTGGTGGTGTGGCTTTGCAGCCCGATTTAACGGCAAGGCCCGAATACTGGGACCATTCGCTACACACCTCTCAACCTACAGTGATGCCTCCAACTTCGGCTATGGGGCCCTTCACGGCCATGATTGGGTAGCAGGCGCTTTCGCCCCAAGGGATGATGACAGGTTAAAAATGAGCATTGGTGCTCACCACACCCCTCCCGATGACCACTCCTCCTCCGCGCATATTAACGTGCGTGAGATGTGGGCGGCCTATGCTGCCGCTCTCAGATGGGGTAGCCTTTGGAAAGATTGCTCGGTTGTCATGGTTACTGACAGCACAACCGTAATGGCCGCTCTCAACTCTGGTCGCTCCAGGAGCCCCGACATAATGTTCTACCTCAGACGCCTCTTCTGGCTAGCATCCGAGGGGAATTTTGAGTTCTCTTCCGTATTTATTGGAAGTAGTGATAACGTCATATGCAATGCTCTGAGCAGGCTGGAGGACCCCACCAGTGCTAGCTGCATCTCTGAGGCCGACCCGACGGGCAGGCTATGTTGTGCAGGGCTCTTCAGTGAAGTCTTCTCCTCCCCTTGCAGGGTTGGAAGAGCTGCGGAGGGAGAAGGTGACGTTCCAAAACCGGTCGTACGCGCCCAACTCAATCACGACACGTGGGGTCCAGGTGAGGAGGTACCTGGAGTTTGTGGGGGGCTACTCGGAGTCACTCAGCCCGTTGCCATGCCCGCCAAGGCAGGTGGCTCTCTATGCCACATGGCTGGTTCGGACGATGAAGTACTCATCAATCCTGAACTACCTCAGTGGGCTGAACAACTTCTTGAGACAGAGGGGCTCGGAGCCAATAGCCTACACTAACTTCGAGATTGCCTCCACGTTAAGAGGTATCCGGAGGGAGTGCTCCACGGCTCCAAAGCAAGCCATCCCTATCCTGCCCGAAACCCTCCTGAGCATGTTCCGCTTCCTATCCTCGAAACCGGGCCATGTGGCTTGGAGAGCTGCTCTGCTATGCAGCTTCAGGGCCCTGCTGAGGAAATGCCAGGTGACCGCGTCTGATTCCGCTCTCCTCAGGGGGACTTCTGCTTCTTCCCCTGGGGGATGATTATATCCATAAGGCGCTCAAAGACTATACAATTTAAGGAGAGGGTCCTGGAGATCCCAGTCGCTCGCTGCCCCAATACCCAGATCTGTGCAGTTCATTGGACAGAGCTCCACTTTGAGCAGCTCCCAGCGACTCAGTTGGAACAGGCCTTCCGGATTCCGGGCGAGGGCCACTCCTCCCACCCCCTTCCTTATAAAGTCTACCAGTCGACCCTGAAAATATTCGCGGAGAAGGCGGGGCTCGACCCCACAGCTGTCTCCTCCCACTCCCTCAGGAGGGGCGGCTGCACCTTCCTGTCTCTGTGCGGCGCTACAATCGAAGAGCTCCGTACCCGGGGTGATTGGTGCACCGACACGGTCTTCACCTACTTGAAGACCCCCCTCTCGATCAGGATCATGAATGATATGAGGGTGGCTACGTCACTTGCCACCACTCCATTGCCTCCCCAATAGTCGGCACTCCTTGACTTATGATATGGGTTGGGGTATCTTCGATCTTGGCAAATATTCCCTATGCCAGAGAATATATTATCTCAACTCACATTCATTGTCTTTCTCCCTTTTGTACTGTAGCTTGTGTTTATGTGATGTATAAGCATTATGCAAGTATACAGCCGGGTAAGGGAATTTCTATGACTTTATTACACTGTATTATGTTATTCCGATATTATATTATTGGCCAATGGGCTCTCTGCATCTATTTGCTTCCTACTCATACGGGTACCAGTGGCTCCACCACCGCCTGACCATACTTCCGCCGCTACTACTGTCACTTGCGACCGGAATTTTTCCTTTTAGGCTAGGGCAAATATTCCCTATGCCAGAGAATATATTATTTCAACCCACATTCATTGTCTTTCTCTCTTTTGTACTGTAGCTTGTGTTTATATATATATATATATGCATACATATTGATACATATATACATACTTTTGGGTAATTGTCAATATGACCAGACAGGATGGCCGACTGGGCTAGAGCGTCCGTCTCCTGTGTTGGTAGATCATGGGTTCGAACCCTGGTCGAGTCAAACCAATGACTTAAATATTGATACTTGTGGTTTCCTAGCCAGGTGCTTGTCATTATTAGGATAGTGCAAGGACTGGTCTGCCCAGGATAATGTGACTGAGTATGATCTCGGGTCATGGTGCTGGTGGCCTGGTCTCCCAGTGGGGCAGCACTATACAGTCATCATGAGTGTGCAGTCACAAGTCAGTACCTGTCCTGATATGACCTTAGATGTTGCTAGGACGTAAAACAACAAACAAACAATGTAATCCCTATATATATATATAAATATATATATATGTATATATAGAGAGTATAATCTATTATGCGTATATAAAAGGGGCGGAGCTCTTGTCATGATTATCGATATTATTATTACGATTATCCTCTCCTGATTATTGTCCAATCGCTGACTTGCCCGTATTTGCCCCTGTCCTTGCCTATGCCAGCGCCCCCACCGGGCGTTTCTGGCATTGCGCTTCCCGGGCAGTCAGTCTGTCTCCTGCTTTCAAAAACATACATATACATATACAGTAAAACTACTCTAACCGACCACCTCCACAGATCGACCACTTTCCTGTATCGATCGCTTTATTTCGGTCCAAACAATACCACAGTAATGATTTCCTAACTCCCTAAACCGACCACCTCCATAAATGGACCACTTAAAGTTGGCCCCATCGTCGGTCGATTTAGAGAGGTGTTACTGCATATGCATATATCTATCTAGATATATACATTATATACCTGTATATATGTATATGCATACATATATTTACATACATATATACATTACCGATCACCAAGATACCACATACTATTATATTATTAGTGCAATATAACTGTAAAATGAACTTACTAGTGTTCCTGCATTCAAGATGACTGCAGCATATATTGTATAGCAGTCATCCATTTGTTAGCAAAAACTGACCAAAGAAAGGTGGCACACTTCAGGTTGTCAGTGACACCTCCAATGGCAGCTGAACTCCCTGAGTGTGGATGTGTCAGGGCTTATGTCACTTTGAATAGGTGTGAGAGTGGATTGGATTTGGTATATAAGAGTCAATGGACGATCCAGCTCCTGGTTCTGCAGCCCTGGTTCTGCAGCCCTGGGTAGCACATCCTCATCAGGTGACGATGACCTTCACGGTGGAGGGGTAGTGCTGCATAGTCGTCAGCAGCACCTGGAAGTGGTTGGCTAGGATGCCAAAGGCATTCTCCACAGCTCTCCTAGCTTGGGAGAGCCGGTAGTTGAAGAGCCGCTCCTCATTTGTCAACCCCCTCCTGCTGTACGGCTTCATCATCGTTGGCCGTTGGGCGAAGGCATCGTCACCGATGAGGAAATATGGCATATCCTTCTGGCCGTTCACGATCAGTTCTGGGTCCGGAAAACCAATGGTGCCACCTTCAGTGCCTGCTTTCAGCTCCAAGTCGTTGTAGATCTGGGCATCAGATGCGGAGCCTACACCCCTAAGAGCTGCCCAGATGAACTTGTAGTCTGCATCTACAAGCGCCAACAGGACCATGGAGGCCTTGTAATTGTAATAGAGTGACCCACTCTTTGGAGGGCACCGGCAGGCGATGTGCTTCCCATCCAGAGCACCACAGGTATGGGGGAGGTTCCACTTCTCCAGGAATTGGTTGGCGATGGCATGCCATCCTTGTGGAGTCGTGGGGCATGCCATGGGGTAGAGATCTAGCGCATGCTGGTAAATGGCAACTCGGTAGTGATGCTAGAACTGTAGATGGAGTGTCGGGACATCTATCCTCTCTGAAGAGTTGAGCATGCCTGCTGGAAGAAGCCAGGTGGTGCCTTGATATACCGACCACCAACACGCTGGCAGTATGCTCGTGATACGCTCATGATACGCTCACGATACGCTCGTGATACGCTAGGGGCATGCTCGCATACACCAGGGGTATGTTCGCATACGTTAATGGAACGTTGTGAGTACGTTATATATGTCAGCGACACGCACAGGGCGCCAGTTGTACATATGGCTAACATGTACCAACGTATCCCAAATGTACTCATAAAGTACGCCAATGTACCCCTAATGTACACGTAGCATATGTGGAACGTATGAGCCGCATGTCGAGACACGTTGACAATTTTGAGCATGCACACATTTTTTTTGGAGCCTCGACGCATGGCAACATAAGACGACGTATAACGACATATCCGGAACATACCCAACTTAAAACCCAAATTATATGTAACATATGACGACGTACACCGACATGTTGGTCGAGAATCACATACATCAGCATACGCTAAAGCTATACGTCGTCGTATGACAGGCCCTTTAGGTTCTACACACTGTAGAGTGCCGTCACCTGGTGGATAAAAAAATATATATTAAAAAATAAATAAAAACATTAGACAAAATACATTATTGATGGTGCTGAATTTACCTCTTGAGTGAGGAAATATTATAACTTTACTGTTGTTAGAGGCCCCTGACAAGTGCCCTACAGTGTTGATTGCCTGAATGACAGACAGTCTAAATCCACCTCCATAAACCTATAGCTGAGCGAAAATTGTTACTATGCGCCACCTGTGGCAGAATTAGGAACTATTGGCACTTGTCATGCGCCACCTGGTGTTGAAATAAACGCTCTGAGGAACTTCCATACACACCCGCGTTAATTGTTTGGGTTTACTAGTAGAATATATCTTTAAATGACAAGTCGGCATCCAAAATAGTGTTATTCTAACATAACCGCTGATAGCAAGTGTCCTATCACCATGTAGGTGTACTTGTGATAAGTAGGTAAAAGAAACAGATTACACCACTGGGGGATCCATAAGCACACCGACCATGCAGCATAGAACTCACAAAGACCATCAATTATCATAATCTTCTTCGCCACTTATATCAAATGGCTAGGGACGTAAAAGCATCCTACCGTAATTAGTTGTTATGATTACCCTGTAGACTAGATAATTTACGAAGAGTAAACTGAAACTCTGATCGCAAGCCAACTCTAAAAGCGAGTCCTGGGTTGCTACAAAGACCCTATAATACTAAGACAGCTCACTCAGCCTGTATTGTGTAATCAAAATGATCAAACCCACCACTTGGTGCGCTGCCTGTTCTCTTGGTTAAACAGGTGCTATATTATATGTATAAATGTATATATGAATGTGAAAGATGTGTGATGATGGTGATGATGATGATGATGCTGATGATGATGGGTATTTGTTCATAGCAATTTCATATTGATGTGTATTCATACTTACCTATCTCATGTATAATATAATTGTATGTGTTTACATGTGAAACACCAACCAGCAGCCGGCTGATCAAACCCACCACAAGGTGGCACTGCGAAATTTACATTACCATTGGAGAGATAGGGAGTGAGCCGTCTTAGTATTATAGGGTCTTTGGTTTGTATTAGTTAAGCCAGTGATTATTGAACCCTCCTGTTCCTAAATAATGAAACATGAATAAAATAAGAAATCATCAATACGATGTTACATAGGTAGCAACTAGTACCAAAATTAGTAACTATAGACATATATAAATCTCTAATTTAGACTTTATCTAGCTGTAGAATTATCCAGACCTAAATGTAGAAAATGTAAATTTTGTCAACAGAAACTTGCTACAGAGGCATGCATACAATAATGGATCTTATCCATTCTTTGTACTTGCTATGAACTATAATAAATTGCGAAAATGTGAATGAATTAAGAAACAAAATTACCATCCCAGTAAATTGTATTTCAGATCTAAAATTAGATTTTTTCCTGGATGCGAGTGCAGATGTCAAATTTGTTGTGAAGAACTTGTTTCAGTGTAATGTCTTAATTAAGCTGTCATTGGATGAAAGGAAGAATGTCTGAAATGTGCTATTAGTATTACACTTGGCAGTTCTTTTGTATTTTCCTTCCGTGGTTTTGGGTACTATGCCCGATACATTAATTCTGACGTTCTATCAAAGACAGATTAGCACTTACCCCATGGAACCTCTCAGCATAGTAAGTGTGGTAGTAACCTTGGTCCCGCTGTTGCGGTTTCCCAGGGACACCAGTTTGCGAGGGACACATCGCTTCTGCACATGCGTCAAAATCGAACAGCATCGTCACTAACCTTATAAATTTAATATAATGTTTTTGGCAAAGATGTTTTCTATATGTGTACCAAACTATTTGTTTCTAGATGGTGTAATTTGAGAGATATTTGACTTCTTCTGTATTTTCTGTATGAACATTGCTCATGACCATTGACAATGCCTTGAGTTTGACGGTACGCGCAGTGCAAAACATTAGTTTTATTCAAAATTAATAGAAATCAAGAACCCTAACCTTATAAATTTAATATAGTCTTTATGGTAAAGATGTTTTCTATATGTGTACGAAGCGATTTGTTTCTAGATGGTGTAATTTGAGAGATATTTGACTTCTTCTGTATGAAGATTTGCTCACGGCCGTTAACAATGCATTTGAATGGAAGTGTCCCTGGCAAACTGGTGTCCCTCGGAATCCGCATCACCGCCATAGAAAGAGTAGTTCTATGGTCCCACCCACAATATGAGTTCTTGCCACTGCCATCAGAGGGCGGGTCAGTGGCGGAAGTCACACCATGTCCATTCCATTTCTCCGCTGGTCACTTCCTCGCGCTAGTTTTCTTTTAGGCCGACACGCAGATCTCGTCATCGACCAACATTGTATTACGAATCCGATTGGTCAATTCTACTTCCAGGTTTTAAGTAAAAGACGCATTTTGAAGAAAGTGTTGAATTTGTAGCCTTTGGAATCTAAATAACAAGCAAAACAATGCTTCCAGGAATGTCGAACTCTCGACGTCTCGGCCTCGACAGGGGAGTTGGTATTTTACAATTTGACTCCTCACCTGACGTAAGTGTATGTTCATCTTTTTGGGGTTATACTGAATTTTATTTGTAACATCAGGTGAGTTTTGCAGTCTACTGCCATGATTGCTACTGGAGTCTAGGTTGTCGAATCAATAGGACAGTAAAGCTAGTCACTAATTAATTCAACAATGCATAAGTGTTAGTGACAGGCACATTGTAATTAAACCAATTACATACCACAAGGTGACCCATTGATATGTCAGAAACACAACAAGCATTAATGAGTTGAAATGGAATATCACAACATATTGATATTCCGCACCCAGGCCAAGGACTTTGCAAGGTTCTAGAACATAACGTCATAGTGTCATAACAAGCGTCATAGCCAGAGTTGTGACACTCAACCCATGGAACCTCTCAGTCTCAGCCACACTGTCACCACATTTCCGATTACAAATCTCTTATCACCTGATTGTTTCTGCCAAGCTTAAACACTCTAATCTAATCTAATCTAAAAGCAAGAACTACTTTAAATTTACCTCTCTTTTTGATAGCCTTTAAAACAGTGAGTATCTATTTTTATTGTGTCGTGTCATGACACTTAATATAATGTTTTCAAAGGGAGTGACTTTCTGATTAAAAAGTCAAATGGTTTTATATTAAGGTAAACTTTCAGGAGTAGGATATTATATTTGTTCATTATATTCGCCTTATCGCAGGATAGCAATGCTTAAATTTGTTTACTACCTTTCAATCAAGCTTCATGTTCGCCATGTCATGTGATCGCAGATGCGCTTTAATTTTGATTAATTAAAGCTACATAGTCCGATGAAAACATCAATTTAAAAACTAAAACAATTATCTAGATTAACTTAGATACCTGTGCACTTATTAAAAATCTGTCGCCACACAGGGGAATAAGGGGTCAATTTAGTTAAACCTGTTGCTGCAGAAGCCTATGACTAGACTATGTAGGCTAGATTAGATTAGATTAGATTAGATTAGATTAGATTAGAGTGTTTGAGCTGTATGCTCACGCCAAGTCGGAGACTCCACCATCAGGGCCCACATCATGTGGTGAGGTAGATAAAAGATTCACCCAGTACTTGTAGTACACGGGTGAAGGACAACGTAGTGTAAATACGGGTGAAAATAGGTTTAGTATGGAACATGAAGTAGAAATTGTGGCTCCAGTATCAAATGGCTACCCATATAGGCACAGAGTTGGTGAAATGGGCAAGAATGCAAAAAGACAAGATGGCGGCCAGAGAACGCCGTCGATTTCACTTTTAAATCTGATTAAACTAGATATTATATTATATTTTTCAACTCAAAGGTAGCTGGCTATCAATAAGACAGATGTAAAGAATAAATGTTGCTTCTTAGATTGTGAAATTAGGCTCTCATTTCCTTAACCCGCTTTTTCAACCGTTTTTATATAGGGTTGGTATTCACCCGTGTACTGCGACTGCGAGTACCAGGTGAAAGCTTTATTTAGTGGTGAGGATGCTTTGTTCAGTTTTGTCATGTGCAGTAATAAGTTTTAATCTGTTGGCGTTATATGAGGCACTGTTTCGTTGTTGTAGTTGAACCAGCAGGGTGATGGCGTATTACTCGAGTCTCCAGATAAGTCAGGCAAGGACACCAGGTGTTCGGTGAAGAGTCCCATCATCGCCCTGGAGGAGTACGCAAGGGGGAGGAGCCTGGATGTCTCCTTCGAACTGATCAACCAGCATGGGACCCCACACAATCCACGGTCAGTGCGTAGGACCCCCCCCCCCTCTCCACCACAACCACCACCACTTTTAGTTGTCTGAGGAAGGACTGAACCTGCCACCTGGCGTGTTTACTACATACCCAGTGGTAGGGTTAGGGTTCTGTCCAACCCTATCCTTTGCTATAGAGCATATTACGAGATGTTATTTCATTGCATATGGGTTTTGTTTTAATTAGATAAGTATATTACTATTTTACCTCGGTACCAAGCCTACGGCTACTCGAGGTCGAGGGAGAAGGAAGCAATATCCGGTTTCACCAATTAGCATATACCGCTTAAGACGAAAATACGCTTAAGCGTTTCACCAGTTTTTTACAAAGGATTAACGATTTCTAACGTGAGTACCGGCACAAGGATTTTATATCTTGTGTATTAAGGTTCGAGGCACATGTTGTGAGACTTATAGGTTGTATGACATGTATTTAGAGAGTTACAAACCTTTTTTGGTCGGTGCTGTAAATATCGTAGCATCACGTTTATTTTTGCCGCCCGTTGCCGAACGGAGAGACAAGTTGGCTGGCGCCATTTCGTCGCTTAGTTGTTAGATTGCCGCCCGTTGCCGAACGGAGAGACAGGTTGGCTGGAGCCATTTCGTCGCTAGATAGTTTTTTCTTGGGTGTACCTCCGAGTTTCATAATATTTTTTCCAATTCGTCGGCGTAGTAGTCACGGGCGGGAGAAGTGTATGATACAGAGAGTGTGGGCGGATACCTACACTGGTTCCGCCCCCGCGTTTGGTTCGCCTGGGATTTCCAAAGCGATATACGTTTGACTGAATTCTAGCTTACACACCCGGTTTAAAACGGTATTAATACGTCTTTAAACCCTTCCTGCCTGCTTGCGGTGCGTGTAGACGCTTAGTAGCGTGTTTTGTACGTGGTTGCGTTTTGAGTACGTAGTAATCCAATAATTTGGTTGCAGACTACTCACGATGGCGGCGCGACGGAGTAGCGCCGGTGTACCACACGCAGGCAGCGGTGATGACGTAACCCCGGTGAAGTCACCGATTGCAGGGATCTCCAATGGGGATTCGCCCGAGGCGGGGCCGTCTGCAGGGCTCTCCACATCGGAGGAGCGAGTGATGCAGATGATTCAGCAGCAGTTGCTGCAGCTCATTCCCCAGGCAGGGTCTGGTGCTACTAGTAGCCAGGCTCTTGCGGAGGCAGAGGAGTCGGACTGGGAGGATGACTCGGGGCCGCAGGATACGACTGATACGGAGGTCGAATTCCGCTCGAGTAAGCGCAAGCGTTCGAGGAGGGATTCCTCCGACGGAGACGCGTATTATAAAGCTCGTAACAAGGCCCCAAAGGTAAAGAAGTCAAAGAAGAAACCTAAGAAGAAGAGCAGTAAGTCTTCTTCCTCGGATGATACGGATAATTCTACGACCACAGATTCGGAGTCGGATACGGAGAGAACGGGGAAATATGTACGTATAACAGATAAGGTTATGAAGAAGAATCAGGATGGAAAAGAAAAGGAAGATGAATACCTGCTCGCTGATGCGCAAGAACTTGCGTGGGCATTTTCACGCTTTCAAACCGGCGGAGACCATTGCGAAACTCGCAGAGCAGTACATGGGTATCAAGGGGAAATCGGAGGCAACGTGCAAAGAAATGGACGCTGAGGTTCAAATGAGCGAGGAACGTAAGAAGTTCGAGAACTGTCTGCATACGGTCCATAAGGGCGTGTTGGTGGCTTTGTCTGCTGTTATCCCTATTGCTAATAGGATGCTGACGGACAATAAGTTTACGTCGTTGTGCACTGACATGAATGCAAGTATTGCAGCCCTGACGGCGACTAGCAATTTTTTGTCCTATCGGCGGTTTGAGAACGTTTTCAAAGCGGTCACCACGGATGCGGGCAAGGAGGTGGCCAGGTCGAAGAAGGTCGTGGATAATGAGGGCAAAGAGTTCACGCTCTTCCTTGCCCCTAAGCCCATTAAGGGTAAGCCTTTGGACAAAACAAAAATGTTTGGCGGCCAGTTACAGTACTTGTTCAGACAAGTGGAAACGGCGACAAAACAGTCCAAACATCTGGACGGGAAGAAGAACGACAATCTGGCTAAGTACAAGAAAGGGAGGTCGGATTTTCGGTTCCGACGGACCGGACAACGAGGCAACCGGTTCGGGAACGGGAATCATGGCTTCCTGTCGAGGGGCTGGAGTCAGCGCAACCAGTTCGGCTGGAACGACAACAACCGGCCATTCAGGAGGGACAATCAGCCTCAGAAGCCGTTCCACAAGCCAGCCAACAAGTAGATTGTTCAACACAAACAAATGTAAGCCCTTTTAAGGCGGGCAATGTGTCCAACCATTTGTGTGATTGGCAAGGGATAACACAGGATATTGTGGTGCTTGATATTGCGCAGGGTGTCTTGATCCCGTTTATTGAAACTCCAGTCCAGAGTAAGGTGCCGTTTCCTTACCGTCTGTCTCCAGACGAGCGAATGGCTTTAAATGAAAAAGTCGTGAATTTTTGCACCAGGGGCATTATAGAGTCAGCTCAGCATATAGACGGAGAATATATTTCTAACATTTTTTCTCACCCCAAACCGAATGGGGATTTGAGGATGATTCTGGACTTAACATCACTGAATGATTGGGTTCAGTATAAACATTTTAAAATGTTCTCCTTGGAAACAGCCAGGGATCTGGTTTCTCCAGGCTCTTGGGTAGCCAGTGTAGATTTGAAAGATGCTTATTACACGGTTCCGATTAATGAATTTCACAGGAAATATTTGAGATTTAATTGGCAAGGACAACTTTACCAGTTCACTTGTTTGCCCAATGGTTTAGCCTCCGCCCCGTGTTTGTTTACAAAATTGCTTAAACCGGTGTTTGCGAAAATGGCTAGTTTAGGACATGTTATGTTCCCGTACATTGATGATTCTTTTATTGTGGCTCAAACGCAAGTTGATTGCAAGTTGGCGGTATACAATTTATGTCGAACCTTAACGCGGTTAGGGTTTTACATCAACGTTACAAAGTCGGTACTGTTTCCCACAAAACGTTTAAAATTTTTGGGTTTTGTTATTGATACTCAACAAATGACTGTGTCTCTAACCCCGGATAAGATAGACAAGTTTATTAATACGGCTTGTCAATTGAGACAGCTTAAAAGACCTAAGATAAGACAGGTAGCGGTCCTTATTGGCCTGATGGTGGCTTATGCACCGGCCGTCATTTATGGCAATGCGCACATAAAGTCCCTGGAGATAGATAAAAACTACGCTTTAGCGAAAGCTAAAGGTAAGTTTGAGTCACTTATGACCATCTCCAAGGAAGGGCTTGGAAATGTTCAATGGTGGTTGGACCACATTGTTAGCTCAGTCAATCCCATTAGGATGGGTGAACCGAACACTGTAGTGACTACCGATGCGTCTTTAGAAGGATGGGGTGCCCATAGGGACCAGGTAGCGACAGGGGGCCGTTGGTTGTTGGAGGAGATGGATGATCACATCAATGTTTTGGAATTAAGGGCTATCTTTTTGGGTTTAAAGAGCTTAGTAAAGGTGCCCAGATTTAATGTTCAAATCCTCACGGATAATACAACGGCTATGGCCTACATTCGTAACATGGGGGGCACAAAGTCAAGGAATTGTAATAAGTTAGCTAAGCAGATTTGGGACTGGGCAGAACGGCAGGAAGTTTGGCTTACGGCTGCTCACATCCCAGGTTCACAGAACACTTTAGCTGACACTAAAAGCCGCCATTTTCATGATCATTTGGAATGGGCGTTAAATGATGAAATCTTTTACACAATTTGCAATAAATGGGGGCTCCCAGATGTTGACCTGTTTGCGTCGAGGCGGAACAGGAAAGTGGAGAAATATGTGGCCTTGCATCCTGAGCCGGAGGCGTGGCGTGTGGATGCGTTTTCTTTGACTTGGACTAATGAATTTTATTTTGTCTTTCCACCATTCAGCCTGATCTCCAGGGTAGCCAGGAAGATCAGACAGGACAAGGCACGGGCGGTCCTCATAGTACCAGAATGGAACACTCAGCCATGGCGAGCAATGGTGGAGTGGGGAACGAGGGGCGCTTTAAGATTCCCCAGACGCCGTCTGAATCTGTTACACCAAGGAAAAGTTACACAGGACGGGGACGTATCAACAACACCCCTGTTGGCATTCCTTTTCTGAGTAGATATCTTCAGAAATATGGTTTAGACAAAATTACACAAGATAGGCTGTTGTCTCATGCTTGGAGGCCAGGTACGGTAAAGTTGTATGCCACGTATTTAAAGAAATGGGGTTTGTATTGTTTGTTGCATAAGGTTAAACCTATGGCCCCGTCAATTGCTCAAGTAGCTCGGTTTTTGCGCATGATGGAGGATGATGGCTCAGGTTATGGAGCTATCAACACGGCCAGATGTGCTTTGTCGGTCATGTTACCTAGGATCGATGGCCAAACGATAGGAAAACATGAGGTTATTCGTTGGGTGATCAGATCCATTTATGAAAGGAGCCCCCCAAAACCGAGGTATAATCGGTTCTGGGATGTTTCTTTAGTGTTTACGCTGTTCCGAGGGTGGCCCAGGAACAGGCATTTATCGATTAAACAGTTAGGCTACAAATTGGCCGTTCTTTTACTGTTAGTTACAGGCCATAGAGGCCAAACAATTGTTGCCCTTTCATTACAGGGTTTGGATATTGATGACAATGAAGCAACGTTTGAGTTGAGTACATTATTAAAATCCAACCGTACGGGAGATCAGCTCTCGTCGGTGCATCTTACGGCGTTTCCGAAGGATAAGAAGTTGTGTGTAGTCTCAGTCATTAGGGCTTATGTATCCAGGACGAACGAGGTCAGGAATTCTACACAGTTGTTAATTAGTTTCATTAAGCCACATAAGGCGATTTCTAGGGACACGCTAGCAAGGTGGACGATTACAGTGCTTAAGGCAGCGGGAGTGGATACGAAACGCTACGCCTCTCATTCCACACGAGGAGCCATGGCTTCTAAAGCAAGACTGCTAGGGATCTCAGTTAAGAGGATCCTGTCACATGCCGGTTGGAAGACGGCAACATCGTTTGCAAAACATTACAACAAACGAATAGAGAAACCAAGTCGGGTGACTACCCGGCTTCTAACCAACTGACAAGATGGGTGATATTAAAACATTTTTCTGTGAATTGATCTTGAGACATTATATGTTCATCAGATGGTTGAGGATAGAAATGAGGTTACGTGAAGGTCTCCCTCGACCTCGAGTAGCCGTAGGCTTGGTACCGAGGTAAAATAGTATAGTTATACGAGTCTTACCTGGTACAGATGATGGATAACCCTTGTTTTACCGAGGTACAAGCCTCAGATAGTCGTGGGCTAGGGCCCGCCCACCACTCCCTACCACGACTATTCGACTCGCTTGTGCCAAACGGAGACATTAGATTTCCATCATTGAGCTCATTTCTATCCTGAATAATTGGTGAAACCGGATGTTGCTTCCTTCTCCCTAGCCCACGACTATCCGAGGCTTGTACCTCGGTAAAACAAGAGTTATCCATCATCTGTACCAGGTAAGACTCGTATAACTATACTATACTTATGGTATATTTCATTGTATATTTCATTGTTCTTCAGAATTGGTGACTACATGGAGTAGATCCCCTTTATTCTTTTACCTAGTATTAATAGAATAATTTGACCACTTTTAGTTGGATAAATATATTATTATAGTATAGTATAAGGTAATATGAATAAGCAATGCTTAGGACCGACCCACCGATATAACTACAGCAGACTACTCACGTCCCACCGATATAACTACAGCAGACTACTCAATGTTTTTTTGTTACTCCACTCTCGGTGTTCGATTTGAAATTCTATCAACTCGGGTGACCCGAATACGGCCGTCGTTTCCGCGGAGTAAACTATTAATATTTCATTTGTGCATCCATGTTTATGCCAAATTGTTATTTATTTCTTTTAATTTTGAATAAAATCTAAGCTTTGAACTGCATGTATCGACAAATTCTATGGCAGCGGGCATTTGTTTTGATATATTATTAACCAATAGCTGACCCCGAATACTGTCAATTGGGCCTATGGACTTAATACCTTGACAGGGCCGCTGCAGAGTAGCACGGAGGAACAAGCGGTTTCCGTTTGCTGGATTTGGATTATTCTGTTATTCAACACGAGTTTACAAATGGCGGCGCCCATAGGGGGTTATTTCCGTTTCCGTTTGCTGGACTTTGGTGATTTCATTTCCCACCTCTAGGTATTGTTTACATGATTGTTTATGTATATATATATTTACACGTGTTAGTCATTAGCCTCCCCGTGGGTGGGTCGGTATTATTTCATTGTATATGAGTTGTTCTTCAGAATTTGATATTATTTCAATGTATATGAGTTGTTTTTCAGAATTGGTGACTACATGGAGTAGATCACTTAATTTTTTTACCTGGTATTAGTAGAATAATTTGACCATTTTTAGTTAGATAAGTATATTATTATAGTATAGCCCGGTAGCAGGGTTAGGGTTCCGCCTAGATAAAGGATTCACCCCATACTTGCAGTACACGGGTGAATACCAACCCTATATAAAAACTGTTGAAAAAGCGGGGAAATGAAATGAGAGCCTAAATTCACAATCTAAGAAGCAACACTTATTCTTTATATATATATATCTTCATATTTCCCTGCTACCTTTCAGTTGAAAAATATAATAAAATATATAATTTAATAGAATTTACAGGTTAAATCGACGGCGTTCTATCGCCGCCATATTGTCTTTTTGCATTCTCTCCCATTTCACCAACTCTGTGCCGATATAAGTACCCATTTGATACTAGAGCCAGCCATTCTAGTTCCTGTTCCATACTAAAGCTATTTTCGCCAGTATTTAGACTACCTTGTCATTCACCCGTGTACTACAAGTACAGGGTGAATCTGTTAGCTAGGTTCTGCCCAGCACTATCCTTCACTTTAAAGCATATTATTAGATGTTATTTCATTGCATATGGGTTGGCGTCTACATGGAGTAGATCACTTTAACATATCTTTTTTACCTAGTATTAGTATTTCCCTTCAAAATGCTGAAAACTGTCAGATTCACCAGAAGTCAGATTTGCGCTTCCTGTTGTTGGTGGCCACTCTCACTGCTGGCTTTGTGAAATTGCAGGTACATGATTGCGGCTTGTGTGGGAGGGAGGCGGTTCCAGCCTGCTGTGAGGGCAGACAAGGAAAGCGGCAGGCAAGAGGCGGCTGACATTGCCCTCCGCCAACTCCTGGAAGAAAAGCCAAAGAACTCCATGCAAACACCTCCCCAGGTACACACTTGCGGATTGGTTGAATAAATTTGCATAGTCCAATGGCTTTGAGTTTCTGTCATTTTCTGAGATAAATATATTAGGTTGATTGTTATAATCTACCTTACTTTAGTTTGAAGTAACTTATTTTTTAGCTGTAGTCTGATGAAGCATCAAATTTTCAAAACCAAAAATGATCTAGATTTGTATAACATGTTTTAAACCGAAACACTTAACCTAGATTTGATGCTACATATCTAACTTAGATACTGATGCACCTCAGATTCCAGGATACACCCAGGTAACACCAGCAGATTTAAATTCATTGCTGCACACAACAAAACTGAACAGAGCATCTTCACCACATGTGGTGGGCCCTGATGGTCAAGTCTCCGACTTGGCCTGAGCATACAGCTCAAACATTCTAATCTACTCTAATGTGTATCCTCTACTTACTCTTCACCTACTCTCCATTCATCGCCAACCATCACCCCCTTCCGGCCATGCCTGTCCCTTACTTCAGGGTCCGTACGGGGCCTGGAAAGTCTTGAACTTCATTTGCCCCATTTCAAGGCCTTGAAAAGCCTTGAATTTAACCTATTTCGGGGAATTAGTCTTGAAAAGCCTTGAATGCCATTCAACTGTCCCCACTGATCTAATTTAGTCTGAAATCGCCATTCACCATCGTTGTTTTTTCCTTAAAACCCAAATTAAAATAGTCTTGAATTCGTATAAAAAAACAGCTTACTTATGTGTACTCTTTCTTCATTCTTCGCCCTCTCGGTTGACTCCCGACCAGACCCCACCTGGTCGCCAGTCGTCCCCATCCAGGAACCTGAGTGCTGACAGCGTGAAGTGCGATTTCTGCCACCGCAGGACTCAGCAGATCCTGTGCCGAGCCTGCGGCCACTGCTTCTTGGGGCGCGTGCGTGGTACATGCGCACAGCACAGCGCCGTCATCCACCTCATGGACGTCGAGGTGAGCCCGGGGCTCAGCCTGGTCCTCAGGGTTAATTAAAGTTGCATAGTCCGATGAAGCATCAAATTTTCAGAATCAAAACAATTATCTAGATTTGATTCTACATATCTAACTTAGATACTAATGTTATTAAGATTTGTTGCCACATAAAAGGGAACACTGAGTCGATTTAATAGAACCTGTTACTGACGAAGCCTATGGTATCAGATTTTTGGCGTGCTTGCCAAAATTATTTTCACATGTTTGAATTTCAAATATCTCAAGAGGTAGCCATTTCAATTAAAAGTTACTTCAAACTAAAGTAAGGTAGATTATAATGATCAATTTAACATATTTATCTCAGAAAAATGTTGGAAACTCAAAACCATCGGATCATGCAACTTTAAGTAGAGGGCAGGGTGAAGGTCAGCCTGGTACCCGGGGTTAAATAGAGGGTAGGGTTAAATGGAGGATGGCGCCAAGGTTAGCCTGGCACCCGGGGGTTAAATAGTGGGCAGGCTGAAGATTAGTCTGGTCCCCAGGCACAGCACCGTCATCTACCTCATGGACGTCGAGGTGAGCACGGGGCTCAGTCTGGTCCCCCAGGTTAAATAGAGGGCAGGGGAAAGGTTAGATAAAGGATTCACCCGGTACTCGCAGTACATGGGTCAATACCAGCCCTATATAAAAACAGTCAAAAAAGCGGGGAAATTAAAGGAGAGCCTAATTTCACAATCTAAGAAGCAACATTTATTCTGTTCCCATGTTTTCCGCTAGGTGCCGTCAGTGTGCCTCCACATGGGGACTGTGCAGAGGTCGCTGGCGGCACCTAGTGGCAAATTGCTGAACTAATATTTTTGTAAACAGAGTAGTGCTCAAAATGTTTCAAACCCAACATTTTTAGGACTATCTATGACTACTGCATACACATATGCTTAAATTAGGAGCTATGATAGATGAACATTCATAATTATCATTTTATATAATTTATTTATCATATTAGAATGCAAAATGATGTGGATATATCAACCCAGCTTCCCAACACTTGTTCTAATGGGTTGCTTAGGAACCTGTCCTGGAGACAGTGTTGTGGGAGTAACAACATAAGCCACTGCAGTTATGCCTATGAGAAATACTCCTAATATCACTCATTGATATGAATTTGCTAAAACTAACATAACTTATTTCATACAATGTCATCTAATGGCATTAAGAAAATAAGAGCTCAACATGTTAGAGTGTCTATTCCATTGTTTAAATAGTGTATATGATTTGTAATACAAGATGACACTGTATGTGAAGTAGAGTGGATTTTTTTCCAAGAAGAAATCAAATTACACAATTTGGACTCAGATCATCTGATTAAATATCACTTTGACAATATATTTTGAATGAAACCAGAATCCAGAATAATTCCTTGACATATTTGCAACATAATCAAGTGATATATATTGTATTATAACTTACTTTCTATGTGCATGCAATGCTTAAAGAGGGCACTGAAATGCGTATTTTGGTAATGACATTGTTTTGATTGGCACAAAATAAAGTGGGTGATAATTGCAGAAAACTCATGCACCTCTGTGCCTGGCCTTTGAAATGACCACAGTGGCGACCCCTGGGCCGCATTCAGGGTTTGTCTCGGAGGCGCCTCGGAGATGGCCGTGACGTCACACTGGTCTGAACTGCAAATACAGTTTGTTGTCTCGAAAATGGCCACCCCCATAGGCGGCGTCCATTTGCAATGGAAAAGCTGCACTGTGATTGGCTGAAACCACTGAATGCGGTGGCCATTTTCGAGGCGCTTTTCATTTCCAGTCTGAAAAGGGAGGCGTCTCCGAGACATCGCCTAGACGCACCCTAAATGCAAATAGGCCAAAAAGCATCGCGGAGACGTCTCCGTGGCGCCTCCGAGACGCACCCTGAACGCGGCCCTGGTGAAACAAAGGCCAGGGGACCAGGCTAGGGGTTAAGTAGAGGTAAGGGTGAAGGTCAACCTGGGCAACAAGTTAAGTAGTGGGCAGGGTGAAGGTCAACCTGGTCTCCAGGGTTCAGTAGAAAGTATTCTGAAAGTGAACCTCATCCCTGGGGTTCAGTAGAGTAGCGTGAAGAGAATCCTGGTGGCCAGGATAACCTTCACCCTACTCTGCCTAATCCTTGAAACAAGGATTACGCAGAGAGTAGGGTGAAGGTTAGCCTGGCCACCAGGATTAGGTAGAGTAACCCTTATTTAAATGGCTAACTGTGGAGATTGAAGTGAAAACATTAATTTTCTATGTTTGCACTTCAAATATCTCAAAAAGTTAGCCATTTAAAATCAAAGTTACTGCAAAGGTAGATTATAACTATCAACCTAATATATTTATGTCAGAAAATTACAGAAACTCAAAACCATCGAACCATGCAACTTTAAGTGTTTTGGTGTCGACAATTTGATGCTTTCATCAGACTATGCAGCTGCAACCTTATGCTAATTCCAAGGCCCTGTATGTAAAATGTCGTCGCCAACTAGATCACATAGCGTTACACTTCCTGTGTGTTACAGGTGTGTCCTGTAACCTCTCCACACCTACATGATCACACCCTGCTGTTCTCACACTTACCTCTCTGTTACTTACAGGTGTGTCCTGTAACCTGTCCACACCTACATGATCACACCCTTCTGTTCTCACACCTCTCACACTTCCCCCTCTGTTACTTACAGGTGTGTCCTGAAACCTCACCACACCTACATGATCACACCCTGCTGTTCTCACACCTCTCACACTTCCCCCTCTGTTACTTACAGGTGTGTCCTGTAACCTCTCCACACCTACATGATCACACCCTGCTGTTCTCACACCTCTCACACTTCCCCCTCTGTTACTTACAGGTGTGACCTGTAACCTGTCCACACCTACATGATCACACCCTGCTGTTCTCACACCTTTCACACCTCCCCCTCTGTTACTTACAGGTGTGTCCTGTAACCTCTCCCCACCTACATGATCACACCCTGCTGTTCTCACACCTGTCACACCGCTGGCACCTCCCCCTCTGTTACTTACAGGTGTGTCCTGTAACCTGTCCACACGTATGTGATCACACCCTGCTGTTCTCACACCTCTCACACTTCCCCCTCTGTTACTTACAGGTGTGTCCTGTAACCTCTCCCCACCTACATGATCACACCCTGCTGTTCTCACACCTCTCACACTTCCCCCACTGTTACTTACAGGTGTGTCCTGTTACCTATCCACACCTACACGATCACACCCTGCTGTTCTCACACCTCTCCCTCTGTTATTTACAGGTGTGTCCTGTAACCTGTCCACACCTACCTGATCACACCCTGCTGTTCTCACCTCTCACACCTCCCCCTCTGTTACTTACATGCGTCCTGTAATCTGTCCACACCTACCTGATCACACCCTGCTGTGCTCACACCTCTCACACTTCCCCCTCTGTTACTTACAGGTGTCCTGTAATCTGTCCACACCTACATGATCACACCCTGCTGTTCTCACACCTCTCACACCTCCCCCTCTGTTACTTGCAGGTGTGTCCTGTAACCTGTCCACACGTACATGATCACACCCTGCTGTTCTCACACCTCCCCCTCTGTCACTTACAGGTGTGTCCTGTTACCTGTCCACACCTACATGATCACACCCTGCTGTTCTCACACCTCTCACACTTCCCCCTCTGTTACTTACAGGTGTGTCCTGTAACCTCTCCACACCTACATGATCACACCCTGCTGTTCTCACACCTCCCCCTCTGTTACTTACAGGTGTGTCCTGTTACCTCTCCACACCTACGTTGTTTTTTGTTTGTGTGTTGTTTTTGTGTGTTTTGTTGTTTTGGTGTGTTGTTTTTTGTGTTTTTTTTTGGGGTCCTGTAACCTCTCCACCTACATGATCACACCCTGCTGTCTCACACTTCCTGTTACTTACAGGTGTGTCCTTTTGTTGTGTTTTTTGTTTTTGGTGTGTTGTTTTTGTTGTGTTTTTTTTGTTTTCATGATCACACCCTGCTGTTCTCACACCTCCCCCTCTGTTACTTACAGGTGTGTCCTGTTACCTCTCCACACCTACATGATCACACCCTGCTGTTCTCACACCTGTCACACCACCCCCACTCTGTTACTTACAGGTGTGTCCTGTAACCTCTCCACACCTACATCATCACACCCTGCTGTTCTCACACTTCCCACTCTGTTACTTACAGGTGCGTCCTGTAACCTCTCCACACCTACATCATCACACCCTGCTGTTCTCACACTTCCCACTCTGTTACTTACAGGTGTGTCCTGTAACCTCTCCACACCTACATCATCACACCCTGCTGTTCTCACACCTGTCACACCTCTGACACCTCCCACTGTTACTTACAGGTGTGCCCGTGCTGCCTCTCCTCCTCCCTCAAGGAGTTCGCCGACTCTGTCCTCACGTCGCCCACCAAGGTCCTGGGACGATACAGCGCCATCCCTGTCTCCCTGTCCCCCTGTCGCGTCAGGCATGCCTCAGGCGACAGGCTGCGGGCCAGCAAGCTGACACAGTGACCCATTGACCCCAGGTCACCTGAGGGCGCCACCGGTCAGCGGACCAACACTTGTAATAGCTGTCGACTTTCAGCGACCTGTGTTTACTGTGATAACCTTTTACATACATACCCATATTATATATATCTATCTATATATATATATGCATGTATATATATACATGTGTATGTACATACATTATATATAATGTGTGTATATATACATGTATGTATATATACATATTATATTTACATATACATATATAGAGTTTCATTTGTAATATATGAATATAGAAATTGTGATGTAATTTAATATATATATATATTAATATATGAATAGAGAAACTGTTGTAACTGTTAATATATATATTAATATATAAATTGTACCGTAACTGTTAATATATATGAATATAGAAATTGTGCTGTAACTTTATATATATTAATATATGAATATAGAAATTGTGTTGTAACTTAATATATTAATATATGAATACAGAAATTGTGCTGTAACTTAATGTATCAATATAAAAATTGTGCTGTAACTTAATATATATGAATATAGAAATTGTGCTCTACCTTTATATATATATTAATATATGAAGATAAAAATTGTGCTGTAACTTTATATATATGAATATAGAAATTGTGCTGTAACTGTTAATATATATTAATATGTGAATATAGAAGTTGTGCTGTCACTTTATCTATGTTAATACATGAAAATAGAAATTGTGCTGTAACTTAATATAAATTAATATATGAACATCGAAATTGTGCTGTAACTTTATATATTAATGTATGAATATAGAAATTGTGCTGTAGCTTTCTATATATTAATATATGACTATTTAAATTGTCCTGTATCTGTTAATATATATTAATAAATATATATAGAACTATTTTTATCTATGTTAAAGTATATCTTTTGATTATTCACTTATTACACATACGTTTTCTAAGCCTTTGAAAATTTCAACACTTTCAAGGGCCTGGAACATGTTCATTTTCTTTATTTCCAAAGCTTTCTTAAACTATAATTCATCTGCTCTAAATTACAGTGTCATGTGCAGCTCACAGAGAGGTTGTGGGATCGATCCCCGGCAGAGCATAATTCTATATTTCACTGAAATGATTGAATGTAGATTGCCATGACTTTAGCCGTGTTCACACCCACAACTTTAGGCCGACTTCGATAAGGCGAATTAGATGAAGCGAACTAGAGTCGTGTCCACACACGGAGCAGTTTAAGGCGGAAATCGATATCTGCGCATGAGCAAGTCCATGCTAACCAGCGCCAGTTTCGGTTAGTCGACGTCGGCACGAGAGAGTGTGGGTTCGACCTAGATCTGTTTCGACTGAATCGTATTGTTTTGGAATGGTCAAAACTTCTGCTGGGCAGTGAAACCCTAAAAATAAATGATGAAAAATATATCTGTGCACAGCTAGCAGTTTCATAGAGCAAATTTACTGGAAAGTCAACAAACTCAGGTCTCGACTGTGACGTGCTTAAGCCGCTTCAAGTAAACCGATACCGTTCACATTAGGAAGTTGGGCCGACTTAAGTTAGATCGCTTCATATAACCTACCTCGCGATGCGGTTTACTTGAAGCGAATTAGTTGAGGCGAATCAGCCCTAATCCGCCTTAGGGTCGCGTCCACACGGCGAATGTGAGCCGAACTAGACAAGGCGAATTAGTTGAGGCGACTTAACTTCCGTGTGTGAACACGGCTTAAGTCACTGTGTACATAGGCAATGCTTGCAAAACATTTTCATTGCAATAAAGAAATAAATAACTTCCATGATCCTATTAAATGTAATAAGTGAGAAAAGACGTGGGGCTGAAGCTGCAGTAAAAAAACAGTCGATTATGTCATACTACTCAGTCCACTGACGTGTGTCAATGTGAAGTATAGGTAGTCCACAATCATAATTGAAAAAAAACCACCAAAATTGAAGCAATTTTCATTATACTTTTAGTTGAGAGATTCAAAATATATGCAGACCAAGATGAAAAAGAACATTTTATCTACATGATGCAAAAGACAGCTTGTTAATAGCTAAAAATATATTTGACACGGCAAAGCAAATAGTAACACATGCCACAACACAGTGGGTGCCATGCCGTTCTGGCCAGTAATCATGATTTCACTACTGACATACCTACATCCAATGTCAACATTGATTGTTTTACCTGTTTACTGTACTTTAGTAAGTACATCTTATTTAATTCAAATAAAAGGACCAAAAGTACATTGTAGCTAGCTACTAGTTTCCTCAAATAATAAAAATACACCTTAGAATGAGCAGATAGAGCATATATTCCTATGTAGAATGTCAGTTCTTTGAGATTCACAAATTTTGTATGGTGACTGCCATTTTGTAGTTCCATGACTACAAGAAACAAGCCCTCTGATTGGACGCCCTTGTAATGTAGTATCTGATTGGATCCGAGATCCTGAGTCATGACCCTACTAGGAGCTGAGAAGAAACCAAGGTGCCACCAATGGTGGCTACGACACTACTTACTCCTGTGGCATCCCTGTTCCTTAATCAGGGCTGCTAAACAACCCATTAGAAAAAGTGTCGGAAGGCTGGGCAAAGGAAATAACCTGCAACAGCAAGTCATTCCCATCGTATTAATGTCTCCTCACAGCACTATTCTCCAGTCTACATGTACAAAAAAGGGTCCACATAATATTTGTAATGCCTGATTTCAACCTACTACTGTCTATATTGTTCATACCATCTCATCGTCTCATCCATAAATAGTTCATATGCACCACAATTGTTAATGCTGGAAGACCAGTGCCTTAGTTCTTTAAAAAAAGATATTATTCATCTGGATTCTTTTTAATGAACAGAAAAGAAATAGCTGCACAAATTTAGAATCTAATGTGTTAAATGATAGTTACACCACTTACTCCTGCAGCCCTATTTCAGGAACAGGGCTGCTGAACAACCCACTAGAAAAAGTATGAGAAGGCTGGCTAAAGGATATAGTTCAAATGCTTATTTATCATAGCTTGCTAGTTTTGATTGAAGAATTGATTAAATCATTTAGATTAATATACTTTAGAACTCTGTCTGTCTGCGTCTGCCTCTATGTGTGTGTGTGTGTCTCTCTCTCTCTCTCCCTCTCTCTCTCTCTCTCTCTCTCTCTCTCTATTTTGTCCTCCTCCCCCCCCCCCCCCACTCCCAGCGAATATTCTTATCCCTTAGTTGAGCATAATTCTAAAAGCTGAAAATTCAAACCTTTGAACAACTTTAAAAAATTACATCATGTGTGGAAAAATACTAGCATATGGCAACGATAATATACATATTTTGATTTGGAGATTTTAGGAATTTTAAATGTTTTTATTAGGATTCAACAATTAACTTTTCCCCCAATTAATTTCTGGAAGCCCTTGGGCTGCAGCTCCAAAAGCACCAAGCGCTAAGCCGGAACTGGCCACGCCTCTGATTTGTATCGCTACAAATGAAATATAATTAGGCCAAATGAAAAACAAAAATTGGCAATCATCCTTTTGATCACACAAATCAGGGTCGGGCGGGCAGTTCATATTTTATATATTTTTTTGTCATATGACATAGACGTAATATGTAACCAGATGCAATGGCCGAATGAGTTGAGCCTCTGCCTCCCATTCTGGTAGGTCACGGTATTCTAACTCCTGGATTCGAACCCTGGCTGAATCAAACTAATGATTTAAAAATTGATATGAAAGTTTGATTGATTGATTGATTGGTGGTTGCTTTATGCCGTGTCGGCAGCATAGGCCATGAGAAATGTTTGTTTTTTGTTGAAACCATCGCTTTTACATGTAAAAGCAGACAATCAATTATGTGCCAATAGACACTCATTAAATTAGAAAGCTCACAATCATATATTTGTGGTCAAGGGAAACAAATTCCCATAGAAAAAGAAAAGTTTGATTAATAATTGATAGAATCTATTTAGTAAACTATATGAGGTGGTACAGTCCAGCTGCCCTCAAAAAGGCTAAAATGTTTTCCTGTTTTACCTTAGTAAAAAGGTCATGCATAGTGTCTGCAGTGTAGAACTGTTGGCGCAGGGCCAAAAAATCAACGCAACTCAGTAAAATGTGTTTGAGTGTCAGTGGGGACTGACACCCAATACATTCAGGGGGAGGTTCCCCCTTGAGCAGAAAAGCATGTGTAAGCCACGAGTGGCCAATACGGCAGCGGCTAAGGACCACTTGGTCCCGCCGACCTCCCGCATGAGTCTGTGGTGGCTTTCCCACAGATGGTTCAATTTCTTTAAGTTTATTAATGTTTTCATCCCACTCATGTTGCCATTTGGATTTTATGTGGGTGGCCATTAGTGGTTTCAGATCAGAGTGAGGGATCAGACACAGTTCAAGATCACAGTTCATGGCCTTCTTCGCAGCCCGATCAACTCGTTTGTTTCCTTGTATGCCGGCATGGCCAGACACTCAGCACAGGTGGATGTCATACCCATCCGTTGTCAGTTGGTTCATTTTATAAATGACCGTTGCTAGAATAGGGTGATTCGTTTTAAGTCCAGCAACAGCCAGGAGGCAAAAGAACGAATCACTGTATATAACATAGTTAGTGTGGTTGGATACCTCAATACACTCCAATGCGAGAAGGAGTGCTCAGGCTTCTGCAGTGAAAATCGAGCTCTGATCGGGCAAACGTACACCAAATTTTTCCCGTCGTCAGACTGCCGCAGCAGCTACCCGGCTTTGGTCTTTCGAACCATCAGTGTATATGGAGAGGTGGTCTGCAAACTGGCCTTGAATCTCTGCATGCAGTCCTTGGTACTCGAGTGGATGTGTCCCAGACTTCCTCAGTTCCGTGAGTCGGAGGATAACGGATGGCTTTCTCAACGACCACGGGGGATGTTCTGGGACTTTGGCATCCTCCAACACGTCCAAATCCACACCCAAGGCCTCCAAATGAGGTTTCATTCGGAGCCTCAGTGGCCGGATGTAATTCGGCCTGGCTTCATACCTGGATTCGTCATGTTGCTCGAATAGACAATTGTGTGCAGGATTCAATGCATTAGTTTTTATCTTGACTACATATTGCATGGCCAGTTTGATTCTCCTGTTGTTAAGTGATGGTTCATTGGCTTCGACGTAAAGGCTCTGAACCGGTGAGGTGCGGAAGGCCCCAAGGGCCAGGCGCAGTCCCTGGTGGTGGATCGTGTCTAGCAGCCCAATATATGATTTCCTTGCGGAACCATATACTATGCTGCCATAATCCACTCGTGACCGAACCAAGGTTCTGTACACGGAGAGCAGAACATCTCTGTCCGCTCCCCACTCTGAGCTGGACAGCACTCTCAGAATATCCAGCGCTTTCAGGCATCTTGTTTTCAGGTACTTTATATGTGGCACAAAAGACAGTTTTGCGTCGAGAATGAGGCCCAGAAATTTGGTTTTCTCAACGACTTTAATGGGATCCCCATCCAGGGTCAGCTCCGGTTCCGCATGCATTCTACGCAGCAGGCAGAAGTGCATGCAGACTGTTTTGGTCTTGGAAAATTTGAAACCATTCAGAACTGACCATTGATGGATCCCATTTATGCTTGGTTGTAGCTGTCTCTCTATGACATTCATGTTAGCACCGCTGTAATATAAAACAAAGTCGTCCACGAAAAGACTACAGGAGACCCCCCTGCTATACAGCAGCAGCAATACCATTGATCTTGACCCCGAAAAGGGTCACGGCCAGTATGCTGCCTTGAGGTACTCCTAGTTCCTGTGAGTGTAGGCTGGAATAGGTAGTCTTGATATGGATGCGGAAATGCCTGAAGGCTAGAAAGTTCCTGATGAAAATTGGCATGTGGCCATGAAGGCCAATCGCATGAAGATCCTCCATGATGCCATGCTGCCACTTTGTGTCATAGGCTTTTTCAAGGTCGAAAAAGACAGCCACAAGGTGCTCCTTCTTAAGGAAAGCATCTTTTATGAAGGTCTCCATGCGCACCAAATGGTCGAGGGTGCTGCGGCCCCGTCTGAAGCCACATTGAAGGTTGGACAGGTGGTGTCCTGACTCCAGTAGCCAGACGAGGCGGTTGTTTACCATGCGCTCT
>CM059202.1:27596777-27633468 GCA_030323885.1 Branchipolynoe longqiensis | reverse complement strand
ATACGTATATATATATGTACATATTTATATACGTATATATATATGTACATATTCACAGCAAGTGATCTATACAAAGACTGAGGAATAAGTACAAAGAACTGCTGGTGGCGGCGCCACCGTAGGCGAATGTGCTGCAGCAAATCAATCTGAGTCTGTTAATGGACGATAACGGATCATAATAATAATAGGAAAATACCTCATACCGATGATTTATACACGTATATAAATATACTAACTATATATATGTAAATCTTCTTTTTTTTAAATGGTGATCTTCCTTTTGATCACACAAATCTGGGTCGGGCGAGCAGTTTAAAATTTTTTTTTTTTTTTCTGGCATATGACAGATATAATACATAACCAGATGGGATGGCCGAATGAGTTGACCGTTCGAATCCCACGATATACCAAAACAGGAGATGGACGCTCAACTCCTTGGGCCATCCCATCTGGTCTAATGTAATTATGATATTTAATTTGTTTAATTGCTTCATTTGTTTTAAGCCAAGCTGGCGAGTAATGGTTGGGATGAGGCCTGGATTAACGGCTTCCTGGTAAAGCGCGCATGGTTCTGGCAGCCAGGTATGGTTCAAATCCCGTCTTTAATGCTCCTAATGTAATGCAATTGAATTAACATTTTATTAACTGCAATGGTTTTTATACTGGTTTAATACAGTAAAACCTCTCTAACCGACCACTCTCCTATATCGATCTCTTTATTTGGGTCTGAAATGACCACCCATACAATACCATTGTAACGATATAAAAACTCACTAAACCGACCACCTCCCTAAATGTCCCATGGTTGGTCGATTTAAAGAGATTTGACTGTAAATCAGTATCGATTATTGTTTTTAATTTCTTTTATGTGGACTGAGAAATTGTGTCACTGGCATCATGCAATGGTGTGCATTTTAATTGACTATTTCTCCCTGATGTATATTATTAGCTATGACATGACCAATCTAGGTCACTCTACACCACCAAGTGGCAAAGCTCAGTACTAATCATGCACCACCTATGGCATAAATTAGAACTATTCCAAGTTTGTTTGTTTTCCCCGCGAGCTATAACGGATCCCTTTAACACTGGAAGACAGTATGAAAATCATGAAAAATTGCTAGTTTTTATACACTCCTCTTTGGCTGTATGATTAAATTAAAAATACCAAGAAACTACTGTGAATGAACTAAAAGGTTTACTCTTTATTTTGATACCAAAATTATTTGTGCCAAATATTATGACAACACACCAAAAGGCACTTTATTACAGGTACGTTTGCTAATTAGTGCATTCTTTTGCATCACATTAATCAGAACAAGTACCAAAGCATGTGGTTTTGTTTCACTTGGCGCTGAATCACCGTTGGTTACACAGGCTATTACTAGATCATACCAGAAAGACCACTAAATGAGCTTTAATTTGGTATATGCTAGACATATATCTAAAAGAAAATCAAATTATGCCAAACAAAAAAAGCACCTAATGTTTCGTTCAGTGCTAAAGGCAAATTTTGTTCAAGTAAATAAAATATTCTTAAAATGTGAATAAGATAGTTCTAACCTTTCTGTTATTGTGTTATTCTGCATTTAACTAGCACTGTGCGATTTACCTTAATTAAGTTCCTAGTTTAAGGATCTCAAAATTGACTGCTGCTACCTATTAACAGATCATAACAGATCAAAGTAAAATACAATTGATTATAACTTACTTCAAGCTAACAATAAACCTTATATATTTATCTTTACAAGAAAAGGTAGAAATCCAAATACATTGGATTTACTTCATGGTAAAACAACGTATTTTATAACAATTAACCTAATATATTTATCTATTAAAAAAGGAGGGGCATAGAAACTTAAAACCATCGGCATGTGCAACTTTATGATACATTGAATATTACTGTAAGGAGTTCAGGCGCAAAATTGCAGATACTACAAAATAGGGCACTACAAATCTGCCTGAAAGTAGACAAACTACACCCCACCAATGACCTACACAAAACAACTAAAGTAAAGCTACTAGAATAGGATAATCCACCTAAAAACATTAGCATATGGATATAGCCAAGACATAAAGCATCTAACCCAACCACTAAGGGACACCAGAGCAAGCAAGGCATCACTACTAAGGCAGACCAGAAGGCAGATCAAAGCCCATGAAAGGAGCACACTGGAAATGGCCGCCAATGCATGGAATGCGCAAACGGTGAAAGAAAGACAAATCCCTGACCTAAAAACGTACAAAAAATATCTGTGCAAAATAAAAACTGGGAACCCCAACTGAACTGAACCACAAGGGGGCAGGTGATATGTCATGGCCCACCAACTGGACATCCCAGGGCGGGATAACTGGAAATATAGAAGCCAGATAAAATATCCAACACCAATATAAATCAAATCAAATTCAAACAAACATAACTCAGCCACCTATTACATACAGGGCTATGGACATGTAAATAAAATAGGCTAGTATAGAATTAAGTAGAAAAAAGCGTAAACCTCTTCCCAAGAAAACCCCAAAACACTAACATAGAACCTTAAGAAAACACCTAACATAATAATAAGAATAGAACAAAAATACAATGCCAAAAGGTCCCCAAAAAAACAACATAGGCTACTAAACGTACCAACAGACTATCTATCTGCTACTGAAATGCAGACAATCAAATAACTTATCAGCAGCTACTGTTTGATAAGACAACACCAACACTACAGCTGGCCAGCATTGAAAACAAACCTGGGTACCCGGGCTTATATGCTATGGACAGTATAAATACAGCCTCAATAAAAAAATATTTAAAAATATTTAAAAAGCTGTAAATGCCAATTCCAAAATTCACTAATTCCACGTTCCTTGTAATGAAATGGTTATGGAGGAAAGAACAATATGAATGTAAAAAATTAACCTTTTGAAGGTTTGACTCCAATGTTTATCAAATTTTTTGGATTGACACTTATGGGGTTTTGCACCCAAACTCCTCATATGGTATAATCACGTGACCTTTTCTGGCCACCAGATTGGAGCGCCCTTGCCTACCAGGGTTGCTTCAAGGACATCCCTGACAACCCTGAGCTGCCCATTGTGATACCAGTTACAGCCGGTTCAGGGATGAAACCATCCGACTGCCTGGCAGAGTGTCTGAAGAATGAGAAACCCAATAAGTACTTCTACGTGGGCATTCAGATGGTAAGAAATCTCTGCTTTAAGATTGTTTCTTGTACTTTAGAGTTAGGTATATACACGATGTCATACAATGTTATATAGCATGTTTTACATGATGTTATACAGGATGCCAGAGGCAATATAACCTGCCAGTGCAGGACATATACGATGGCATGTACAATGTTATATTCCATGTTTTACATGATGTTATATATCATGTGTTACATGATGTTATATACCATGTTCTACATGACGTTATACAAGATGTCGGAGGCAATGTGACCTGCCGGTGTGGGACATATACAATATCATATACGATGTTATGTACCATATTCTACATGATGTTATATCCCATGTTCTACATGATGTTATACATGATGCCAGAGGCAATATGACATGCCGGTGTTTTACAGTAAGAGGTTGGGAATACATTACACTTTAAAGGATGTCGAAAAAAATATTGCAGGATTTGCAGCCAATTGCACAGACACCCATTAAGCTCTTAACCATTGATATTGATACTGTCACCTGTTGCTTTGCTGTCTCTACAACACCCATTGTCTATGTGTAGAATTTGGACAATAGTGCTTGCCAATACATTGTTATTTTATAATGATAATCATTTATGGTGTACATAATGTGTATAATAAGTGATGAATAAAGTTCATTGCAAAATATCTGTATATAAAGTAGTGCCTAGACATACTGCTGCCTGTTTTGTTTGATTCCTAGTGTGGATGACATGGTACTCAAGGTGTAGTAAACCACATTCAGGGATTTTGCGAAATAACTGGAGCATCATTTCAGGGATTTCGTGAAATCCCTAACACTTTCAGGGATTTCGGGAAATCACTGTTTCACTTAGGGATTTCATGAAATCCCTCAAATGTCTAGGGATTTCACGTAATCACTGAAATGATGCTGCAGTTATTTCGCAAAATTCCTGAATATGGTTTACTACACCTTGAGTACCATGTCATCTACACTAGGAATCAAGAGGCCCCATCATAATAGGGTATTGGCCTGTTACCAGAGTTTTTGCAATGACTGAACATCGGTAACCTCTAGTGTTTACCAGTGGGGTTTGAAGATCCTCACTCACATCTTGCTGCTGGCTCATTTTGTTGCTTAGTTTAGGTATTTCGGTAGGTTGGGGCTTTGAATCAAGCAACATATACTGTAGAATGGCCTGACCTCAAGTGTTCATGTCCAAGCGGCAATTGACTGTTTGAACCTGGGATGCAATTGTGACATAAGAGGCTGGTGGAGTAAAATAGTGCTAAGTGGCAGCAGTAGTCGCAGGGTTGGGTTCAAACATGGTGAGTGCACATATTAATGTATAGGAATAATGCTAGGTGGCAGCAACGGTGTCAGTTCATAATGAGTGTATATTGTACTCCAATTGACTCATTGCCACATTGAGAATTACCCATGTTAATAATGACATGTACATTTATCAAATAAATATATTTCATGATTTAACAAATCTGCCAACACTAGCAATGACATTGATATATGGTGAATTTGACTGCGCAATGGAGGTGTGTTGCTGATCGATTGCACACTCAGTGGGTGCATTTTGGTCGGCAACCGGTTCAGTGACCATAGCACGGCTGTGACTGCCTGATGATCGCTCGGTGATCATAACACCTGACTCTCACTGTCACATTCACCCTACAGCTCACCCACACTCACACCTTCACACTCATCCTAGCACCTACCCTGACTCACACCCTCACACTCATCCTAACTTCCACCCTCACACTCACCCTAATACCTACCCTGACTGCCAGCATCCCACTCACCCTAACTAACTCCCCCTCACACTCACCCTAAATCCCACCACCATACTCACCCTAACACTCACCCTAATTCCCACACTTACCCTAACTCCCCTCACCCTCACCCTCACACTCATCCTAGCACCTACCTGAGTCCCAGCTCACACTCACCATAACCCCCACCCTCATGCACACCTTAACTCCCACAATCACACCCAAACACTCACCCTAATGCCCACCCTCACACTCATCCTAGCTCACACCAACCACACTCATCGTAACATATACCCTGACTCCCACCCAAACACTCACCCTAATACCCACCCTCACATTCACCCTAGCTCACACCCACACCCTAACTTCCACCTTCACACTCAATTGAATACCCACCCTGACTGCCATCATCACACTCACCCTAACTCCCACACTTACCCTAACTGCCACCCTCACACTCATCCTAACAGTCAAACTAACGATCAACGATCGGTCACTGACCAGTTGGTGACCAATCGCCAACCAATGTTTTGTCCACCTTTTTTTGCATTGGTCACAAGGTCGTTGGCTTTTGGTCACAAAGTGGTTGCAAAATGGTTGCAAGCTATACTGTGACTGAGACCTAACTGACTACGACAACAACTGTTCAAATATAGATCAAAACAAGTAAGAATTTTTGCTTAAGCTTGAATTATTCATCATAATACCATATAATTGCAATTGTATAATAATTCCAGAAAGTATATAATTCGCAAGCTTAAATGCCTATCAAAGAATCATTATCAAAAGAATCACTGCTATTTCACAATCTCCCTGAAATGTGACCAGTAAAGTTGTGTAAAATGGCATTGCTTTTTTCAGTGATTACACAAAATCCCTAGAGATTTTAGGGATTTCATGAAATCTCTAAGTGAAACAGGGATTTCATGAAATCCCTGAAAATTTCAGGGATAATCTTACTGTAACAGATATACGATGTCATGTACGATGCTATTTATGATGTTTTACCTGATGTTATATACCATTTTCTAAATGATGTTATACAGGATGCCGGAGGCCATATGATCTGCCGGTGTGGGACGTATACAATGTCATGTATGATGTCATATACCATGTTTTATATATTGTTATATACCATGTTCTACCTGATGTTATATACCATGTCTAAATGATGTTATGCAGGATGCCGGAGGCAATATGACGTGCCGGTGTGGGACAGAGTACGGTAAGAAATATGAACGTACTTACGACTCTGCCTGTGACTCGCCATGCCCCAGGTCAGGCGGCCTTACCGGAGGTCTTATCATGGACAAGTACTGCGGGGGTCTCAACCGACAGCTTATCTACTATGTCAAGGGTGAGCTAGCTAGGACCAACACATCTCCACTTATTTAAAAAAATAAAATAAAAATTGCCTAATCCGATGATTTTCGAGTTTCTGTCCATTCTATATATCGTGTCCACGGTTTGTGTCTATCTTGTCCACTGTGACTATCTTGTCTACTGTTTTTATCCATCTTGTCCATTGTTTGTATAGATCATCTCCACTGTTTGTATCTATCGTGTCCACTGTTTGTTCCTATTTTGACCATTGTTTCTGTATATCATGTCCATTGGTTGTGTCTATCGTACCCACTGTTTGTGCCTATCTTGTCCACTGTTTTTGCCTAGCTTGTCCAATGTTTGTCTCTACCTTGTTCATTGGTTCTGTATATCGTGGCCATTGTTTCTGTATATCATATCCCTTGTTTCTGTCTATCATGTCCAATGTTTGTGTTTCTCTTGTCCAATGTTTGTGAATATCATGTCAATTGTTTGTGTCTATCTTGTCCATGGTTTATATCAATCCTGTCCACTGTTGGTGCCTATCTTGTCCAATGTTTCTGTATATCATCTCCACTGTTTGTGTCTATCTTGTCCAATGTTTGTGTGTCTCTTGTCCAGGGACCAAATTCCATGCCTTTGCTGACACCGACACTCGCTCCTATGACCACTGCGCCATCTTCGATGCATCCCAAAACCACCAGTGGACAGAGCATAGTTGTAAAGACGATCTTCCCTTCATCTGCAAATATGGTAGGAAGCCAGAATCACACGCGAGAGTGATGCGAGAATGATAATTATGTCTGTTTGTTGGGTTTTTATGTCATATACAATGTCTAGATCACTGGATGCGGTCAGCGAATCGGCAAGAGTGCTGGCCATGCTTGCTTCCTGTGCTGAAGGTCAGGGCTTAGAATCCCGCTCGAGTCAAACCAATGACTTACCAAATTTATACTTGTCGCTACCTAGCTTAGGGCTAGGCATTATTAGGATAGAGCTGTAGTATTAGCAGACTACAGTATGGTGCTGCCACCTGGTGTTAACTGTGAGAACCAATAAAGGTTGACTACTAACATGGCATCCTGACAAGTCAATATAACATGGTGACAACAGTTTTAACCCGATTACTCCAACTTACAGCTAAGTTGGGAGTATTTATGAATGTTCCAAGAACAATTTGAGAGGGTGATGTGAGATTCACAACATCAGGATTTCTCATAATGGAAGTAGCATCTTTGAGCAAGTCCCAAACCACCCAGACCTACTTACACTGTGAATCACAGGACACAGACAAAGGAATATTCAGGCTATATGGCACATGGCTCAAAAAGCAAGGACTGTGCCACACTGTGTTATTTTACGCCCTGCAACCGGTTACATGTTGATAGACTTTCACAATTGACTCTGTATTTTGTGTACATGTGCTTTCATAATGTGAAAATAAGCCAAACTTATATAAACTCACCCCTGGTCAGAAATCTATCTGAATAGTATATGGAAAGTGGGCAGTTACTTGTCAGCTTATACAAAGTACATCAACAACACTCCGTGTCTTGAGCAAAAATGACAACCTATCAGATTCCACCACCAGCAACAATGTCTCTGCAAGGGGATGTAGCGGAAAACTGGAAGGACTTTGAAACTGCCTGGAATTACTATTGCATCGCCACACAGCTGAACACCAAACTGAAAACAGCTGTAGGTAATCCAGATCCAGCTGGGATGCAAGTAGTTGCTGCGACACTCTGTGCAGTGATAGGTGCAGATGGTCTGAATGTCTTCTTTTTTTTTTTGATGGGATGTTTATGCTGTCCATAGCATATAAGCTCGGTTGATCGAGCTTGTTTTCAATGCTGGGCAGTTATCAGTCTGTGTTTCTTAAGATTATGGTTTGTTGTTAGTGATCTGTGTTAGTTTCTTTTTAAACTCAGGTGTTTGGAAAATGTCTACATCATGAAAGGACAGGAGGAGTCTACCCAACCTTCCTGAGGAGGATAAGAAGGATCCCGACGGCATTTTTCAAAAGCTGAGAGGTCACTTCATCCCTCAACGACATGTAATTTTCGAACGATATAAGTTCAACACAGATGGACGAGTCAGCAGATGAATTCCTGATCAGGTTACATCAACTTGCAGAGTCATGTGAGTTTGAAACTTTAAAGAATAGCCTCATCTAGGATCGCCTTGTAATAGGAACATCTAATGAGGTTTGCCGAGACCGTCTTCTGCGTTTAAGACCTGTCCCTGACCTCAACTGGTGCATAGAACTCCTGAGAGCAAGAGAGCTCCAAAAGTCTCACAGGCAGGCGATGTCAATGGGAAAGGAAATACAAACATTTGACCATATACACAGCAAGAAAAAACCATGGCAGAAGGGAAAACATACAAGTCAACAGCCACAACGCAATCTTCAGACAACACCACATGCAGGTGGTGTGGAAAGTCTCCAAAACATAATCAGAGCGAGTGCAAGGCAAAGGAGAGGAAGTGCCATCTATGCGGGAAAATTGGGCAATACGCGAATGTATGTATATCCAGCAAATTCAAGTCAGTCCATGAAGTGAAAGGTGACAATGTGGATTACGTGGATATCCCATTTCTAGGTGAAGTCAAGCCTCGCTCAAATGATTTTTGGACAGCTGACCTGCAGGTCAACAGACAACCAACCACCTTCAAGCTAGATAGCGGGGCTGGTGTGACCATCATTGGCAATAGAACGCCATGGCTGAAGGAGGTCTCCTTATTCCCAACGTCAAGAGAGTTCAGAGGACCAGGAGGTGTTCCTCTTACACACCGTCTCATTGGTGAGATATCAACGGTTCACCTGACAATGTGGGATAGGACAGTTGTGGAAAACGTCTACATCTTGAAAGGACAGGAACATAACTTCTTAAGCAAAAATGCATGCAAAAACCTCAAGCGCTTAAAGTCAGCAGAATCCATCTACGATGTTCAGATGATACCAGACTTCCGTGCTGAGTTCCCACAACTCTTCAGAGGATGCTTGAAAAACAGCCATAGAATTTCACTTCTACCGGATGTTCTCCCTGTGTGCCTCTATACAGTAAGGAGAGTACAACACCCTCTTCGAGAACAAGTAGTAAACAAGCTGAAGTTCATGCAGAAGCAAGGGGTCATCTCTCAAGTTAAGGAGCTAACAGCTTAGTGCTCTGAAATGGTGTGTGTCCCAAAGTCAAATTGGAAAGTTAGGATTTGTGTGGCTCTCACTCCACTTAACAGAGTAGTACAACGAGAAGTTCACCCTATGGCCACAGTCGATGCAAATCTTGCCAAGCTGAAGGGCATCCGGATCTTTTAGAAATTCTATGCTAATTCAGGATTCTGGCAGATACCTCTGGATCAAGAGTCCAGGCTACGGACCACTTTTATGACACCCTTCGGCCGATTCTACTTCAACACACTGCCATTTGGAATAAGCTCAGCGCCAGAAATATTCCAACGCACAATGTCTCAACCACTACAGGGACTCGATGGCATAGTCTGCCACATGGATGACATCCTAGTCCAAAGCTCTAACCAAGAGGAGCATGACAGGTGTGTCAGAGCAGTTCTACAATGCTTACAGGATGCAGGACTGATGCTCAATGAGAAAAAGTGTGAGTTCTCCAAGAGTCGGATGACTTTCTTGGGCCATATAGTCACTTCAAACGAGACCAGACGGGATGGCCGAATGAGTTAAAGCATCCGTCTCCCGTGCTGGTAGATCATGGGGTCGTGGGTTCGAACCCTGGTCGAGTCAAACCAATGACTTAAAAATTGATACTTGTTGCTTCCTAGCCAGGCGCTTGGCATTATTAGGACAGGGCAAGGACTGGTGTGCTCAGTGTCAGGATAACATGACTGAGTGGGATACCAGGTCATGGTGCCAGCGGCCTGGTTTCCCAGTGGGACAGCACTATAAAGTCACCATGAGTGCGCACTGTCACAAGTCAGTATCCATCCTGATATGACCTTAGATGTTGCTAAGACGTAAAACAACAACAAACAAACACTTCAAACGGCATCGAGGCAAACCCAGCCAAGACAAAGGCGATCCGAGAGTTCCCTGCACCAACCAATATGACAGATCTACGGTTCAATGGGATGGTCAACCAACTGTCAAAGTTGATCCCTGATCTGACATCTATCAATGAGGCACTACGTCAACTCCTGCAAAAGGAACAACAGTGGACATGGGATTCAGTACTGAAAGAGGCATTCGAGAGCATTAAGACCAGATTGGTATCTATGGAAACACTGGCACACTATGACACTAAGCAGGACACTATCATTGCTGCTGATGCCTGCCAAAATGGGTTAGGAGCCATGCTCTTAAAAGTGGATGCATCCCGTAACCGACGACCAGTCTGCTATGCCTCCACGTCATTAGCAGATCATGAAGTATGATACGCTGTGATTGAGAAAGAGGCACTTGCAGCGACATGGGCATGTGAAAAGTTCTCTGACTATATCCTAGGTATGAGATTTGTCTTAGAGACTGACCACAAACCCCTCGTACCACTTCTCTCCACAACTGATTTATCCAAAATGCCACCTCGAGTTCTGAGATTCCGACTGCAGATGGTGAGGTTCAGCCCAGAAGTAGTTCATGTCCATGGGAAAGACCAGACCACAGCAAATGCCCTATCATGGGCTCCTGTCAGCAAACCAACACCTACTGAACTCACCTTCATCCAGGAAGTTGAGGAATTTGTTTCACTGACAGTAAATATCTGCCAACCACAGAGGTCCGGTCAAATAAAAGACACTCAAAACGAGGACACAATATGTGCAGAGGTCAAGTCATACTGAAGGACTGGATGGCCTGGATACATGCCTCAACAACCTTTGCTCCGTCCCTACTGGGAAAAGAGACACCACCTCACCACTCAAAAAGAGCTATTAATGTATGATGACCGCATCATTATACCTCTAGCTCTTCAAATCGAGGTAGTGGATCAGATCCATCAGCGTCACCTGGGGATCAGCAAGTGCCAGGCCTGGGCTATTGGGAGTGTCTGGTGGCCACTACTCAGCAAACAGATTGAGACCCTGTGCAACAGATGTCCTACCTGTGCAATACATCGTTCTGAGAGAAAGGAGCCTCTCCTCTCATCTTCCTTCCCAGACCATGCATGGGAATGGGTAGGAACAGATCTCTTCGAACTAGAAAAGAAAGTCTACATCATAGAAGTGGATTACTACTCAAGATGGATAGAAGTCTGACACCTACCTCAAACCACATCAGGCCATGCCATCAAGGTTTTACAGTCCATCTTTAGCACACATGGCATTCCTGATTATGTTGTGTCAGAAAATGGACCACAGTACTCTGTAGACAGCTTAACGAACCTTGCAAGAGACTATCACTTTGTCGATGTAACATCTTCACCACTATCCACAGTCAAATGGGGAAGCAGAACGTGGGGACAAACACCTAAGAACATTATGAAAAAGAATGTTGATCCACATCTTGGATTTCTGGCTTACCGACAGCGCAAATTCACAATGGTTACTTCCCAAGCCAGCTCCTGATGAACAGATACCTGAGAATGACACTCCCTACTACACGAGAAGTGCTCAGGAAGACCTTGGTTCTGGATCCAGTGAAGCTAGGGATCAAGGAACATGAATACCGGGAGACAGCAAAGAAGGACTACAACTGATGCCATCGTACAGTCCCTCTTCCTTCTCTGTCCAATGGTGACACTATCTGGATCAGGGACCAAAACAACTATGGTTCTGTCCAGGAGAAACTGTCCAGCCCAAGATCATACCAAGTCTTGACAGAAACTGGTTCTTCCATCCGAAGAAACTGAGCGACACTTGTACACAAAGGGAGAAATGAAGCAGAACCAACAGAGAACTGTTCAAACCCTGTAATTCCATTGCCAGTGATGCCATCACCACTCAAAACATCAGCTGATGATGAGCAAATATCCACCAGATCAGGTCATATGATCAAACCACCTGAACCGTTCGATCTATGATTATCATGTTTGGGCATAATACTCCCAGAGTTCAGGGGTCAGTCTGCCAATGACGAACTCCTAAGGACACTAAAAGTACTCAGTCTGATTAAGAACTATGAGAGTTTATGACAGTTCAGTAAAGTGTAATGATATCCTAAAAAGGGAGACATAGTATTAGCAGACTACAGTGTGATGCTGCCACCTGGTGTTAACTGTGAGAACCAATAAAAGTTGACTACTAACATGGCATCTTGACAAGTCAATACAACAAGAGTAAGGACTGGTTTAGCTCAGTATCAGAATAATATGACTGAGTGGGAAATCGGGTCATGGTGCTTGTAGCCTGGGCTCCAAGTGGGGCAGCTCTATAAATACACTGTGAGTGCACACTGTTGCAAGTCAGTACCTGTCCTGATATGACCATAGATGTTGCTAGGACATAAAACTCCAACAAAAAACATTTGACATCTGAATTTACATTAATTAAAGTCTAGCTTTGAGATTTGAGATACGGGTTACTCTGATGGTAATGTTTTGTTAATTTATTCATGTTTCCATTATTTCTGATGGTTCATAGTAAGGACAGAGAATGGGTACAGTTCTGCAGCAACTACACTTTTATGAAATTGATGTTCTCTGCATCACTGTGTATATCGGTCTAGATAATTATTGAACTAGATAAAGTAGATTTAGAGCTATATATTTTGAGCTACAGATTTAGGTACTAGTCGCTACCTATATTTATATTTAAGAAAAGAAAATGGGACAACATAACAATGCTAGTGATCACTTTAAAAATGTTATTCTCTGTTTCATTCATGCGTGAGAGGGTTCAATAATCATCACATTAAATAATAACTTTGTTCAAACTTAGTACCCGCTTCCAGAGTTGCCCCGCAATGCGAGTTTCGGTTGAGTGTCCATGCCCCACGGAAATTGTCTATCGAGTGATTGTTGTCCGCAGAATTTGACGAGGCGCATTGCAAGACACTAAGTTCATACATCTGGGCATCTGGGGTTTGCATCACCATACACATGGAGCCAAAGGATTTCTACGAAGCTCAAATCTACTGCATGGCCTACAAAGCAGAGCTTCTCCAGGTATGTAACTGTAGTAGTCTGTACAGACATCTCTGGTAAGGAGCCACATAGACATCTAGGCAACTGGGCAAGGGTAGGGTGGTGACTAGGTTGGTTGGTTATTGGAGTTTTACGTCCTGGCAACATCTAAGGTCATATCAGGACGGCTGCCGACTTGTGAAGGTGTGCACTCATGGTGACTTTATAGTGCTGCCCGAATCAGGCCACGGGCACCTTGACCCAATATCCCACTCAGTCACATGATCCTGACACTGAGCTAACCAGTCTTTGTCCTATCCTATTAATACCAAGCGCCTGGCTAGGAATTTACATAATATTCCTTCTGTGCAGCAAAAATGTTTAATAAGTGCACCAGTATTTAAGTTGGACGGTGCCTGATACCCCACTCTGATCCGAAACCACTAATAGCCACCCACATCAAATCCAAATGGCAACATGAGTGGGATGAAAACTTTAGCAAATTGCATGAAATATGAACCGTTTGTGGGAAAACCACCACAGCTTCATGGGGAGTGGGGGCAGCAGAACAAGTGGTCCTTAGCTGCTTCCATATTGGCCACTTGTGGCTTACACATGCTTTCCTGCTCAAGGGGGACCGGTCCCCCTGAATGTATTGGTTCTCAGTCCTCACTGACAACCAAACACTTTTGATTAAACTGTGTCAATTTGTTTGCCCTACACCAACAATTTTATACTGCAAACATCATGCATGACCTTTTCACTCAAATAAAACAAGAAGATATTTTAGCCTTTCTGAGGACAGCTGGTCTGTATTATTTCATCTAATTTATTAAACTAATTTTATCAATTTAACCGTTGACTTTTAATTGGGATTTTACTTTCCTTGACCACAATTTATGCAACTGTGAGCTTTTAAACTCATAAGAATGTCTTTTGACACATATTTGATTGTATGATTTTACATTTTGTCTAACACTAACAGCGATAGTTGCATAAAAATAAACACTTCTCACCGTTAATATGGCCTATGATGCCGACATGCTGAAAAGAAACCACCAATCAATCAATTAATCAAGGCATTGGTACAAACTACTGTATGTAGACCAACATTTTTATAATGGTTAGTGTTGTAGTATCCAAACTATTACTTGTATGTTATTCACATTTGTTTGTATATGTAACTACTATGGACAAATTTATGTAACTACCAAAATGCTGACTATGAAATAAAGTATTGAATTGAACAAAAAAGGCCAGGGGACCAGACTATGTTGTAGTTATTTACAGGGGCATAGCTTGGGATTTCCAGCTGGTACGCTTTTTCGGCGATGGAATAAAACACGATGGAATAAAACACTGTAAAACATCAAAATAAAATTTGTAATCTGAGGTTGTATGCAGTTGTGTACCTGTTCCTACGTATATGGAAGCTAGGCCCCTGAAGTATGTGGAGTGTGGTGCCAAAATGACAGCTTTATAGTAACCACACCAGATGCAGTTGCTGAATGGGTAGAGCACAGGCACACTCTTTTTTGGGGGGGAGGGGGGGTAAAGTATTTATTCATCTGAATATGACATTTGTCAGCACCGGAGTGCTGGTCTTCCGGCCGTCTTACTATTGGAATTGACAGTCTATATAATCTAAGTTTGATCAGCGCTGTATTAGTTACAGCACTGACCCTGTATTAATAAGGGAGTGGCTCCTGCTGTATAATGTACATCACCAGTCATTGTAGTTCATGCAAAAATGGGGAGCAGATACATATTTATTTAGTTTATTTCACTATTTCACTCTATTTCTCAGGTGTTGAACCATGAGGTCAACAGTGCAGTGGTGGATCTTCTTGACTCGGGTGCGTCCTACTTCTTTGCTCTGACAGATGAAGTCTGGGCAACCGCCGACTGTAAGTAGGGCTGGTTTTCATCTTTCCTACATACACACCGAATACAAAAAGTAAAGCTTGTTTTATTTAACGATGCCTCTAGACCACATTGATTTTCATATCATCGGCTATTAGACGTCAAACATTTGGTCATTTTGACATATTTCTTTGGAGGAAACCCACTGCCGCCGCATAAGCTACTTTTTCCCGATAAGCAGCAAGGGGTCTTTTATATGCACTTTCCCACAGACAGGACAGCACATACCACAGCCTTTAAAGAACCATTTGTGGATCACTGGTTGGAATGGAAAATAGCTCAAGCTGCAAATGGGTCCACTGAGCAGGATTAATAGGATGACCAACAGGTTGACATGCTACCTACCGCCTGAGCTACGTCCCGCTCCCTTTGGACCGAATGCAGTGACCAATTGGTAAGAGCGCAGGCTTCCCGTGCGGAAGGTCTGGAGTTAGAATCCCAGCCGAGTCAAACCAAAGACTTGCAAAATTGATACTTGTCGCTACCTAGCCTGGTGCTTGGCATTATTCGGATGGGGCAAGGACTGGTCAGCTCAGTATTAGGATAATGTGAGTGAGTGGGATATTGGGTTATGATGCAAGTGGTCTGGTCTCTCAGTGGGACAGCAGTTGACTATGAAGTCGCCATGAGTGCGTACTGTCACAAGTCAGTGAAACCCGAACAAACAAACTTCTAGTGTACCGGGTATAAAACAGATATTTTATTTCCATTCCCCAACCTACATCCGAACAATAATACTATTGTAATAGTCTACACTGAGCTCTCAGGCATGGAACCACATAGATAGATAGGCATAAGTAGAGTGACTGCATCAGGGAACCTAGGTGATGTAATAGTTAGCATCCTAGCCCTGGAATGGCAAGAAGTGTGGGTTCGAATCCTGCTGTTGATGCAATATTTCTCATTTTCATCACCATATGATAATATGTAATGTCGCAGCTCTTATACACATATTATTAATTATGGAATTACCCTGCCGTGTATGTATTTGTCACCGTTTATGGACAGCCTATGGTACGGGGGGTGGGGGGGGGGGAGCCATATGGCCTGATATCTTAGATGGGATGGCCAAATGAATTGAGCATCCGTCTTCCGTTTTGGTAGATCTTGGGATTCGAACCCATGAGTTCAAACCCTGGTCGAGTCAAACCAATGACTTTAAAATTGACATTTTTCGCTACCTAGCCTGGCGCTCAGCATTAATAGGATAGGACAAGTACTGGTTGGCAGTGTATCAGGATAATGCGACTGAGTGGGATATTTAGTCATGGTGCTGGCGGACTGATTTCCAAGTGGGGCAGCACTATAAAGTTGCCATGAGTGTGCACTGTCATAAGTCAGTACCTGTCCTGATATGACCTTAGCTGTTGCCTGGACATAAAACTCCAACAACCAACCAACTTGGGCTGATGTTCACATCACCATTTTCAATTCTTGTTCTAAATTTTAAAATGTCAATTGTGTCAATGGAAAATATATAAGTTATAACCAACATCTGATTAACCCTACACATTTCCTAGACCTATAGATATTATTAACCATGGGATATAAATAAAAACATGAATAAAATATGTCAAACTGACTCTGGCTATAGTTCTGAGTGACCAGATTTGTTTAGATCTAAATGCAGATGGTATAAAACGTGTTGATTAGTTTGGTGTAAATGCAATGCTAGATAAAAGATTCACATTAATATTCCACCTTTCATACAGTAGCTGAAATGTGCTGAAACTAACAGATTCCATCCCAGCTAACACATAACTTTAAGTAACATCAGGATAATGTTATTATGTGGTTATGGTACATTATAATGTCATAGTAACGTTAAACTGACATTATACCATGTATTCTAAAGTTATAGCATCACAGTAACGTTATACTGACGTATTGGTCAGACGGTCACCACACATTTTCCACCGTTGGGTCACTGGTGGTATAAAATCTATTCTTTAAAACTGTATTTATTTAATGTTAACCGAAAGGATTTTGCAATGAAAATGGTGTTTAATGAGCACTGGCAGGCATCTATAACTTTTGACTCTCCACCGACCTGCTTCGAAAGCAACCAATTTACCGAGTTGGTCGTAATGCGTAGCATTACGTTTGATGCGAGGAGAGGAAGAGACCCTCCCCCGCCCCGCGCTGTCGCGCTGCCTTCGCACCTCGGCCGACGCCGCCGCCCGCCGCCTCCTCCCCCCGCCCCCCTGCCGCGCAGCATTCGCGCCTCACCCGACGCCCGCTGCTCGCCACCTCTCGCCCTCCCCCGGGCCGGCAGCATTCACACCTCACCCGCTGTCGCCCGTGCCTTCCCCTTATAAGGTCGCCCGCCGGCCTCCCTCAGGCACTCGCCCTCCTGCCGCCTTCCAGCTCTCTACCCTTTTTTCTGTTTGGGCCTACCTCCACCTCGGACCGCTGCTACACCATGCCTCGGGGAAGAGGAAACGGACGCAAGGGCTCCCGGGCGGCCGCCCGCGGCACCCCGGGGCCGGCTTCAACCCCGCGGCGGGACGAGTCCCGGGCCTCCGCCCCGGCGTCGCCCTCGGACCCCACCTCGGGCGCCGAAACCTCGGCCATACTGGAGGCGCTCCAGCGTCTCCAGCTCGAGCAGCGTCAGGCTACCGCCGATATCCATGCCCGGATCGACGGCCTGGAGGCCCGAGGGGCTCGGCCCGCCCCCGAGGCGACCTCCCCTGAACCCAGACGCCAAACCGCCTACACGGCCGCCCCCGCCCGCCCACCTCGGGCGCGCGCTCCGGCCGGAGCCCGGCCCCCGCCACCGCCTCCGGCGCCCCTGCCGGGGGCCGCTCACCCCCAGTATGAGCGCTACCATCACCTCGGGACCCAAGCCCCAGCTCCCCCGTCGCCGGCCTACCACGAGGAGCCGACGCACCACACCCCGGCGTCCGCGGCCGACGCCGTCCGGGAAATCCTTGCCTCCGCCGAGGCGCGGTGCACTCGGTCAGGCGGCGAGGGATCCCGGTCGAGTACATCTTCCCTTCGGACCTGGTAGAGAGGGGGCCTGAAAGGAAGTCGGTGAAGAGGGGCGAGGCAACCAAGGACGAATACAGCCTCGCCCTTCTCACCCTGATTGACCACCCCGACTTCCCGGCCCACTCCTTCCAGGGCCTACACCACCATCACCTCACCGTGCTCAGGGACGTCCTCCTCTACCCCTGGCCGCTACTCCGAGACGGTGTTCACATGGATAGCGGACGGGAGGCTCCCCCAGGGGTGGCACGACCCGGTCGCCCTCGACCTCCTGAGGGTCCAGACCCTCACCCTCCCCGCCCCTCAGGCCGCCCCGGCAGCAGCGGTCCCCCGAGGTGACGACCCTCCCCGAGGCACACACTTGCCCCGAGCCCAAGTCGACGCCCGCACCGCCTACGACAGGCACACCCACGGGGCCCCCTGCCCGGCCTGGAACCGCGACCCCGCCTCGTGCGATCGGGCCCCCGTCGGGGAGGCCCACGGCGAGGCGGGGGACAGGCGCCGTCACGTATGCGCCTACTGCGCAAACGTGAGGCGCATACTAACTATGCACTGCGAGGCCGGATGCATAACCAAACAATCCCGTGAGCGCCAGACCCCCCCCACCTCGGCGGATTTTTGATCCGCCGGCCTCCCCCCGGCCGGCCCGGGGGGCCCTTCCCGGCGCCTCACCCTCACCACTGCCGACAGCCCCGCGACCTCCACCGACAACCTCCCAGCGACCACCGATCGCAGCGCCGCCCAGTCCCAGCCGGGGATCATCACCTCGGGCCTCACGCCTCGGACCACATCCCAGCCCAGCCTCACGAGGAACCCTCTGCCGCCGACCCTCACGACACCGCCTTCAACAACCCACCCGCCCAGACCCCGACCACCACCCCACCCAGCCCTGAGGACTTCGCTGCCCCCCTGCTCGACCCTCGTCGGACCTCCTCACCGGATCCCGCCAAGGAGCGGGCCTCTTCCTTTTTGGCCGCCCGCTCCATGTCGACGCAGGCCCCAGACACTCGCCGCCCCCAGAGGGAACCTGGCCCACCCCACATGCTCCACCTTGTCGACCCCCCTCGGGCGTGCCGCGAGCCCTCTCCGCCTTTTTTGGTGGAGGGCTCCTCGGCAACCCCTCCCTCATCTACTGACACTCAACTATAAACTTCATTCACCTGTACATTGCTCCTCATGAGCCTTTTCTACCTTGTCTCCATTTATTGATTTACCTTACATTTGCTCCTTATGAGCTTCTTTACTTTGCTCCTCCTGAGCCTCTCCCATGTCTCTATGCTCTGTTGTTTGAGGCGTAAATAAACGCCTTACTTCCACCCACGCCTTGCTTTCTTCTTTTTCGCACATCGGTCGTAATGCGTAGCATTACGTTTGATGCGAGGAGAGGAAGAGACCCTCCCCCGCCCCGCGCTGTCGCGCTGCCTTCGCACCTCGGCTGACGCCGCCGCCCGCCGCCTCCTCCCCCCGCCCCCCTGCCGCGCAGCATTCGCGCCTCACCCGACGCCCACTGCTCGCCACCTCTCGCCCTCCCCCGGGCCGGCAGCATTCACACCTCACCCATTGTCGCCCGTGCCTTCCCCTTATAAGGTCGCCCGCCGGCCTCCCTCAGGCACTCGCCCTCCTGCCGCCTTCCAGCTCTCTACCCTTTTTTCTCCACCCACCCACCCATCTTCTTCCTTATACTTTTTTCTTCCAGCAGGGTGGAGGGCTCCTCGGCACCCCCTCCCTCATCTACTGACACTCAACTATAAACTTCATTCACCTGTACATTGCTCCTCATGAGCCTTTTCTACCTTATCTCCATTTATTGATTTACCTTACATTTGCTCCTTATGAGCTTCTTTACTTTGCTCCTCCTGAGCCTCTCCCATGTCTCTATGCTCTGTTGTTTGAGGCGTAAATAAACGCCTTACTTCCACCCCCGCCTTGCTTTCTTCCTTTTCGCGCATCAAGATTTAAAAATGAAATTTAAATTTAAAAAAGAAATTTAAAAAAAAAGAATAGATTTTACACTGTCGGTGCCCGACGTCGAGCCAACGTCAGGCCATGGGTGGTGCCCCAACACAGGGCAATGACAACCAGTGGCAGGCCACCCGAGATATGGTTGAGAAGGATGTTAAAATGTGCCTAACTAACAAAGATAGGTGAGGTGTAATACGGTTGCTTTCGGAACAGGTCAGTAGAGAGTCAGAAGTTACAAATGCCCGCAAGTGCTCATGAAACACCATTTTCATTGCAAAAGTGTTTTAGTGAGGAGTGCTGGGTTTTGTACAGCAGGCATCACCTCTAATCTTAACTTTTTAGGCAAGATTTGTGTCTTATCATTTTAATATCTGATATGAGGTGCATGCATCTCTATGATATTAAACTGATTTTTTTTTAATTGGAGTTTACTCCTCCAGTTTCATTTTTTATTTTTTATATTTTTTTTATATTTTTATTGAGGCTGTATTTATACTGTCCATAGCAAAATCTTGTCTGTCTCTACAAAATCTTCATCAAATCACTCAAAGGGGTTAAAAGAGTTCTAGAATGTTATTGACCTTAAAACACGTTAAATGATAACATTATAAAATAATGTTACATAACTTTATTTACTCCATACAAAATAACGTTTATTTGACGTTTTTTTATAACATTATTGTAACATTCAATAACATTATACTGACATCAGTGTGACGTTTTTTTGTTGGCTGGGAAATCGACACTGACTGCTTCAACATTTGCCACGTGCTTCGCGTGGGTTTATTTTGCATCCCACAATGCACCGTGCGGTTGGAATTATGACCCCGCCTATTATTCGCTTGCAGGGGACGTCATACACCGCTATTTCAACTGGGGCCGTGACCAGCCTTCGGACGGAAAGGGGCAAGCGTGTTTACAGATGAAGAGATCCGATCATTACCGTTGGTATAACATTGACTGCAAAAGCCGGCTGCCTTTCGTCTGCATGATCAGTAAGTGGGTTCCAGGGCATTTGGCCCATCTGACTAGAAGTCAGGCGGTTCAGATTGATGGGTTTGTTTCCAAGATTATGTGGTTGCTTTGGGGTGTCCCACAGGGGTCGGTATTGGGTCCACTTGTGTTCTCAATGTGCTAAGGACCTATTTGTGACATTGCACTCAAACATGGTATCAAAATACACACATATGCGGATGATACACAGTTGTATTTGACATTTGATGTATCTGATGACATGTCTGAATGCCTGAAGATAATGGAGAAATGTGTTAGTGAAATTAGAGAGTGGATGAGGAAAAATATGGTCAAACTCAATGATGAGAAAACTGAAGTTTTAGTCATCTCCACTCCCTGTTTCACTGATAGGCTACATGAAACCCATCTCAGAATTGGTGACGCTAGTGTTCAAGCTAGTGAGTCAGCCCGTAACCTTGGTGTGATCTTTGACAATACTCTTGATATGTCTAATCACATCAAGATGGTGTGTGGGGCATCATTTATGCAACTGAGACATCTCAGATTCGTCAAGGATGCCCTGACACGTGACTCGTTAGAGAAGGTTACTCATGCTTTCATTGGTTCACACCTGGATTGTTGTAATTCGGACAGGAAAGCCAGAGAGCGATATCAGTTTTGGGAAATGGAGGTTTTATTCACATAACACTCTTATACAATCTTAGTCAATTTTAGGGTAGTTTTAGGTCATAGTTAGTTAATTCATTCAGGCAACCTCCTACATCTCTGCAGAGGGCAGCGCGGGTCACGGGTTCGAAGCCACCGAGGGGGAGCCCCGAGCCGAGCCTATTAAAAAAAGAGGGTGGGTGGGTGTGGTCAAACAAACGTTACAGGTTGGGGGAACCGGGCCGAGTGCCCGAGTGGCGGGGCAGAGGCGTCCCTCTAAGTGTGGGGAGTAGAGTCCAGGGGTCAGCACTGGCTTTCCCGCCGAATTAACCACAATTTGAAATTATGCACCAATTCGGACAGGAAAGCCAGAGAGCGATATCAGTTTTGGGAAATGGAGGTTTTATTCACATAACACTCTTATACAATCTTAGTCAATTTTAGGGTAGTTTTAGGTCATAGTTAGTTAATTCATTCAGGCAACCTCCTACATCTCTGCAGAGGGCAGCGCGGGTCACAGGTTCGAAGCCACCGAGGGGGAGCCCCGAGCCGAGCCAAACACAAAGCCAGGGCTCGGGGGCGACCGAGGTTACCCAGGGAGGTAATTGGAGTGAATCGTGTCCGACTCCCAACTTTGAGGCCATTAGTGCCCTGAGGCCCATCTCACGGGCTGTGCACGCCCAGAGCGCCCCCTGCGAGATCGTGCTGTATGAACTGGCCCCAGGACAGCCACATCCTCCAGGGCTTCCCTGAGCAGCATGATACCCCTCCGCAGGGTCAGTAGGATGTCGGAGTGGTGATGACTGCAGGGGTGCCCGAGGGCACCCGCACGACAACCCAGGCCCTACACTACAGCGCCAGGCCCAGTCTGGTCACAGCGGCGAGCTGGGTGTCACGGTACAACACGGGGGGTTGCCCGGGCTCCTGCTCACTCGTGTTGACGTGGGTGAGATTGTGGAGGTGGGTGACATCACCGACGATAGTGATGCGGGTGGCGTCATGGACATGGGTGATGACGTTGGCGTCATTTTGGCTTGGGTGACTTGCGTGACGTTTTGAATGTGGGTGACATCATCGACGAGAGTGATGTGGGTGGCATCATCGACATGGGGGATGTCGTTAGCGTCGTTTTGGCTTGGGTGACAAGGGTGATGTGGGTGACCTTTTTGAACATGGGTGACATCACCGACGAGAGTGATGCAGGTGGGTGACATGGGTGACCTTTTGAACGGGGGTGACATCACCGACGAGAGTGATGCAGGTGGCGTCATGGACATGGGTGGTGTCGCTGGCGTCGTTTTGGCTTGGGTGACCTTTTGAACGTGCGTCATGGACATCGGTGTCGTCGTTGGCGTCGTTTTTTGGCTTGAGTATCCTACAGCATTCTTGGGTTTCAACAGGACAATGACGATAAAATACACTAGCGAAAATCGAAACGGTAAGGTCCGACCACAGTAAAACAATGGCGACTGTGATATCATGTGTACCGGAAAGTGCAACGGTTTAACGCTGATAATTCTGTTAATATATTTCCCAGACCAGTTGCCAACCAGCAGACCATGGTCGCCAATCGAAGTCACTTGGGAACCCCTTCAGTTGGTCATAATTATCCTGGTGTCCCAATGCAATAAAAGCTGTTGAGCTGTCAAGCTGTCAGAAGACAGAGCCGGTGCGGCGGCCTCAGCTGACCGTCAGTCCCAGCCCCGCGCACAGACCCAAACTCAAGGCACCGCCAATGGCCGGAGCCAGCAACATTAAGATTTAATATAACGTCTCCGGTACAGATATTTTCTATATGTGTACCAAGCGATCCGCTTCTAGGTGGTGTGGTTTTAGAGACATATCACCCTTCCTGGATAATGAACCAACTGAAAACAGATGGGTATGATATCCACCTGTGCTGGGTGCCTGGCCATGCTGGCATACAAGGAAACGAACGAGCTGATCGGGCTGCGAAGAAGGCCCTGAACTGTGATCTTGAACCGTGTCTGATCCCTCACTCTGATCTGAAACCACTAATAGCCACCCACATAAAATCCAAATGGCAACATGAGTGGGATGAAAACATCAATAAACTTAAAGAAATTGAACCATCTGTGGGAAAGCCACCACAGACTCATGCGGGAGGTCGGCGGGACCAAGTGGTCCTTAGCCGCTGCCGTGTTGGCCACTCGTGGCTTACACATGCTTTTCTGCTCAAGGGGGAACCTCCCCCTGAATGTATTGGGTGTCAGTCCCCACTGACACTCAAACACATTTTACTAAGTTGCGTTGATTTTTTGGCCCTGCGCCAACGGTTCTACACTGCAGGCAGTATGCATGACCTTTTTACTAAGGTAAAACAGGAAAACATTTTAGCCTTTTTGAGGGCAGCTGGACTGTACCACCTTATATAGTTTACTAAATGGATTCTATTAATTATTAATGAAACTTTTCTTTTTCTATGGGAATTTGTTTCCCTTGACCACAGATATATGATTGTGAGCTTTCTAATTTAATTAGTGTCTATTGGCACATAATTGATTGTCTGCTTTTACATGTAAAAGCGATGGTTTGAACAAAAAACAAACATTTCTCGCCGTGAATATGGCCTATGCTGCCGACACGGCGTAAAGCAACCACCAATCAATCAATCAATCAACCCTTCCTGGATTTTCTGTATGAAGATTGCTCACCACCACTGACAATGCCCCGAGTCCGATGGCACGCGCAGTGCAAAACATCAGCCTTATTCACAATTAATAGCAATCAAGAGCCCCAACCCTATAAATGCAATATAATCTTTTTGGTAAAGACGTTTTCCACACATGTACCAAGCGATCCGTCAATAGGTGGTGTGGTTTTAGAGACATTTCACTCCCATTGTATTTCCCGTATGAAGACTGCTCACGACCACCGACAACGCCTTGAGTCTGAGTCCACGCGCACAGTCGAAACTGACAGTGAGCCAAAACCGCCATCGCACATGGGGCGATAATACAGCTAGTCAGCGCCCGGTTGACGACATAACGGACGACGACTTACTTGGTAACTCCTACAGTTGGTCATAATTATCCTGGTGTCCCAATGCAATAAAAACTGTTCAAGCTGTCAAGCTGTCAGAAGACAGGGGTCGGTGCTATCATCGCAGATGGGGCAATAACAAACAAACGTTACAGGTTGGGGGAACCGGGCCGAGTGCCCGAGTGGTGGGGCAGAGGCGTCCCTCTAAGTGTGGGGAGTAGATTCCAGGGGTCAGCACTGGCTTTCCCGCCGAATTAACCACAATTTGAAATTATGCACCAATGCTCTCTTGTATGGTCTGCCGCTGTCAAGTATTTCAAAACTGCAACATATACAGAATGCGGCTGCCAGGTTGTTGACGGGTACAAAGAAATTTGATCACATCACTCCTGTGCTGAAATCATTACACTGGCTCCCTGTGGAGAAGAGAATTGATTTCCAGGTGCTGCTTCTTGTATATTGTGCCTTGCATGATCAGGCTCCAGAATATAGCTGGGATATATCCTATATCCTGGTGTAGGGACGGCGTGGACTTCCCCCCCCTTTCTCACTCTCCTCCCTCTCCCCTGACTTATGGTCTGGGAGGGCCTTGTGGTGGAGAACTGGTCTGATGACGGCACAGAGTCTCCCTCTGTTGGCTAGTTGCTACAACTATATATGGTTCTGATTATTGCCACCTGGACTCGCCAGATGGTGCTGCGGTGCCAGGCAAGGGGTGGGCGTGACGGTCGATACGGCCATTACCGTTCCGACACAGATGAAAGCACATGTCGGAAGTGACATTGTTATTCAAACAACAACAATCGAATAATGACATCCCAACAATTTCTCAGTGAACCGTATCTGGCTGGGACTAAACGCCACGGACGCACGTGTCCCCCCAGCCAAACCCTCAAGTGTCAGCGAGGGCCGTCGCGACACGCATATCAGCCAGGATACGCTCCGATAGAGGAGAACATATATAAGCAAATACGGTGTCGGACGACAAATCCCCCCTTGTCTTAATTTCCTCCAGGGGTGCACCCTGCATCGCTAGAAAGGTGCACCCCCCCCCCCCCTACGGAGAGAATGGGATGAATAATCATCCGGGTTAAGGTCAGAACGATCGGCCAAGTACTTAATTGTCGCTTGGAGTGAAGGATAATCCAAGGGAGAGAAACCGGCGTTACCATCCGGAACTTGGAAGGCCGGAGCGTCATCCAACGCTGGGGCCTCAGCGAAGTGTCTTTTAACCCAAAAAACAGCGCATAGCTGATAGTTAGGAACACAAGCGATCGGAATTAGTAATTCCTTCTGTTTAAACTGTATCGTCTTAGACTTTCTGATTGCGATAATCATACCCCAAGGGTAAAACTTAAAGTCTTTTCGTAACAAAACTGAGTCAGAATTAGTAAGCTGGCACTTGTGGAGCAAACCACGAAAGCCCGTTAGTAAGGCGGCTCTTATGGCCGTGTGGCCAATTAAATCGGTTAGAAAGGAAAACATGGTAATCAACTGTTTAGGAAGTAATGGCGCCACGCGCCGAACATAGTAACCAAGTTTACGTTATGAAAGTTATAATCAATAGGGGAGGTACCTTCCCCCTTGAGAAAAAAATTCAATCCACTTAAATAATTCGTTATAGAGTTGTATTTCAGAAATTTGGTTAACCAAGTAATATATAGCGCCACTTGAAGTGGCGGACATGGGGTTGGCGTCAGAAGCCCAGCGAAGTCGTCGATGAAACGCATGTACGTCCTAATTTGCATAGAGCGCGTTAAGCTCGAATTGGGAGAGTAGTATTGTGAATGCAAGTCATTCATTTCCTGATGTAGACCTGCAGCGTAAACAAACGTCGATGAGTTAGGTCTCGAATAGGTGGTTACAATAAAAAGATTTTGACTCATCAGCGGCCAGGATGGTTCGTTTGGCCGAGTTAGACCACCTACTCAAGGCGTCTGCAATGTTGTTTACATTTGTACCTATCTGAGCCGAACTTATTTGAAAATTATAATAACACGAGCACCAGAACAGTTCCTTTATCCAACCCATAATCACCAGTTTTTTTTATTTACCCGAGTTGAGAGCTGTTCGAACTGTACTGTGGGTTCCAGGGCATTTGGTCCATCTGACACTTTGCAAACCCACCCTTCGTCTGCATGATCAGTAAGTGGGTTCAAGGGCATTTGGCCAATCAGACACTTTGCCAACCTGCTGTTCATCTGCAGGATCAGTAAGCGGGTTCAATGGTGTTTGGCCCATCTCACACTTTGCCAAGCTGCACATTTGAGACTTTGCCAACCTGCCCTTTGTTTGCATTATCAGTAAGTGGGTTCAAGGGTATTTGGACCATCTGACATATTGCCCACCTGCCCTTCGTCTGCATGATCAATAAGTGGGTTACAGGGCATTTGGCCCATCTGACATTTTGCCAATCTGACATTCATCTGCATGATCAGTAAGTGGGTTCCAGGGCATTTGGTTCATCTCACATTTTGTCAACCTGCTCTTCGTCTGCATGATCAGTAAGTGGGTTCAAGGGTATTTTGCCAACCTGCCCTTCATCTGCATGATCAGTAAGTGGGTTTAAAGGCATTTGGCCCATCTGACATTTTGCCAACCTGATATTTGGCCCAATCATCTTCTCAGGGCACAATGGGTTTGTTCAATCTCAGAATAGACAGCAACACCAGAGGCCAGCGGTATAAGATCTTCAAGGAGAGGCCCAGACTTGATGTCAGGAAACTCTCCTTTTTCTTTCGAGTGACAGATCCATGGAACAGTCTTCCAGACCAAGTGGTTGAAGTACCAATGGTAGAATCATTTGAGAGAAAGCTGGATAGACATTGGAGAGGACACCTACAATTATATGACTTTGGGGCTCCGTCAACCTCCATATGTGTGCAAAAGAAACACTTTCTTTCTTACCATAGCATGTTGGCATTAGAGGCCCAATCTGTAAATTAATGGCCAATTTGACAACTAAAGGGGCTGTCACATTACGGCGTATGGCGGGAGCGTATTGAAAACCTACGTACGCCATCGGGTGCCACTTTCGGGTGTGTTTGAGCGTATGAGGAGCGTATGAAGAGCGTATGCGTAGCGTATGCGTAGCGTATGGGAGCGTATGGGAGCGTGCTGTGACATTTTTTGACAGTATGGGCCATACGCCCTCATAGGTCGCGTTTTTTTGAGCATGCACAAAAAAATTTGGACGGACGGATTTATGAAAGCGTATGGCGGCGTATGCATCATAGGCTTCACATACGCCGGCGTGTTGCGGCACTGGCGGCGTATGCGTAGCGTATGCGTACGTATGCGAGCGTATCGTAGCGTATGCGTAGCGTATGCGGCGTATGGCGACGTATATGACGTAAGCCGCTACGCCGCCATACCTCTCCCGCCATACGCCGAATGTGACAGGGCCTTAAAGGCGCTGTCACATTACGGCGTATGGCGGGAGCGTATGGCGGCGTAGCGGCTTACGTCATATACGTCGCCATACGCCGCATACGCTACGCATACGCTACGCATACGCTACGCATACGCTACGCATACGCCGCCAGTGCCGCAACACGCCGGCGTATGTGAAGCCTATGATGCATACGCCGCCATACGCTTTCATAAATCCGTCCGTCCAAATTTTTTTGTGCATGCTCAAAAAAACGCGACCTATGAGGGCGTATGGCCCATACTGTCAAAAAATGTCACAGCACGCTCCCATACGCTCCCATACGCTACACATACGCTACGCATACGCTACGCATACGCTATTCATACGCTCCTCATACGCTCAAACACACCCGAAAGTGGCACCCGATGGCGTACGTAGGTTTTCAATACGCTCCCGCCATACGCCGTAATGTGACAGCCCCTTAACCAACTTGATGACTGGCGAACCTATTGGAATTTTGGCCGACCTGATATGTTGGCTAACATGATACTTTGACCAATGTGGAGAGGGTGATTGCAGGTATGCAGGTATGCGGGTGTGCAGGTATGCAGGTATTGCAATACCTCAGGGAGTTTGACACCCCTGCCCTGCAGAGTTGTAAACCACTGCCTTGTGGTACAGGTTCTTGACAGAACCGAAGGCTAAGGGAGCAAACCCTGAACAGAAAACGATGTCACTGTGGCAGCAACAAGGGCGGTTGATGTATCGAACTCCCAACATCTCCCTACCAGCCACTGCAGGGACAGTGCCTGTCTGGACATTTTCTTGCCGGTGTGAAACCTCTATTTGCTCCCCGAGAGAGTGCCGCTGGTAACTTTCAAAAGCCAGCAGCACTTCAACACTTTTGCAGGCAGCTTTCATGAAATGTACAACCGCACAAAACATCAGCAGAGAGCTAAATGGAGAGCAGTAGTCAAGTAATGAAAGCAGTCTTTGTCGCATCGCGACCGACAGCATGATGATGATGATGATGATGATTGCACCAGGAAGCCTAGAAAGGGGAATGGTTATGTTTGTTCAAAGACCCCCTCTCCCAGCACACACACAAAAAAAACAAAAAACAATCAGCTATTGGGGGTCATTTGAATGGTTAGCATGCTAGCCCAGAATGCCAAGAAATCTGGGTCTGAAATCCTGCTCTAGGCATAATATTTGTCATTTGCATCATCCCCATGACAATAGCATAGTCTATTCGAAATCACAACCTGTACGTTAATAGGTGTGAATCACTCTTCATAATTTTCTTTTCTTTTAAGGGCTACTTCTTTTAAGGGCTCAATATTTTCTCGCCGTGAATATGGCCTTTGCTGCCGACACGGCATAAAGCAACCACCAATCAATCAATCAATACTTTCAACATTTCCACAAATATATGTAGAGTACTCTTCTGGGACGTTCTCCACTCAATTCTTTTTATTATAAATGCCTAGCTTTGGTGATATTTGAATTGTAAACATACCAAATTAATTTTGTCGTGTATATAGAAAACTCTGCTTCAGCAGTAGCATGTATGCAAGCAGGTATCCAATTAGTATGAGTTTCAATGTTTAATAATTTGGATATGTGGGGTTAAATCTAGATGAGTGTCTTTGTTTCGCAAAGGTGATGCAATGCTTCCATAAGACTATTCCTTTTAAAATTAAAATTCTATGAACTGAAACTAATTAACATATTATGGTTCGATTCAGATATTGAGGACAAGACAGCGATGACGCGTATGTATATATATATTTTGTACATTTTGTTATTGTGTATTTTACATTGTTACAATGGTTGATTAAACAGGGGAGTTTCAATCACGGACAGTTGGTCTTCCTCATTTCACTGCTCCAGCAGTAACATGTATGCAAACAGGTATCCAATTAGTAGAAGTTTCTATGTTTAATAATTTGGATATGTGGGATTAAATCTAGATGAGTGTCTTTTTTTCGCAAAGATGATCCTTCCATAAGACTATACCTTTTAAAATTAAAATTAAATTTCTATGAAGTGGAACTAATTAACATATTATGGTTCGATTCAGATATTGAGACTGAGACAGCAACAACACGTATGTATATGTATATTTTGTACATTTTGTTATTGTGTATTTTACATTGTTACAATGGTTGATTAAACAGGGGAGTTTCAATCACGGACAGTTGGTCTTCCTCATTTCACTGCTCCAGCATTAACATGTATGCAAACAGGTATCCAATTAGTAGAAGTTTCTATGTTTAATAATTTGGATATGTGGGATTAAATCTAGATGAGTGTCTTTTTTTCGCAAAGGTGATCCTTCCATAAGACTATACCTTTTAAAATTAAAATTAAATTTCTATGAACTGGAACTAATTAACATATTATGGTTCGATTCAGATATTGAGACCGAGACAGCAACAACACGTATGTATATGTATATTTTGTACATTTTGTTATTGTGTATTTTACATTGTTACAATGGTTGATTAAACAGGGGAGTTTCAATCACGGACAGTTGGTCTTCCTCATTTCACTGCTCCAGCATTAACATGTATGCAAACAGGTATCCAATTAGTAGAAGTTTCTATGTTTAATAATTTGGATATGTGGGATTAAATCTAGATGAGTGTCTTTTTTTCGCAAAGGTGATCCTTCCATAAGACTATACCTTTTAAAATTAAAATTAAATTTCTATGAACTGGAACTAATTAACATATTATGGTTCGATTCAGATATTGAGACCGAGACAGCGACAAAGCGTATGTATATGTATATTTTGTACATTTTGTTATTGTGTATTTTATATTGTTACAATGGTTGATTAAACAGGGGAGTTTCAATCGCGGACAGTTGGTCTTCCTCATTCCACTGCTCCTTGCTTTATCCTAACAATGCGAGTGGAATGTAACTCAGGCTGTAAAGTATCCACCTGTGAAGCTGTCGGTCATCCAATCGATCCTCTCAGTGGACCCATTTGCAGTCTGGGCTATTTTCCACTGCAACAACTGGTTCATCAAAGGCTGTGGTATGTGCTGTCCTGTCTGTGGGAAAGTGCTTATAAAAGACCCCTTGATGCTTATCGGAAAGAGAAGCCTATGTGGCGGCAGCGGGTTTCCTCCAAAGAAATATGTCAGAATGACTATATGTTTGATGGTCAAAGTCAATGATATAATAAAAAATCAATCCCCTCTAGAGGCGCGTTAAATAAAACAAGCTTTACTTTACTTTATCCTAACAGTGCCAAATTCCAGACCAGGTAGCGATTAGTATAAATTTTTACGTCGTTGATTTGACTCAGTCAGCGATTGAGCCCATGACTTGCTAAAATTAATGCGAAGCAGGTGCCCAACTCATTTGGGCATCCCATCTGATGCTAATTATTCTAGCTTTCAGAAAAAAAATCTTTATTCATTAAAAAAGAAAAGAAAATTTGCGTCAAAGACTGAGCTTCCAGCTAAGTATTTGTTATGGGTTACATTTACACAAACAAGTTGTTTTTAAAATTTCTTTTGGGTTAAGTTCCTCCGCCCCCTTTCTTTTTTTCTTTCTATTAGTCTTTTTAAAGTTGCATAGTCGGATGGGTTTTGGATTTATGTGTATTATAATGTATTATAATAATATAAATGAACGGAGCAATTCCAATATTGATATCATATTCATTGTACGATTATTTGCGTGTATTCGGGATTCGCGTTATATGCGCGTGATTGGAGCGCCAAATGTTTGGTGCGGAAATGACTCAAACCACTGTCATTTCGCTCTGCTTTGTCTAACCTTATTGCCTAGTGGTTTATAACCATTATTTGAAGATAATCTGCCATGCTATCCCTTGAAGTAACTTTTTTTCTTGATTAAAAATGGTTAACTTTGGACATATCTAAAGTGAAAACATGCAAAATTACTTTTGCCATGCAAGTCATAATTCGACACCATAGATTTCAGCAGTAACAAGCTCTCATGAATTGACTTTGCGTTCGCACCTGTGCAGGAACAAATGCTTAAAGTTGCGTATTCCAATGGTTTCGAGTTTCTGCCATTTTCTGAGATAAATACATTGAGCATGTTGGCGGAGGCTAACATGTATAATTTGCTCACGAGGCACGAACGCCCTGTTTTCTTCGCTTTGTATTTCACCCTTTCAACGCCAGTCTGCGCTGCTGCCTCTGTTCACTTCGCTTCCCCACCCTCCCACCCTCTTTCTGGGGTGAGGGGTGAGCGCTGATCTCTCCTGCCTGCTCACCGATAATGCTAACTGAACGATGCCTGCTACCGTACTGTTACCTGATGCCCGATCACGATATGTAGGGTCTGAGTCACCCGCTTGATAGCCTGCTCGCCAGGTCCCGCTATGTTTCTTTATTAAACTCTACAAAGGTTATGTCTGACTCTGTTTCTATTTCATGCTTTCCTACTTGTTGCTTACTGTCTTACTGTTTCTGTTCTGTGCCGAGTGAAGCGAATTAGATTCCTTGTTGTAATAAGCAGGGAAAATTTCAATTGCGAAGCGTCTCCCATGCTGGTAGATGGTGGGGGTCATGGGTTCTAACCCTGGTCGAGTCAAACCAATGACTTAAAAATTGATACTTGTCGCTTCCTAGCCAGGTGCTCGGCATTATTAGGACAGGGCAAGGACTGGTGTGCTCAGTGTCAGGATAATGTGACTGAGTGGGATACCAGGTCATGGTGTCAGCAGCCTGGTTTCCAAGTGGGACAACACTATCAAGTCGCCATGATTGCGCACTGTCACAAGTCGGTACCCGTCCTGATATGACCTTAGATGTTGCTAGGACATAAAACAACAAAGAACAAACAATCAATTGCGGACAATAGGTCTTCTTCATTCCACTGCTCCTTGCCCTATCCTCGTAATGCTGAGTGCCAGACTAGGTAGCAACAAGTACACATTTTTAAGTCATTGGTTTGACTCGACCAGGGTTCAAATACCATGGCATATCAATACGTAGCCTCACACTTAATACACTGGCACTGGATGCGGTGGCTGAATCGGTAGAGCGCAGGGCTCGCATGCGGGAGATCGGGAGTTCGATTCCCAGTCGAGTCAAACCAATGACTTATAAAGTTTATACTTGTCGCTTCCTAGCCTGCCACTCGGCATTACTAGGGTAGTGCAACGACTGGCCAGCTCAGTGTCAGGATAATCTGACTGAGTGGGATATTGGGACATGGTGCTGGCGGCCTGATTTCCCAATGGGGCAGCACTATAAAGTCGCCATGAGTGTGCACTGTTAGAAGTCGATACCCATCCTGATATGACCTTAGATGTTGCCAGGATGTAAAACTCCAAAAACCAACCAACCAACCAACTAATGCATTGATATTAAAAGGCGATTCTTAGATACAACATTCCTTTACATTTTCCATTCAGTGACATTATTTGATTAATTCTTCTGTGCATACTGTTTATTTTCAGCACATGACATAGATGGTAACTCGACTGGACAGACGACAACAGCAAGAAAACCCTGGGCAGTATCGAAGGATATGTTAATAGGTAAGCCTACTGAAGGACCTTTCACTTACTTACTTACTTATCCTATTCAGCTGTAAGTTAGGCTTGCGGGCCTGTCAGCTGATCTGTGCCATTGTCACCACTTAAAAATCATCACTACTAACATTATGGGATGGAAGTGGAAAATTGATTTGTTTGTTTGTTGTTGTTTTACATCCTAGCAACATCCAAGTGGGAAATTGATGTTAGTTGTAAATTTATGGATGGACCAGGCTTTGTCGAGACGATCTCTGAAGGTATTTAGTGTAGCGGCAGTGACAACAGCAGATGGGAGTTTGTTCCAGCTATCGACCACTCTGTAGGTGAAAAGGTGATGTCTGGTAGCTGTCCTACTATACCTCTTCTTGACCTTGAATTGGTGATCTCCTAGTTAGTTAGTTAGTTATTGTAGAGTTAGTTAGATACTCCCGCAGCCCAACACTCCATGACTGTTCCATGGACACGACTACTAAACTTCACTATAAAAAAACAGGAGAGGTTTTGTTTTGTTTTGTGGTACATTAGTTGATTAAGCAAGGAAAATTTCAATTGCAGGCGATTGGTCTTCCTCATTTCATTGCTCCTTACCGTAGCCTAGTAATGACAAATACCAGGCTAGTTAGCGACAAGTATCAATTTTATTTTATTATTAATAAGTCATTGGTTTGACTCAACAAGGGTTGGAATGCTGAGGCTTTGAATCCCACGACCTATGAAATCAGGAGGCGGGTGCTCAACTCATTTCGTGCAAACTCAACTTATTCGGCGTGTGCTTAACTCATTGGATTCCACTTCCTGTTCCATACTAAAGCTATTTTCGACCGTATTTAGACTATGTTGTCATTCACCCCTACTGCAAGTACGGGGTGAATCCTTTATGTCGGAGACTAGAAGGGATGGCCGAATGAGTTGATCGTCCGTCTCCTGTTTTGGGAGATCAGGAGAACCAAACCCATGGGTTCATGGGTTCGAACCCTGGTCCAGTCAAACCAATGACTTAAAAAATTGTATACTTGTCGCTTCCTAGCCAGGCGCCCGACATTATTAGGATAGGGCAAGGACTGGTTGGCTCAGTGTCAGGATAATGTGACTGTGTGGAATACCAGGTCATGGTGCTGGTGGTCTGATTTCCCAGTGAGTCGCCATGAGTCCGCACTGTCATAAGTCAGTACCCATCCTGATATGACCTTAGATGTTGCTAGGATGTAAAACAACAACAAACAAACAAAATCCTTTATCTCGGTATTTTGGTGTTTTTAAAATACTTAGTGTTCATTGGAATAACTGTAACTGGTCTAAAGTAGATTTGTCTCTCTCCGTAGGGGTGGCTGTTGGTTTGGGAATTGCGTTGCTATTGGCCATTCTGATCGCGCTTGGGAGGTGGTGTTTACGAAGAAGGTAAGTCTTGCTCCAGCCTTAAAGATCTAGTCATGTGGTTTTACAATATATTTTATAATCGATGTATACAGGCCTGACACTTTTTTTTAATGGACATTTTTTTTTCACCTAAAATCCTGTATGAATTTGTATAAATTTGTATCACATAGTAATTCATGTACATATGTCCCATATACCATCAAAAACATATGAATACAATTACATAATTTTATTACTCAAACGTTATATACAACAAACTACATTACATTCACATACAACATTCATCACTGTAGCTGTGGCTACACATTTTTATTTCCATAAATTTAACTAAGAATCTGTATCAAAATGGAGTAGGGCTACAACTGTATCACTACAAATAACACCAAAATCCCTATCGGATGTGGGTAACCCATACCATGTGGCAGGTCGGTGTATAATGCATTATACAAGTATAAATGTGTATCACCATTATGTCTCCATAGGAGCCATGGTGGAGTGCCCCCCTCCCCCCCAGCTGATGGGGTAATTGTATACCGGTGGCCCCCGCCCTCGGGCCACGCACACAGGAGGCATTTTTTTAAGGGCTAGGGCTATTTTTTTACTGCTATCTTGAGAGTAGATAAGCTCGGGATAAGGCCGGTATCACCGAACCAGGGAGCCTATGTGATGAATGGTTAGCACACTGGCCTGGAATGCAAGAGATGTGGGTTCAATTTCAGCTCTAGGGACTACAGTGCAATATTTCCCATTTTCATCACCCCCAAGACATATATATATTATATATATATATCTTTGTTATTCTTATTATTTTCAGGCCAAAAAAGAAGACGATTCTACCTCAAGGAAACCAGCTCAATCAACTCCCTGGGCGCCAATTGCCTCCACCGAGAGTCAGTGTTGCTGGAGGTGCAGCCGATCCGAATCTAGTGTCAACAGTTCAAAACCCTGCCTACCAACGCAACAATGTGGAGCATCCAGAAAACCATGTGTATCATTCCATCCGGAACTCTAGCATCAGCGATAACTATGTACAACCAATGCCCCCTCCACAACAATGACAGTAACAAACAATTTTTTTTATCAATTACAAAAAATGAAAACTGCATTTTCCGACGAAAGCATCAAATTTGGTCAAACTAAGACACTTGGATAGATTTGATGCTACATATCAAATTAGGTACTGGTGCACTTATTAAATATTTGTCGCTGCATAGAAGCAAATACTAACTTAAGTAAGTCAATTTAATCGAATTTGCACTGATCTGCTACTTCTTAAAAACTTAATTATAGCTTCATTTTCTGATGAAAGCATCAACTTTGGTCAAACTAAAACAGGTACATAGATTTGATCCTATATATCCTACTTAGATACTGGTGCGCTTATTAAGTATTTGTTGCTGCATAAGTCAATTTAATAGAATCTGCTACTGCTGAAACATATCGTGGCAATTGTTTTGCATGCATGACAAAAGTAACTTAATTTACCGTACGCAGTGACCGAATCGGTAAAAATGGTGACTGTCCCCGACCTTGCCTGAACAATCGCCTGCCCTGATTTTCTTTTTTTTTTTTTTTTAAATTGTTAAAAATGTGTTGGGGTAGCAGCAATTCAACTTTCATA
>CM059202.1:27414469-27596278 GCA_030323885.1 Branchipolynoe longqiensis | reverse complement strand
AGATTAACCCTAAATTCGAAGCAATATTAACGCTGCCCCGCATAGGCGGCGATATTAATATTGTCGAATCGATGAATGTAAAGTAAACAAAACGCCGCCACCGCATGGACGTCGATATCCATACTGTCCATCGCCGCCGCCGACATAGTTCTTGACGCCGCCGATAACTGGTGGTAGCTACCCAGTGTTAGAGGGATAACACCACACACCGCTAACACTGCTCCATGCATACGGGCCCAGAGCTCCTCCCCTCCCCCTCCTCTCCCTTTCTCGCCCAACAAATACAACATTGCAGAGCAAATTAAAGCTATTCTCGTGACTAATTCAAATAAGGCAATCGTTTTGCTTTGCAGTCTAGACACATAGTGCTGTCCTCACAGATGCCATGTCACCATCACCACAGTGCAATATCCCACTCAGTATTACTATTAGCGATTACACTGCCTCTGAAACCCTGGGAGCTGGGAGACATCATCATCATCATCATCAAGGGCTGGTTGCTCTCAGTCAGAGCATGTCTATGTGGTGTGGGAGGTTAAACATTCATTGGGTCGGTAAAAGTGTAGGCTCAGGCTTTCTAGCGACCAACTGTCTAATGGTGAGAACAAGATTATTCAGACTTATTCATGATAGGCAGTATAAATCTTCAAGAAAAGAAAAAGAAAAAGAGAAGAAGAAAAAGAGAAAAGAGAAAGAAAACGAGGGGGAAGAGAGAGAAAATAGAAAGAAAAAGAGGATGGAAATAGAAAAATAGAGAAAATATAAAGAAAAATAGAGAACAAAGAGAAAATATAAAGAAAAATAGAGAAAAATGAGAGAGAAATAGAGAGAAAACAGAAAGAAAAGGGGGAAAAGAGAAAAAGAGAGAAAGAAAAAGAGAAAAAAAGAAAAAAGAAAAGTGGTGGATCAGGCTGTGGACCCTCATTACCACCCACACACCCACCTCCACACACACACCCTGCCCCACACCTTTCCCCCTCAACAGTGGATTCTGAATAATTAAACGCATCATCATTCTTTGTTTCATCCATAATTAAGCAACTTTTGAAAGTTCCTGAGCAATTGCGGTCTTGTTGACATATTGTATTGTTTAGTTTCTGTTGGCATTGCATCGGCTAATTTTGTCGTTGACAAATGACATTTTTATTTTATTTTATTTCTGTTGATATTTTATTTGCTCATTTCGTGCAGCTAGATGATATGTCAATTAGAATTGATTCGATTGTTGATGCATTGAAAGGGATATATCAGGATATAACACTAACAGATATATCCCTTTCATTAGTTTCAATATATATTAGTTTCAATATATATACATGTGTGTCGTGGGGGTGATGAAAATGGGAAATATTGCGCCTAGAGCAGGACTCAAACCCACATCTCTTTGCAGTCCGGGCTAGTGTGCTAACCATTACACCACCTAGGCTCCCTGATATCACCACACTACCCATACCTACCTGTCTATGGGGTTACTTGCTTGAGAGGTCAGTGCAGACTACTACACTTGCCCCCCCTGGAATTGTAAGTCTTTTAATGCTTACAATTACATACATACAGGCAATGCACTTCTTACACATACATACACAGGGTAGGTTCAACAACCATACAGCACGTAGCTTGTACAGGATCATGGTCATGGCAAGTATATATAGTAAAACATCTCTAAATCGACCAAAAATGTCCATGTAGGGAGGTGGTCGCTTTAGGGAGCTTAAAAAAAAATCATTACAATGGTATTGTACGGGCGATCGTTTGGAACCCAAATAAAGCGATCGATATAGGTGAGTGGTTGATCTGTGGAAGTGGTCGGTTAGAGAGGTTTTACTGGAGCTAGGTAGGCCTACTCCAGAATATTTATTCTGTGTAACAGCTTCTTTGCTAGCATTACACATTAAGATACGTCTTTTTATCACTAGATATACATCACATCGAATTGCTTTGACATGTTGCATGAACTCCATTTAGAACAATCAGATAGAATTGCTTTGACATGTTGCATCAACTCCATTTAGAACAATCAGATAGAATTGCATTGAGATGTTGCATCAACTCATTTTAGAACAATCACATCGAATTGCATTGAGATGTTGCATCAACTCATTTTAGAACAATCATTTAGAATTGTTTTGACATGTTGCATCAACTCATATTAGAACAATCAGATAGAATTGCTTTGACATGTTGCATCAACTCATATTAGAACAATCAGATAGAATTGCATTGAGATGTTGCATCAACTCCTATTAGAACAATCAGATAGAATTACTTTGACATGTTGCATCAACTCATTTTAGAACAATCAGATAGAATTGCTTTGACATGGTGCATCAACTCCTTTTAGAAGAATCAGATAGAATTGCTTAGACATGTTGCATCAACTCATAAACAATCAATAAAACTTTGACATGTTGCATCAACTCCATTTAGAACAATCATTTAGAATTGTTTTGACATGTTGCATCAACTCATATTAGAAGAATCAGATAGAATTGTTTTGACATGTTGCATCAACTCCATTTAGAAGAATCAGATAGAATTGCTTTGACATGTTGCATCAACTCCATTTAGAACAATCAATAGAATTGTTTGACATGTTGCATCAACTCATATTAGAACAATCAGATAGAATTGTTTTGACATGTTGCATCAACTCCATTAATCAGTCTTTAATCAACTCCTATCAAACAATCAATAAAGTTGACATGTTGCATCAACTCATATTAGAACAATCAGATATTACATTCATCAACCCAAAACAATCAGATAGAATTGTTTGACATGTTGCATCAATCCTATTAGAACAATCAGATAGAATTGCTTTGACATGTTGCATCAACTCCATTTAGAACAATCAGATAGAATTGCTTTGACATGTTGCATCAACTCATATTAGAACAATCAGATAGAATTGCTTTGACATGTTGCATCAACTCCATTTAGAAGAATCAGATAGAATTGCTTTGACATGTTGCATCAACTCCATTTAGAACAATCAGATAGAATTGCTTTGACATGTTGCATCAACTCATATTAGAACAACCAGATAGAATTGTTTTGACATGTTGCATCAACTCCTATTAGAACAATCAGATAGAATTGCTTTGACATGTTGCATCAACTCATATTAGAACAATCAGATAGAATTGCATTGAGATGTTGCATCAACTCCTATTAGAACAATCAGATAGAATTACTTTGACATGTTGCATCAACTCATTTTAGAACAATCAGATAGAATTGCTTTGACATGGTGCATCAACTCCTTTTAGAAGAATCAGATAGAATTGCTTTGACAAGTTGCATCAACTCATTTTAGAACAATCAGATAGAATTACTTTGACATGTTGCATCAACTCCTTTTAGAACAATCAGATAGAATTGTTTTGACATGTTGCATCAACTCCTATTAGAACAATCAGATAGAATTGCTTTGACATGTTGCATCAACTCATATTAGAACAATCAGATAGAATTGTTTTGACATGTTGCATCAACTCCTATTAGAACAATCAGATAGAATTGTCTTGACATGTTGCATCAAGTCCTATTAGAACAATCAGATAGAATTGCTTTGACATGTTGCATCAACTCCTATCAGAACAATCAGATAGAATTGTTTTGACATGTTGCATCAACTCCTATTAGAACAATCAGATAGAATTGCTTTGACATGGTGCATCAACTCCTATTAGAACAATCAGATAGAATTGATTGACATGTTGCATCAACTCCTATTAGAACAATCAGATAGAATTGTTTTGACATGTTGCATCAAGTCCTATCAGAACAATCAGATAGAATTGCTTTGACATGTTGCATCAACTCCTATTAGAACAATCAGATAGAATTGCTTTGACATGTTGCATCAACTCCTATCATAACAATCAGATAGAATTGTTTTGACATGTTGCATCAACTCCTTTTACTTTTAGAACAATCAGATGGAATTGTTTTGATATGTTGCATCAACTCCATTCGCAACACAACACATGACATGTAACTAAGATAGAATTGTTTCGTGATGTTTCATTCCATTGTGCCAAATTAAAGTTGCATAATGCGATACTTTATAGTTTCATGAAAAAAAAATTTAAACTATTAAAATATAATGTTTATCATTAGAACCTACATTGCTTTAAAGTTGCACAGTCCGATGAAAACAGACAATTTTCAAAACCAAAACAATTATCTAAATTTGATTCTACATATCTAACTTAGAACTTAGATGCTGGTGCACTTATTAAACATTTGTCGTCACATATAAGGGGATACTGAGTCAATTAATAGGACCTGTTACTGCAGAAGCCTATGGTGATAGAGTTTTGGCAAGCTTGCCAAAATTAATTTAGCATGTTTAGCATTTCAAATATCTCAAAAGTTAGTAATTTAAAATATAAGTTACTTCAAACTACAGTAAGGTAGATTATAATGAACAACCTAATATGTTTATCTCAGAAAATGTGAGAAACTCAAAACCATCGGACTATGCAACTTTAATGTGAGGTAACTTCTATTTTAAATGGCTAAAGGGCCCAGTCCTTACACGCGGTATGCGGTATGCGGCATGCGGTATGCGAATGGCATGATTCCTTACACACGGTATGCGGCATGCAGCATGCGGCACACAACTGCTATATTATTGCCAATTTATAGATAAGTATTCATATTTCTGTGAATCTGGTAGCTTTCTCACCTCCCTGCCATCCTCCCCTCGGCTTTCTCCCCTCCTCTCTCTTCCCCTCACGGCTTTCTCACCTTCCCGCCTCCTTCCCCCTTATAAGCACACACTAATCACTATGTACACGGCACCCCTCTAGGCCGTTCCGTAATGCTCAGTCGCCTCTCCTAGTGTTAAACTAATGGACACATCAGACTCAGGTTTCTATTCGCACCCTGCGTGCCGCATACTGCATGCCGCACCGATCGCTACATGGACCGATCGGAAAATGCATTCGCATTCGCATACCGCATGTAAGGAATGTAGCCCATAGGTTTCAAGGCATTTCGATTTTTTGTTGCATTCGCATTCGCATACCGCATACCGCGTGTAAAGAATGTACCCTTTACTTTGGAGATATTTGAAGTCAAAACATGCTAGATTATTTGTTGTGTGTGCGCGTTGTAATGCTGGACACAATAGGCTCCAGCAGTAACAGGTTCTCTTAAAACTAAACGCTAAATCGACTCAGTATTTATTCCCTTCTATGCAGCAACAAGTAATAAACGCACCGGTATCTAAGTTGGATACATATGCAAGATATATAAAAGGTTCCACAAAAGTAATATCTGTATAAATGCTTTATACTATTACTACACATCAAATCCAGATATTTGGTTCGGTTTCGAAAGTTTGATGATTTCATCGGACTATGCAGCTTTAAGTTTAAGCGCGCAGGGCGAGCTTGGTGCGCATGCGTACTGCCGCGGGCAGCGCCGTGCGCATGCGCCGGGTGGGACCCCGTGACGTCACGGGCGGGCGGCCATGCGCGTCCGTGCGTGCGGCGGACGCCGGGTGACAGCCGATATTTGTCGTCTGGTCGAGAAATGATGCCGTCCCCACTATCCCTTTAAGAATATCACCACCACCACCACCAACACTATCATATCAAGTATCATACCTCCACCACCATATACACCACCACCACCTACACCAGCAGCACTATCACCACCACTACCTATACCACTATCATACCAAGTGTCACACCTCCACCACCATATACACAACCACCACCACCACTATCTTAGTACCTATGCCACCACCACCACCACCACCACCTATACCACTATCATACTTCTACCACCACCACCATCTATACCACTATCATACTTCTACCACCACCACCACCACCACCTATACCACTATCAATCATCATACTTCTACCATCAACACCACCACCACCACCACCACCTATACCACTATCAATCATCATACTTCTACCATCAACACCACCACCACCACCTATACTACTATCATACTTCTACCACCACCACCACCTATACCACTATCATACTTCTACCACCACCACCACCACCTACACCACTATCATACTTCTACCACCACCACCACCACCACCACATATACCCCTATCACACTTCTACCATAGTACCATCAACACCACCACCACCTATACCAATATCATACCTCTACCACCACCTACACCACTATCATACCTCTACTAGTACTACCACCTATGCAACTGCCATACCCCTACCACCACCAGCACTACCGACACCTACACCACCACCTATACCAATATCATACCTCTACCACCACCTACACCACTATCATACCTCTACTACCACCACCTATACCACTGTCATACCCCTACCACCACCAGCACTACCGACACCTGCACCACCACCTACACCATCACCACCAACAAAGGAAGAGGAGAGAGGGAAGGACGGGAGAGGGAGAGTAGGAAGGGAGTTGGAGAGGGAGAGCGAGAGGGAGAGGGAGGAGGGGACAGAGGAGGGGAGAGAAATGTAGGGATGAGATTGTGGGTGATGGGTAGAGATAGCGGAAGGAGGGTGAGGGTGCAAGACAGAGCGAGAGCGCGAGGGAAGAGATGGAGAGGGATGGGAGATGGGGAGGATGTGGGAGCGCGAGGGATGGAGAGAGGGATAGGGAGGGGCGAGGAAGGGAAGAGAGGGGAGAGAGGGAGGGGAGAGGAGAGGGAAGGAACAGTTGGAGAGGGATGGGAGGGCGGAGGGGAGGTGTGGGGAGAGGGAAGGGATGGGAGAGGGGGAAGGGATGGGGAGAGGGGGAAGGGATGGGGAGAGGGGGAAGGGATGGGGAGAGGGCAGGCAGGAGCAGGAGGGTGGGACGGACGGACGGAAAGAGGATGAGGAGGGAGAGGCGGAGAGATGGAGAGAGATAGAAGGGGAGGGGAGGGGGAGAGGAGAGAACAGTTGGAGAGTGATGGGAGGGGGGAGGGGCGGAAGGATGGGAGGAGGGATGAGAGAGGGAGGGGGAGAGGGGGGACATGGTGAGAAGGGGGACAGAGGGAGAAAGGGCGGGTGGCGGACGGGCGGGCGGGAATAGGGGGGAATGGCAACGCAAACGCCGGAAACAAGCTTACACCCGGTGCCGTCATATAAAGCAATAAAACACCGCGCGCACAACACACACCTTCGCGCCCATTCGCGCGTAAATTTCGCGCCCACTATAAAGATCCCAGGGACAAGGGCACCGAGCCATAAAACTAAACTAAAAGCCCAGCATGCACCGCGTCAGTAAAGACAGTCAGTATCAATGGCTGATTGGATTTAAACAATTGCACCACAACTTTACTACCTGTGGTTATTAATACAAAAATTATATTATTACCAAAAAAAAGAAGGAAAAAAGAAGAAAGGAAAGGAAAAATAGACACTTAAAAGCCGGGAGAAAGAACCCAGGGTTTTGACTGGACGCGGTGGCCGTGAGGAAGGTCGGGAGTTCAATTCCCAGTTGAGTCAAATCAATGACTTAACACAATTTACACTTGTCGCCTCCTAACCAGGCACTCAACATTAATAGGATAGAGCAAGGACTGGTTGGCTCCTTGATAGGATAATCTGACTGAGTGGGATATCAGGTGCTGGTGCTGGTGACCTAGTCTCCCAGTGGGGCAGCACTATAAAGTCGCCATGAGTGCGCACTGTCACAAGTCGGTACCCGTCCTGATATGACCCTCAGATGTTGCCAGGAGGTTAAACTCCAACAACCAACCAACCAACCAACCCAGGGTTTTGCTTTGTTGATTTTGTTGGTGTACTCCCCCCCCCCCCACTTCCTCTCTGCCCCCCACTCTCCGCCCCGCCCCCCACCCCCACCCACCCACACACATGCATCTCTCATTTAATTTATTTCTATTGTGAAGGCCTCACCTGCCTGGCCTGGTCCTCATGCAGAACACCACCCGCAAGAACACAGGTTTCACAGGCTACTAAAAACTACTACGATGTGAGACAGGAGTGGTAATTGATTGTGGGCACACACAGATTACACACACACACGCACAGGTCTCACACTCACATACGCGAGGAAGAGAGGAAGAGAGGAGGAGAGGAGGAGAGGGAGAGGAGGAGAGGAGGAGAGGGAGAGAGTAAGACGCACGCAGAGAGAGATTTGAGCTGTGAGAGATATTTGAGACAGAATGAGGATGGGGTAGTAAAAGAAAATAGAAAGAACGTGAAGTTATCAGGAGGGTGTCTGTGTGTGTGTGTGGGGGGGGGGGGGGTGCTGGAGTGAGCCCTCGGGTGTCATAACACAACAAACAGAAGGTTATGACTCTGTGACAGCAACTCCTTACTATTTAATGAAACCAGCCAATTACCAGTTATTGTGGACGGCCTGGGGTGTGTGTGTGTGGGGGGGAGGGGTTATTTATGGAACAATACACTTAGGCTTTTTAAGGCCCGGTCACATACACTTTAGTGAACATAGTTGAACGTAGTGGAGGCTAAAGTAGTTGAACATAGTTGAATGTACCGGCACCTGTACTTCCCCTTGGTAATAATGTGGGTGGGCTGTGAGTTCTGATTTAATCTTTGGACATGTTCAAAAGAGCACTACGATAGGGGCTGAATTTGCATCCGTGATGGTAAAGTACTCTAGCGCGCTCTAGTGGACTCAAGCGTACTTGGATAAAGGCCTGGTCATATAGCCGTTAGTGGACGTAGGTGAACATAGTGGAGGCTAACATAGTTAAATGTACCGGCATCCGTACCATAACGTATTTATCCATACCGTAACGTATTTATCCGTACCATAACGTATTTATCCGCACCAAAACCTGCCGTACCTTGACATATTTCAACGTAGTTTAACGTACTTACACCATTTTTGACCCAGGTTAGCCTCCACTACGTTCGCCTACGTTCACTAACGTCTATGTGACCGGAGCATAAAGCTTAGTCCGATGAAACCATCAAAATTCCCCAAATCACAACACTAACCTCGATTTGAACCCCCATATCCAACTTAGATACTGGTGCACTTATTATACTGGTTATCATAGCTTCATATAAGGGATATTATTATTAAGGTAATTTAATACAACTCATTCACTCTTGCAGGTTTATGATGTGCACTCTTTCAGTGTGCATGCCAAAATTAATTTTGATGTGCATGCCAAAATTAATTTTGCTTCAGTTAAAACCTCCAAAGTTAGTTTTAGAATAAAATTTAGTCCAAACTAAAGTAAAGTGGGTTATAATAACCAACCTAATGTAATCCATAATACCCCCGTCACACCAAAGTAGTTCTTACTACGTTCTTGAAAATGTTGCCGAACGTGCTCAAACTGTGTGCGAACAGTGAATGTAGTAGCAATGTTTTACAAACTTTTTATGAACTGCATGGACGGGCAAGGACGGAAGGGTGCTCTAGAACTTTGAGCATGTACAATATTTTCGGCGGCCATGTTCTACCCCGTTTTAGAATGGGGTCGGACGTTTTGAAAACTAGTTTGGTGTGATGGGGGTGTAACCAGACCCGGTGGCTAAATCGATATGATGCTGGCTTCACATTTGGAAAGTCGCGGGTTTGAAGCCCAGTCAAGTCAAACATATGACTTACAAAATTGATACTTAAGACTATCTAGCCTGGTGCTCAGCATTACTAGGATGGGACAAGGACTGGTTAGTTCAATGTCAGGATAATGTGACTGTGTGGGATATCGGGTCATGGTGTTGGCAGCCTGGTCTCCCAGTGGGACAGCACTATAAAGTCATTGTAAGTGTGCACCGTCACAAATCGCTACCCGCCAACAAACAAACATGTTTGGTGTGGTTAGAATTGTATCTATCTATAAATAATCCAATCAAACCAAACAAAAACCCAGAAGGTTCTACTTCATTGACTCCGTCTTGGTCTACTACCCAGAATGCAACCGGGGGGGGGGGGGGAGGGTGAAACGAGCTCTATCTCGACACGTGCCAGCTGCCCGTCATTCACCCCCCCTCCCCCCCCTCACTCCCCCCCCCCCCGGATGTTACCGATAGCCGAATGAGTTGAAAGTCTGTTTCCCGTTTTGGTAGATCATGGGATTCGAATCGATGGGTTTGAACCGTAGTCGAATCAAACCAATGACTTAAAAACGTATACTTGTCGCTTCCTAGCCTGGCGCTCGGCATTAATAGGATAGGGCAAGGACTGGTTGGCTTAGTGTCAGGATAATGTGACTGAGTGGGATATCAGGGCATGGTGCTGATGGCCTGGTCTCTCAGTGGAGCAACACTATAAAGTTGCCATGAGTGTGCACTCGCACAAGTCGGTACATGCCTTGATATGACCTTAGATGTTGCCAGGATGTAAAACTCAAACAAACAAACAAACCCGACTTACCTACCCCTACCTGTACAGGTAAGCCCAGCATCATCATCATCACGCTGTCTGTCGCGATGCGACAAAGACTGCTTTCATTACTTGACTGTCGCTCTCCATTTAGCTCTCTGCTGTGAGAGTGATGTTCATGAGTCGGTCTTAATGTCTCTCAGCTTCAGGTTTGACATTTCATGAAAGCTGCCTGCAAAAGTGTTGAAGTGCTGCTGGCTTTTGCAAGTTACCAACGGCACTCTCTGGGGGAGCAAATAGAGGTCTCACACCTGCAAGAACATGTCCAGACAGGCGCAAAACTATTTGTCCCTGCATTGGCTGGTCGGGAGATGTTGGGAGTTCCATACATCAACCGCCCTTGATGCTGCCACAGTGACATGGTTTTCTGTTTAAGGTTTGCTTCCTTAGCCTTCGGTTCTGTCAAGAACCTGTACCACAAGGCAGTCGTTTACAACTCTGCAGGGCAGGGGCATCAAACTCCCTAAGGTATTGCAATACCTGCATACCATAAGCCCAGCATGCTACACTTATAAATACATTTAAAGTTGCACAGTTTGATCATTTTTAGTTTCTGTCCCTTTTATGAGATGAATATATTAGATTGATTATTATACTTATAGTCTTCTTCAAATGTGGAGTGCGACAAGGATGTGTTCTATCAACTAGTCTTTTCAACATTTATACGGAAATGATTTTCAGAGAAATAGATGACATCATAGGAAATGTTGGAGGTGGAAATATCAATAACACAAGATACGCAGACGATACAGCACTGCTAGCCTTAACATCAAATCGACTACAAGATATAGTGGATTAAGTAAAAGAAAAAAGTGAGAGATGTGACCTCAAAATGAATGTAAAGAAGACAAAATCCATGGTTGTCAGCAGAAAGGAATACAAACCAAGAGCAGAGATAAAAGTTAATGGTGTAATCTTGGAGCAGGTAGAGTCATTTGTGTATCTGGGCCATTTAATAACTAGTGATGGCGGATGTGAAAGAGAGATTAAACGGAGAATAAACATTGCCAAAACAACATTTCTAAAGATGCAGAAAGTACTAACATCTAGAGACATAAATATAAAAACAAGACTCCGACTGCTAAAATGCTATGTGTGGTCTACACTTTTATATTGCTGCGAGACATGGACTTTGAAGAAAGCAATAACAACAAAGCTCGAGGCATTTGAAATGTGGCAATACAGAAGAATGTTAAAAATTCCATGGACAGCAATGATAAGCAACGTGGAGGTCCTAACAAGAATGAAAATAAAGAGACAGATAATACAAACGATCAAAAACAGAAAAATTTAAATACTTTGGCCACATGATACGACACCAGGAATCACAGAGAAGAATACTGGAAGGGAAGATAGAAGGGAAAAGACCAAGAGGGAGAAGGAGAACAACATGGATGGACAACATCACTGAGTGGACAGCAATGAGCTATGCGGAATGCGTGAGAGGAACGAATGACAGGAAGAAATGGAGGTCCATTGCAGCCAACCTTCTTCGAGAAGACGGCACCCATTGATTGATTGATTGAGTCTTCTTTACTTTAGTTTGAAGTAATTTTTATTTTAAATGGCCTGCTAACTTTGGAGATATATGAAGTGCAAACATTCAAAATTAATTTAGGCATGCATGCCAAAACTGTGACACCATAGGCTTCAGCAGTAATGGATTCAATTAAATTAACTCAGTATTCCCTTCTATGCAGCAACAAATGCTTAAAATGTGCATCAGTATCTAAGTTAGATATGTAGGATCAAATCCAGGTAATTATTTTGGTTTTGAAAATTTGATGTTCTTATCGGACTATGCAACTTTAAGTTTGTTTGTTTATTGTTTTACATCCTAGCAACATCTAAGGTAACATCAGGACATGTACCAACTGGTGACAGTGCGCACTCATGGCAAATTCATAGTGCTGCTCCACTGGGAGACCAAGCAGCTGGCACCATGACCCAATATTCCACCTAGTCACATTATCCTGACACTGAGCTAACCAGTCCTTATCGTATCATATTAATGCCGAGCGCTAGGCTAGGTAGTGACAAGTAAAAATGTATAAGTCATTGCTTTGACTCGGCTGGGATTCAAATGCATGACCTTCCACGCTGTTGTTTTACCTCCTAGCAACATCTAAGATCATATCAGGACGGGTACCGACTTGTGACAGTGCACACCCATGGCGACTTTATAGTGCTGCCACACTAGGAGACCAGGCTACCAACACCATGACCTGATATCCCACTCAGTCACATTATCCTGACACTGAACCAACCAGTCCTTGCCCTATCCTAATAATCCTGAGCGCCAGGCTAGGAAGCGCCAAGTATAAATTTTCAAGTCTTTGGTTTGACTCGACCCATGGGTTCGGATCCCCAGATCTCCCCAAAACAGAAGACGGACGCTCAACTCATTCGACCATCCCGTCTGGTCGTGTAATGATTCACATGCTATTTTGCTAGTGCTGGAATGGCAAGAAATGTGTGTTCGAAACACACTGTACAAGCTTTCAGTTCAGTAGTATTTTTCCACATCACTCGGTCAGTTATGAACACTTGTGATTACTATTGTATACTAAGGGTTTAACTGATTTTTTTAAATGCTGGCTTTGTTATCTCTGGCTCCATAAAGAACCGTTAACAAAAATGATCCCAACAATTTGAGGGTACAGAGTCGTAGAATTTTTGGGAATGGAATTTCACCCATTTTACCCTATGGCAAAAACCCTGCCAAGAGACAACCACACAATGTACCCAATTAATCTCCCCAAATTAACCACAAAACTTCCCTTTGGTGCCAGTATTTATATAATGAACGAATGTAATACCCCTGTCACACTACGACGCAACGAGCCAACGTGAGCCTAACGTAGTAATTTTTCGTCATTACGTTGGGTTACGCCATGATGACGTCAGAATGACGTCGAGCTACGTCACATGTTACATGTCGTGTTACGTTGAGTTACGTCAAGGTTTTGGACATGTTCAAAACTTTCGACGTAGCTCGAACGTAAGGGTTTACGTTCGCCATACGTTCTGTTCACGTTCAGTGAACGTCAATGACGTTAAACGGACGTTATTCCAATGCTGCTCACTACGTTCAACTACGTTCCACTACATTTACCCACATTAAACCGAGTGCAAATGGCCACGTGGCGTAATGGGAATGTCAGGAGAACGTCACGAGAACGTCAGGAGAACGTGCATTCAACATACGTTCAACATCTCATGACGTAGCTAACATCATGTAACGTTCTTCTGGCGATGGAATAACGTTCATAACGTTCCGTGAGCGTAGTGACGTTGTCCTCTCTCGTTGAATGACGGTACTACTACGCTTTACCGATGTTACGCTCTCGTCCACTACGCTGCATCCACCTTCAACTTGTGCCCAAATTTGCATACTCTGCCAAGAAGTTCAACGTTCTTCACGTTCTCCCTACGCTGACGTCATTACATCGTAGTGTGACAGGGCCATAACAATAAGAACACAATTTATCCTTACACAGGCTTCATACCCATTTCAACATATCAAATTCCAGCACTTTCCAGGACCTTTCAGTGCAAAATTCCAGGACGTTTTAAAGATGTTTATTAAATTAAAGTGCTCCGAAACACAGCTGTAATCATAGTCGAATCACTGGGTAAGATGTGAATTGTGAATAAGCATGAGAAATAACAATAGATGTATGGTTTTAATATCAAAATCAAGAGGCACGATAATGAACCCACAAAAATCACTTTTAATACAAAACATCACTGATTGAAGTTTGGGCACGTCGGTGGAAATAAACTTTTTTTTAAACATGGTCATCATTTTCCATTTTCAAGGACTTTCAAGGATCATTAGAGAAATCCCCAGACTTTCCAGGCCTGGAATCGTGAATTATCAAATTCCAGAACCGTCCAGGTTTTCAAGTACCCGAACGAACTCTGCTACATCAACTAATAATATTGTATTATTATAATAATCAATTATTATATTATTAGAATAATCAATACCGCATCCAGATGAGTATAAATAATCCAAAATACTTTTTTAATCAGAAACTAGCTGAAGCCCCAGCACGTATCACACGCATATATAAATAAATGAGGAGCTTCGCCCAAACTGATCAAATTACCCCACCCCCACCCCACACGACGCCGCGACCCCTGGTGGCGGAGACAGTCACGTGACGGCGCGTCACGTGACTGTCTATCTGCCACCCCCATCAAGGGTTCGCTGTCTGTGCGGGCCAGGTTCCAGAGAGCTCATGTTTACCGAGAGTTGCACGTCTAAAACCACAAAATTTAAAATTAAATTGCTTTAAACAAACAATTTTATGAACAGAGTTCCTGCTGAACGGCAAGTTGAAGAGCTTTAATTTGATACACAAGTTCATATATACACGTGGTGTTCTCTGTGGCGGAGTGGTTAGAGTGTCTGACTTTTTTCTAGGTGGGACTCCTAATCTGAAGGTCAGTGGTTCGATTCCCCATGCCTCCACCTCTGCCAATTTGCATTTCCACAGCGTCATCAAAGGCCAGTTGCTCTCATACCATGTCTATGTGATCTGGGAGGTTAAAAATCCCTTGGGTCGGTAAAAGTGTAGGCTCGGGCTTTCTTTTGACAAACTGTCTAATGGTGAAAACAAATTTATTCAGACTTATCCATAATAGGCAGTATAAATCTTCAAGAAAAAAAATATACAAATATTAAAGTCGCCATCCATATTATCCTCCGGTGCGACTGACACTGGTCAACAACCGGTTGAGGCGAGGTGGGCCAAGATGGCACCACCGGTACAGTATGGCATCTTACAGAGTATAACAATAATCATAATAATAAGTTATATTCCCTTCCGCATCTTTCGCATAATACGTTATACATAACATATATATACAGCCTTCAAAATAAGAGCGTGTTCGCTTGTCCGAGCCAAGTGACAGTAGGGCACGGACAAGCAGAAATATATACGGCTTGAACTTTTCCTGACAATTTTGTGCTGAAGACGATGTATTTTGCGATTTTGTTTTCTTAAAATGTAATTTACATTATTTATTACATTTGTTTCTTTGTTTTGATTTATTTGCATAGTTTTATTCCCATAACCATGGAGGTCTACTGAGATAATAAAGGTAAGTACTGTGGACAAGTGAAAATTCAGATGGACAAGTGAAAAATCACACCAGACTTGTCCAATGACCATTGAAAAATTCTGCTTATTTCTATCACTGATATATATATAGTATATAGTTAACATAGAAAACTGCCGGAGCTACTCAACAAATGTCCTCCCAATGTGACTAGATTATGCTAATTGCTGGACCCGGATGTGCTTCCTTCTCCCTCGACTATGAGTAGCCAGAGGTGTAGTACCGAGGTAAACTTTATATAGATATATACATATAAATATTATACATGGTCGATGAAATATTGACTAGACACAGGGGGAGTGTTACCTGGGGGAGAGGGTGTGAATTAATAAGGCAGGTGAGAGAATTATGACATGGATGATGGGGGGGGGGGGTTAGAGTGAGTGGTGGGGGGGGGGGCAGGGGTTAATCATATCTGCATAATTAGGCATTTAACCAGTTAAGTCTTCAATTACCGCCACCTACAATCCGCACAACTAACTACCTGTAGGCAGCTGCAGACCAGAGTCAAACTTAGTGCAGCCAGTCGTTGTTACCATATGGACTGGTTAGTTACCGTAGGCTGGTTAGTTACTGTAGACTGGTTAGCTACCATAGACTGGTTAATTACTCATTTACTGTAGACTGGTTAGTTACTGTATACTGGTTAGTTATTGTAGACTGGTTAGTTACTGTAGACTGGTTAATTACCGTAGACTGGTTAGTTACCATGGTCTGGTTAGTTACTGTAGACTGGTTAATTACTGTAGACTGGTTAGTTACCATAGACTGGTTAATTACCATAGACTGGTTAATTACTGTAGACTGGTTATTTACCATAGACTGGTTAGTTACCATAGACTGGCTAGTTACTGTAGACGGGTTAGTTACTGTAAACTGGTTAGTTACCATAGACTGGTTAGTTACCATAGACTGGTCAATTACCATAGACTGGTTAGCTACCGTAGACTGGTTAATTATCATAGACTCCCAAACTACCACATTTTCAAATTCAAATAAAAATACATAAATATTTTATTTTGTTTCGCCTAATGGAGTTTCATTCCTAAGCTAGTAAATGACATCTATGAGACTGGATTTATACCATTGAATATGAATGAATCCATATTTGTACGACTCCCAAAAAAGCTAAAACCAACATTGTGTACTGAGTAGAGAACACTAAGCCTGATGAGTCATATGTTGAAGATGATCCTGAAAATAATTTTACTGAGAAACAGACAGAAAATTGAAGAACAAATCAGTAACGTACAAAGTGGGTTTATATCTGGAAGAGGTACACGTGAAGGGATTTTCAACATGAGAATGATTTGTGAACGTTATTGTGAAGTGAACCAGGATGTTTATGCCTGCTTTATTGACTATGAGAAGGCCTTCGACCGAGTCAATCATGAACTGTTAATCAAATGTTTACAAGATATTGGTGTCAATGGCAAAGACATTAAACTAATTGTGAACTTATACTGGACACAACGTGCATTTATAAAAATGGAGCAGGGCCTATCGGATGAAGTTATGATTAAACGAGGAGTTCGACAGGGGTGTGTATTGTCACCATGTCTATTTAACCTGTACACAGAGATGATTTTCAGACACATTGAAGATTGCAAGGGAGTGACAATAGGTGGCATGAACGTCAACAATCTTAGATATGCCGATGACAGTGTAATACTAGCAGACAGTGAGAAAAACCTACAAGATATAGTGAATAGAATCAATAAAGCTGGAATACTATTCAACATGAAGATGAATGCCAGGAAGACCAAAACAATGGTTATAAGTAAAAAGACAGATAAACCAAATGTCAATATAACCATAGATGGCACAAACATAGAACAAGTATCCGAATTCATATATCTCGGACAAAAGATTACAAATGATGGGAGATGTGAGGAAGAAATTAAAAGAAGGATAACAATAGCCCGAACAACATTCTCCAAAATGTATAGAGTGTTAACATCAAGTAAGATATTAATACAAACAAGGAAGCGTATTCTTCAGTGTTATGTGTGGTCTACTCTAATGTATGGGGCAGAGACATGGACAATCTCTAAGAAAATGTACAAACGTTTAGCAGCATTTGAGATGTGGACTTATCGAAGGATGATGAAAATATCATGGACAAAGAAGATCACCAACAAAGAAGTTCTCAGAAAAATTAAAAATAAGAAAAGCTTGTTTGCCACTATACAGACAAAGAAACTTATTTATTTTGGCCACATCATTCGTCAGAGTTCAATATACCGTACATTGTTGGAAGGGAAGGTGAATGGCAGCAGAGGGAGAGGGAGACCAAGAACATCATGGTTTACAAATATTTCACAGTGGACAGGCTTGAATTATTCACAGTCTATCAGAACAGCACACCATCGGGACAAGTGGAGAACCATTGCATCCAACCCTCGACTAGAGGACGGAACTATTGATTGATTGATTGAATGGAGTTTCATATTCTCACACAATATTTGAACAGGTGCTGACTTGTGACAGTACATAGTCATGCACACCGATGGTGGCTTTATAGTGCTGCCCCTTTGAATTTCCATACCCCTGAGACCATAGCGTGCTATCCCACTCAATCATGTTATTCAGACACACCAATCCTTGCCCTTTCCCAGTAATGCCGAGTCCACTATTTGGTGGTGGGGAGATAACTACCTACAGATCCACATTGCCTTATCCAAAATCAAAGAGGCCAGTTGCGCTTCAAAATTAAGAATTTTTCGGTTTGTTGTTTTACGTCCTAGCAACATCTAGGGTCATTTCAGGATGGGTACCAACTTGTGACAGTGCGCACTCATGGCGACTTTATAGTGCTGCCCCACTGGGAGACCAGGCCACCAGCACCATGACCTGATATCCCACTCAGTCATATTATCATGACACTGAGCCAACCAGTCCTTGTCCTATCCTAATAATGCCGAGCGCCTGGCTAGGAAGCAACAAGTATAAATTTTTAAGTCATTGGTTTGACTCGACCAGGGTTCAAACCCACAATCCCATGATCTACCAAGACGGGAGATGGACACTCTAACTCATTCAGCCATCCCGTCTGGTTAAGAATTTGTCGGATTTCAGTATAAATGTAGCAATCAAACGTTAAAAAACTGCAATAAAAACTTATGAATATTCAAACTATGTGGGATAAATAAAGACTACAATACTATTACAAGTGGCGTTCTCTGTGGCGGAGTGGTTACAGTGTCTGACTTTTTTCTAGGTCAGACTCCTAATCTTGAGGGTCGGCGGTTCGATTCCCCGTGCCCCCAGCTCTGCCAATTTGGATTTCCACCGCTGTGTATAACTTACAGCGTCATCAAAGGCCGGTTGCTCTCATACCATGTCTATGTGGTGTGGGAGGTTAAAAATCCCTTGGGTCGGTAAAAGTGTAGGCTCGGGCTTTCTATCGACCAGCAGTGGAATGAGGAAGACCAGTCGTCTATGACTGAAATTTCCCCTGCTTAAACAACTAATGGACCAAAAAAAACAAAAAAAATTATTTATAGAGTAATACGCCGATAAATGAAATAACAGACTAACTATAGACCGTAAATACTCTCATACATTTTATTTCAACAACAAAAAACAGTTTGTAAAACTTGAGCAAACAGGGATGAAAGTGGTCTCTGGGGGGAAAAAAGCGGAAATGCGGATATTCTCCCATAGGTTTAGCATTGTTAGGAAATCGCGGAAAATTTTCGGAAGTCAGGTTTCATATATATTGGTATACGCTAATAGTGTTGTGCCGTTTGAAGCATGTATTAGTGTAGTATTAGCAGACTACAGCATGGTGCATTTGGAGCATTTATTAATGGTATACGCTGATAGTGCTGAGGCATCTGCACCATGTATTAGTACAGATCTACGCTGATGGAGCTGCGGGATTGAAAAAACACGGAAATCTGCGGAATCGCGGAGATCTTTCATCCCTGAGCATATAAAGCTTCAAATAAACTGCAATAAAACCAAAGAAAATATGAATATTCACACTAAGTTCGATAAATAAAGATTGTAAATGAAATAATGGAATAACTATAGAGCATAAATACTCGAGTACATGTTATTTCCAACAAAATCCACTTGGCAAAATATAAGCATATAAGAAAGCTTCACATGAACCACAACAAAACATTAATATTTTCCCAGGGAAAACATGAATATTCACACTAAGTGGAATAATATTAAAAACTGTAAATATTATTAGTCTTTAAAGGGTAGGACAGTAACTTTTTCCCCACTTGCAAGTGACTGAATTTTCTACTTGCACGAGTGGCAAAGCTACTTACCCAAGCCCAAGCCAGCCAATAGACCCCTTTCAATGTTTATAAACATCGTGTATGCGCGTGCAGCTTGGATGCAGCACGAATGCATACTGCCATTGAGTTTGCCGATACGTGCAGTGCAAAACATCGATTTTATTCAAAATTAATAGAAGTGCAGAACCCTAACTGTATAAATTTAATATAATCTGTTTGTTAAACATGTTTTCTATATGTGTTCCAATCGGGTTTGTTTCTAGGTGATGTGGTTTTAGAGATATTTAACTTTTTCTGTATGAAGATTGCGCATGGCCATTGACAATGCATCGAGTTTGCCGATTTGCACAGTGCAAAACATCTATTTTATTCAAAATTAATAGAAATGGAGAACCCTAACCTCATAAATTTAATATAATCTGTTTGTAAAACATATTTTCTGTATGTGTTCCAAGCGGTTTGTTTCTAGGTGTAGTTCTAGAGATATTTAACTTTTTCTGTATGAAGATTGCTCACGGCCATTGAGTTTGCAGTGTGGCAGTGTGTTTCCTGCAGTCAAGCAGCGCACGCACTGACCTAAATACCCATGCTGACGTCGTGTGAAATAGGTCTATTGAAAATTGAAATCCGCTACTGTAGATCAGAAAAATAATGATTTGCCCATTCGGACAGGTCACTGAGAACTTCACCTGCCCGACCGAGTAAACTAGGTGCCCCGGGCAGTCCTTATTGACCAATTTCATATGACGTCAGCACATGTATTCAGGTCAGTGCGCACGCTGCTTGGCTGCAGGACAACATCCGGTCACACTGCATTTTCAATGGCCGTGAGCAATCTTCATACAGTAAAAGTTAAATATCTCTAAAACCACACCACCTAGAAACAAACTGATTGGAATACACATAGAACACATGTTTAACAACAAGATTATATTAGATTTATAAGGTGAGGGTTCTGGATTTCTATTAATTTTGACTAAAACTCACGTTTTGGACTGCGCGTACTGGCAAAGTCAATGCATTGTCAATGGCCGTGAGCAATCTTCTTACAGACAAAAATTAATATCTCTAAAACCACACGACCTAGACACAACCCGCTTGGAACTCATATAAAAAACATGTTTAACAACAAGATTATATTAAAGTTATATGGTTAGGGATCTGAATTTCTATTAATTTTGACTAAAACTGATGTTTTGCACTGCGCGTACCGGCAAACTCAATGCATTGTCAATGGCCGTGAGCAATCTTCTTACAGAAAGAATTTAATATCTCTAAAACCACACGACCTAGACACAAACTGCTTGGAACCCATATAGAAAACATGCTTAACAAAAAGATTATATTAAATTTACAAGGTTCTGGTTCTGGATTTCTATTAATTTTGACTAAAACTCACGTTTTGCACTGCGCGTACCGGCAAACTCAGTGGCAGCGTGCCTTCGTTCTGCAGCCGAGCTGCGCGCGCATACACAATGTTTGTAAACATTGAAATAGGTCTATAGTCCTATCCTTTACACACGCACACACACACACGCACACACACACACACACACACACACACGTCACCACCACCACATTACACGGCAACATCCGCTTGGAGATCGTCGCGCGCAGACGAGATTGACATTCCCCCCTCAACGCCTGCCAATCTCATCCAATCACACTCCCCGTTGCCGGGACAAGCTTATCGGCCGTTGCCATGGCAACGCTTGGTCGCGATGGTTGCCATAGTGATAAGGCGACGATGTCAACGGGACGCAGGAATCTGAGTACGCTGGAATTCCTCCCTACCCACCCACCCCCACCCCCGCCCACAGACACACACACTCCACACCTTAAAGTTGCCTAGTCCGATGAAAACATTAAATCTTCAAAACCAAGGCACTTATCTACACATTCAACTTAGATATTGGTGTGCCTAAAGTTGCATAGTCCGATAGTTTTGTGTTTCTATCCTTTTCTGAGATAAATATATTAGGTTGATGGTTATAATCTACTGTACATTAGCTTGAAGTAACTTGGCTTTAAAATGGCTAACTTTAGAGATATTTGAAGTGTAAGCATGCAAAATTAATGTTGGCATGCATGCCAAAACTCTGATGTCATAGGCTTATGCGTTAACAGGTCCTATTCAATTGCCTCAGTCAGTATTCGCTTCTGTGTGGCGACAAATGCTTAATAAGTGCATCAATATCTAAATTAGATAAGTAGAATCAAATCTAGATAATTATTTTGGTTTTAGAAATTTGATGTTTTCATCAGACTATGCAGCTTTAATAAACATTTGTTGCTGCATAGAACATTGTAATAAGTCAATTTATTAGAACCTGTTACTACTGAAGTCTATGGTGTCAGAGTTTTGGCAAGCTTGCCAAAATTAATTCGGCATGTTTTGAAGTCAAATATATCCAAAGTTAGCCATTTAAATTAAAAATTACTTCAAACTAACGTAACGTATATCATAAAGATCAGCATAATGTATTCATCTCAGAAAATGGCAGAAACTCAAAAGCATCGGACTATGCAATTCTAACCTACACAATAAGATGCCATTTTTGTGCCAAACTTGCCCCCTTGATTTCCTATCAAAATAATCTTTATTCTGCAGTAAGTGGCTGCAAGAGGCAGTCAGAGGCAGCACGATGCAGAGAGATGCAGTAAGAGGCAGTAAGAGTCAGAGATAGGCAGTAAGAGGCAGAGCGAGGCAGTAAGAGGCATACCGAGGCAGAGATAGGCAGTAAGAGGTAGAGAGAGGCAGTAAGAGGTAGAGAGAGGCAGTATGGAGAGGCAGTATGGGGAGGCAGTAGGGGAGGCAGTAGGGGAGGCAGAGAGGCAGTAAGAGGTAGATAGAGGCAGTAAGAGGCAGAGAGAGGCAGTAAGAGGTAGAGAGAGGCAGTATGGAGAGGCAGTATGGGGAGGCAGATGGGGAGGCAGAGAGGCAGTAAGAGGTAGATAGAGGCAGTAAGAGGCAGAGAGAGGCAGTATGGAGAGGCAGTATGGGGAGGCAGTAGGGGAGGCAGATGGGGAGGCAGAGAGGCAGTAAGAGGTAGATAGAGGCAGTAAGAGGCAGAGAGAGACATTAAGAGGCAGAGAGAGGCAGAGAGAGACAGTACGAGGCAGAGAGAGGCAGTAAGAGGCAGAGAGAGACAGTAAGAGGCAGAGAGAGGCAGTAAGACGCAGCTGTGGAAGCAATAACAGGCAGTAATATGAAGTAGGGGGGCAATAGGACTAGGAGGCAGATGGGGGGGGGGGGCGGTATGTGGCAGTAAATGGCAGTAGGAGGCAGGTGGGGAGGTAGTACTAGTAGGGGAGGCAGTAATAGGCACAGGGTTTCCACTCTTTTTCAGGCTTCTTTTTTAATTACTTTTAAAGTACTTTTTAGGGCCATCAAAACTGTTATTTTAATGACCAAAAACCGGATGCGGTGGTCGAATTGGTAGAGCGCAGGCCTCCCGTGCGGAAGATCGGGAGTTCAATTCCGGGTCGAGTCGAAACACCGATATACAAAATTTATACTTGGCGCTTCCTCGCCTGGCGCTCGGCAATAATAGGATAGAACAAGGACTGGTTAGCTTGGTGTCGAGATAATGTGACTGAGTGGGATATCGGGTCATGGTGCCGGCAGCCTGATTTCTCAGTGGGGTAGCACTAGTATAAAGTTAACATGAGTGCGTGCGCACTGTCACAAGTCGGTACCCGTCCTGATATGACCTTAGATGTTGCCAGGACGCAAAACTCAAATCAGATACAACAAGGTGGGCCGGTGCCTGATCCTCCAGAGGGTGGCAAGGGGCGCTATAGTTAGCTGACCTGTTCTATAAATAGCCCTGTCTGAGGTCACGTGGTCGAGGGCCGTGTGGAGCTGGGTTGGGTCAGGTAGGTAAGTAGGCAAACAGGGGCAGGATGACGCCGGTAAGGTGGGTGTTACAGGAACCAGCGGCAGGCCACACACTCCACCCCCACCCCCACCCCACACCCCATCTCACTCAAACCCATCCACTCACACCCCACACCCCCATCCACTCACACACCCACACTCAGACGCCTCCACACACCCCAACTCACTCAAAACCATCCACTCACACCCCACACCCCCTCCACTCACACACCCACACTTACACCCCTCCACACACCCTTTCACATAGACCAACTCACACCCCCACACACCCATCCACTCACACTCCCATCCCCTCCATCCACTCACCCCCCACCACCTACACTCCTCCACTCACACCCCCACACACCATACCCAACTCACACCCCCACACACCCTACCCCACTCACACACCCACACTCACACCCATCCACCCCCACTTCACTCACACCCCATACACAACCCTCCCCCTAACCCACTCACACTCCCACACACCGCTCCACACACTCACAGCCAATGTACACAGGGGGCTGATACATGAAATGTATCAGTTGCAAAGAGCTACATCCAAGAAGCATATATGCATGACACCAATAATAGCGGGTGGGTGTGTGGGTGAGTGTGTGGATGGGTGAGTGTATGTGGGTGAGTGGGTGAGTAAGTGAGTGTGTGACTGGGTAAGTGAGTGAATGAGTGACGGTGTGGGTGAGTGTGTGGAATGGTGACTGTATGTGGGTGAGTGAATGAGTCGGTAAGTGAGTGAATGAGTGACTGTGTGGGTGTGTGTGTGGATGGGTGATTGTATGTGGGTGAGTGAATGAGTCGGTAAGTGAGTGAATGAGTGACTGGGTGGGTAAGTGAGTGAATGGGTGAGTGTGTGGCGAGTGTGTGAGTGAATGAGTGACTGTGTGGGTGAGTGTGTGGATGGGTGACTGTATGTGGGTGAGTGAATGAGTCGGTAAGTGAGTGAATGAGTGACTGGGTGGGTGAGTGTGTGGATGGGTGACTGTATGTGAGTGAGTGAATGAGTCGGTAAGTGAGTGAATGAGTGACTGTGTGGGTGAGTGTGTGGATGGGTGACTGTATGTGAGTGAGTGAATGAGTCGGTAAGTGAGTGAATGAGTGACTGTGTGGGTGAGTGTGTGGATGGGTGACTGTATGTGAGTGAGTGAATGAGTCGGTAAGTGAGTGAATGAGTGACTGTGTGGGTGAGTGTGTGGATGGGTGACTGTATGTGGGTGAGTGAATGAGTCGGTAAGTGAGTGAATGAGTGACTGTGTGGGTGAGTGTGTGGATGGGTGAGTGTATGTGGGTGAGTGAATGAGTCGGTAAGTGAGTGAATGAGTGACTGTGTGGGTGAGTGTGTGGATGGGTGACTGTATGTGAGTGAGTGAATGAGTCGGTAAGTGAGTGAATGAGTGACTGTGTGGGTGAGTGTGTGGATGGGTGACTGTATGTGAGTGAGTGAATGAGTCGGTAAGTGAGTGAATGAGTGACTGTGTGGGTGAGTGTGTGGATGGGTGAGTGTATGTGGGTGAGTGAATGAGTCGGTAAGTGAGTGAATGAGTGACTGTGTGGGTGAGTGTGTGGATGGGTGACTGTATGTGGTGAGTGAATGAGTCGGTAAGTGAGTGAATGAGTGACTGTGTGGGTGAGTGTGTGGATGGGTGACTGTATGTGAGTGAGTGAATGAGTCGGTAAGTGAGTGAATGAGTGACTGTGGGTGAGTGTGTGGATGGGTGACTGTATGTGAGTGAGTGAATGAGTCGGTAAGTGAGTGAATGAGTGACTGTGTGGGTGAGTGTGTGGATGGGTGACTGTATGTGGGTGAGTGAATGAGTCAGTAAGTGAGTGAATGAGTGACTGTGTGGGTGAGTGTGTAGATGGGTGACTGTATGTGGGGGAGTGAATGAGTCGGTAAGTGAGTGAATGAGTCACTGGGTGGGTAAATGAGTGAATGGGTGACTGTATGTGGGTGAGTGAATGAGTCGGTATGAGTGAATGAGTGACTATGTGGGTGAGTGAATGAGTCCGTAAGTGAGTGAATGAGTGACTGGGTGGGTAAGTGAGTGAATGGGTGAGTGTATGGCGAGTGTGTGAGTGAATGAGTGACTGTGTGGTTGAGTGTGTGGATGAGAGACTGTATGTGGGTGAGTGAATGAGTGACTGTGTGGTGAGTGTGTGAGTGAATGAGTGTGTGGTGAGTGTGTGAGTGAATGAGTGAGATAGTGGGTGGGTGAGTGAGTTGGTTGGTTATTGGAGTCTTACCACCTGGCAACAGCTAAAGTCATATCAGGATGGGTAGCGACTTGTGACCGTGTGCAGTCATGGCGACTTTATAGTGCTGCCCCACTGCGAGACCAGGCCGCTGGCACCGTGAGCCAATTTCACACTTAGCCACATTATCCTGACATTGAACCAACCAGTCCTTGCCCTATCCCAATAATGCCCAGCGTCTGGCTAGGAAGCGACAAGTATTAATTTTGTATGTCAATGATTTGACTCGATAGTGAATCAAACTCCTGATCTTTCACAGGGGAATGCTGCGCTCTACCAATTCGGCCACTGCGTCTGGTCCATATCGATAAGTGAGTGAGGGTTGAGTGAGTGAGTGAGTGAGTGAGTGGGTGAGTGAGTGGGTGGGTGGGTGAGTGAGTGAGTGAGTGAGTGAGTGAGTGAGTGAGTGAGTGAGTGAGTGAGTGAGTGAGTGAGTGAGTGAGTGAGTGAGTGAGTGAGTGAGAGGTTTCCTGAGTGACAAGTCTGAAGTGCAACTAACCACTCACAACACAAAATTACTCTGTATATCGTGGCCATTGTTTCTGTATATATCATATCCATTGTTTGTGACTATCTTGTCCAATGTTTGTGAATATCATGTCAATTGTTTGTGTCTATCTTGTCCATTGTTTATATCTATCTTGTCCACTCTTTGTGCCTATCTTGTCCAATGTTTCTGTATATCATGTCCACTGTTTGTGCCTATTGTGTCCAATGTTTGTGTCTCTCTTATCCAGGGACCACATTCCATGCCTTTGCTGAAGCCCCAGTCACACCTATCCGGATCAGAGGCCGGACGAGCCCCGGATGATGGTCCGGGGTGATCCGTGGCTCGTCCGTGGTGATCCGGTGTCATCTGTGGCTGGTCTGGGGTCTGCCCCGGATGTTTTAAAATGTTTAAAACATCCGTGGAGGTCCAGGGCATCCAGGTTCGATCTGGCATGGTAGTAGTAGTAGTAGTAGTAGCGAAACTGCGCCGGACCACCCCCGGACAGGGCCCGGACCACCCCCGCTTCACCCCCGGACCGCACCGACCGGGTAGGTGTGACTGCGAGGCAAAAAACGACGGAAACAGCCATTTTATCTGGGGCGGTGCGGGACAGTCCGGGTGACTGGTCCGGGGGTGGTCCAGCTCAATATCCGGGGCTCGTCCAGGTTGGTGTGACTAGGGCTTTACCCTGACACTCGCTCCTATGACCACTGCGCCATCTTCGATGCATCCCTAAACCACAAGTGGACAGAGCGTAGTTGTAAAGACGATCTTCCCTTCATCTGCACATATGGTAGGTAGGAAGCCAGAATCACACGTGAGAGTGATGCTTCTTAATTAAACAGGTTTGGGGGGGGGGGGGATTTGCATTTCACTCAGCCATCGGGGATCAAACATACATCCTCTCACACGAGGCGGGCACTCTACCGCTAGGCCATGCCGTCCGACTAGCTGCCCGGCCATGGCCGTGCCGGAAGTAAGGTTGCAGCTCCGGGCGTGGCAAGAACCAGGAGCCCTTCCTCCAGCACCCAACCAGCACCCAACCTGTACCCAACCAGCACCCAACCTGCACCCAGCCTGCACCCAACCAGCACCCAACCAGCACCCAACCAGCACCCAGCCTGCACCCAACCAGCACCCAACCAGCATCCAACCAGCATCCAACCAGCACCCAACCAGCACCAAACCAGCACCCAACCAGCACCCAGCCTGCACCCAACCAGCACCTAACCAGCACCCAGCCTGCACGCGCTTAGGGCCGCTTATGATAAGGCTGTCTCTCCACACCATGGAGGCGATGAAGTAAACGAGGCGGGTGGGGGAGAGGAGCGGGAGGGGGGAGGGAAGGGGGTGAGTGTGGAGGTGAGGGGGGTTGGGAGGGCGGGAGTAGTGGACAGACGCATGGGGAAGGGGTGAAGAATTTGGAGGATGGGTGAGGAGTGTGGAGGATGGGTGAGGAGTGTGGAGGAAGGGTGATGAGTGTGGGGGGAGAGGTGGGGAGGGGTAGAATTGGGAAGGGAGATGGAGAGGGTGGGGAGGGGTGCAGTGGATGTGAAAGGAGGGGAGAGGATGGGAGAGGATGGGAGAGGATGGGAGAGGATGGGAGAGGATGGAATAGGATTGGAGAGAGGCAGGGTAGGCGAGGATTATGGGTAAAAAGGGGAAGAGGGGAGGGGGGGGGGAACATTTGCTGACCGCAGACAACATTTGCTGACTGCAGACGACATTTCTTGACAACATACAACATTTACTGACAGCAGACGACAAACTCAAAGTCACTGCATTCCTTAGCCATACGTCTAAAGCATCCTGGGCGGCAGGTAGAAGAGTGTGTGTGTGTGGCGGGGGGGGGGGGGGGTGTAGGTAACTAGGTCCCTGAGGTGTCCCAATCCCCGTTGCCATGACAACTATCAGCACCCCCCCCCCCAACACCATCCAACGGTACACTTTGGCTGCCATTAGATTTGCGGCAAAACCATCTATTCAGGCCAATCCAATCCATTAAATATGTCCCTAAATACAATAAACACCACACACAAAAATAATGCGCTCATCCTCAAAGTTCAAAGGTCATATAAGAACTGATTCTGACCAAAGACCTTATAATACTAAGACGGCTCACTCCATATCGCTCCCATGGTAATGTAAATTTTGCAGTGCCACCTTGTGGTGGGTTTGATCAGCCCGGCTGCTGGTTGGTACAATTATATTATATATAAGATAGGTAAGTATGAAGTATGAATATACATCAATATGAAATTGCTATGAACAAATACACATCATCATCAGCATCACCATCATCATTGCCATCATCACACATCTTTCACATTTATATATATATTTATACATATAACATAGCAACTGTTTAACCAAGAGAACAGCCAGCGCACCAAGTGGTGGGGTTGATCATTTTGATTACACAGTACAGGCTGAGTGAGCCGCCTTAGTATTATAGCGTCTTTGTTCTGACTGACAAATTGTTATCACAGATATCCTTGGCATCTTGTGATAGTTAATCGGGGATGATACCCAAAAAGAAAATCACGAAACAATTTTAACCATGGAATTTGTCTATCGATGAACATGTCTTGATCTCATCATATCTTTCTCTATCTAACCTGTGTTCGTTTCCTTAAAGAGCAGTCGATAGGTTATCTATATGAGACTGTCTCCAAAGGTGATGAGTAAAATGGGACAAAACTTTGTCCATTGTAACGATCAACATATGCATTTGCTCAGGATAAAATGACTTGTGTTTTACATGGTGTTTCATAATCCCAATAGAATACATATTGATTTGAAGCAAATGTCCTTGTGTTTCAGTGTAACCGTTTCTGTAATGTTTTGTGTCAATCGTTACAATGGACCAAAAAAAGAAGAGTTATCACCTTTTGAGACAGGCTCATATAAATATTCATGTAAATGCATAATTTGTTAGGATCTCACATCCAAGCAACATCTATATCAGGGCGACATACATGTACATACATATGATGCGGCCGACTCCTATCACTAATACATCTTCATAATCAATCATCACCATGTGTCACTCGTTACGTGGACAAAAAAAAAAATTAGTTATCACCTTTTGAGACAGGCTCATATATCAGCTCATGATTTTGCATTACATATTGTTGTGGGGGTGATGAAAATGGGAAATATTGCGCCTAGAGTGGGACTCGAACCCACATCTCTTTGCATTCCGGGCTGAGAGGTCAGTGCAGACCACTACACTCGTCCCCCTGGAATTGTAAGTCGTGTAATGCTTACAATTACATATATACAGGCAATACAACGCACTTCCATACACAGGGTAGGTTCAACAACTATACAGCGCGTAGCTTGTACAGGATCATCGTCACGGCAACCAGTGTCGTGGGGGTGATGAAAATGGGAAATATTGTGCCTAAAGTGGGACTCGAACCTACATCTCTTTGCATTCCGGGCCAGTGTGCTAACCATTACACCACCTAGGCTCCCTGATATCAACACACTACCCACGCCTACCTGTCTATGCGGCTCCTTGCCTGAGAGGTCAGTGCAGACCATTACATATTATTTGTTTATAAGCAGCAGTGGGGAAGACAACAATTAATGGTCACATTGTTCCTACAATATCTATTGTCAACCCTGAATTGAAAAATGGATGGAAGACCAGTGCTTCGGCACTGACAAAAGACTTATTCAGCAGAATAAACATATTTATCAAATAACCCCCCCCCCCTCCAAAAAAAAAAAACAGGTTAGTTTAGGTTTTGTATAATATGTATGGATATTTTGAATTAAAAAATGTCTAAATATTTAACCCTTTCTCCCTGGCTCAACTAAAATCACACCGTTGGTAATGGTAGCAGCATGGCCGGTCTAGACTTCCTAGAGATATCCTGCCATAACTTCGCTGATATCATCTATCTGTTGAAAAGTGTCCTCTGGAAGGGGCGATAATAAGGTAATTTGTGACAACCTTTGTGACTGGCCTAGCAGGACTACACTTGGCGCCACATGGTGGACAGGCGGGGAAGTACGACTGGGCTCTGGAAATATTGACGGTGTCAGGTTGACAGATAGGTTGGTTGGTTGTTGGAGTTTTACGTCCTGGCAACCTCTAATGGTCACATCAGGATGGGTACTGACTTGTGACAGTGCGCACTCATGACAACTTTATAGTGCTGCCCCACTGGGAACCATGACCCGATATGACACTCAGTCACATTATTCTGACACTGGGTATCGGGTCATAGTGCCCGCGGCCTGATTTCCCAGTGAGGCAGCACTATAAAATCACCATGAGTACGTACTTTCACAAGTCGGTACCCATCCTGATATGACCTTAGATGTTGCCAGGAGGTGAAACTCCCAACAACCAATGAACCCTACAGCACAGCCCATCTAGATCTTACACCTATGCCTATGCCAGACAAGAAACCTAATAATAAAACTATAAAATAATAAAAACACCACAAAAAACGCCCTCTTGCGGCCACACCTAGCATTCCACACGTAAACTAGTGCCACCTGTTTAGACGCCATCTTACATCCGGGCAACTACACAACATCAGCAATATCAACAACACCAGCAAAAAGGGCAACTCGAGGTCATCGGTAAAAACTCACAAATTGTGCACATTGTTTTTTTTACTGTGTTGAGAGGGGGAGGGTGTTGGATCTCGACTGTTTTTTTACTGTGTTGAGAGGGGGAGGGTGTTGGATCTCGACTGTTTTTTTACTGTGTTGAGAGGGGGAGGGTGTTGGATCTCGACTGAATTTTCTTGTGTTTACTTAAAGTTGCATAGTCCGATGGTTTGGGGTTCAGGTACTTTTTCTGAGATAAATATATTAGGTTGGTCGTTATAATCTAACTTACTTCAGTTTGAAGTAACTTTTATTTTAGATGGCTAAATTTGGAGATTGAAGCGGAACCATGTGAAATTAATTTTGGCAAGCACGCCAAAACTCTGACACCATAGGCTTCTGCAGTAATCTGTTCTATTCATTTGTCTCAGGATTCCCTTCTGTGTGATGACAAATGCTTAATGAGTGCACTAGTGTCTAATTTACATGGTCATGGTGCCAGCGGCCTGGTTTCCCAGTGGGACAGCACTGAAAATTTGCCATGAGTGCACACTGTCACAAGTCGGTACCCGTCCTGATATGACCGTAGATGTTTCCAGGGCGTAAAACTCCAACTATCAATCAATCAATCAAAAATCACTGTCCAATGGGGGGAGGGAGTGTGGGGGCTGGGGGTATGGAGTAATGCCTGGCACACACCTCCCGTTTACGATTCACGCACTAAAACTGACTGCGCATCACAACCCCTAAAACTGAGTTTTAAGTCACGAATCGTAAGGTTTCTGGTGTGCTAGGGGGTCGCACACCTAACGACTAAAACTAAAACTTATGCGTGAAACGGGCAGTTTTAGATCGTATACGGGAGGTGTGTACTGGGCATTAGTAACCTCAGCCTATACTCATTCCAACGGACCTACTTTTCCTCACATCTAAGAACTGACACTCTGGGAATAGCTCGCGTTCCTTGATCGTACAAACATGTAATAAACCCAGTCGGAAGTTGTCTTTTGGTTGTCATCTCGGCAGAATTCACACCCAACTCAGCGAATGTCAGATGGAGGCTGAGCTAAGCGGTCCCAGCTGGAGACTAACCCCAGCTCTCATCGCTTTGAATCACGGTCAGACGGCAGGGCGGTCCCACCGTACCAACAGTCAGGCCCGGTGGATCATTTCGGCAATGAATCCTACATGTGAAGAGGACCCCTTCGACAACGAATCCTACATGTGAAGAGTCATGCCCGGTGGATCATTTCGGCAATGAATCCTACATGTGAAGAGGACCCCTTCGACAACGAATCCTACATGTGAAGAGTCATGCCCGGTGGATCATTTCGGCAATGAATCCTACATGTGAAGAGGACCCCTTCGACAACGAATCCTACATGTGAAGAGTCATGCCCGGTGGATCATTTCGGCAATGAATCCTACATGTGAAGAGGACCCCTTCGACAACGAATCCTACATGTGAAGAGTCATGCCCGGTGGATCATTTCGGCAATGAATCCTACATGTGAAGAGGACCCCTTCGACAACGAATCCTACATGTGAAGAGTCATGCCCGGTGGATCATTTCGGCAATGAATCCTACATGTGAAGAGGACCCCTTCGACAATGAATCCTACATGTGAAGAATCATGCCCGGTGGATCATTTCGGCAATGAATCCTACATGTGAAGAGGACCCCTTTGACAATGAATCCTACATGTGAAGAGTCATGCCCGGTGGATCATTTCGGCAATGAATCCTACATGTGAAGAGGACCCCTTCGACAATGAATCCTACATGTGAAAGAATCATGCCCGGTGGATCATTTCGGCAATGAATCCTACATGTGAAGAGGACCCCTTCGACAATGAATCCTAAATGTGAAAGAATAATGCCTTGTGGATCATTTCGGCAATCAATACTACATGTGTAAGAATCATGCCTGGCGAATTATTTCGACAATGAATCCTAGATGTGATGAGTTATTCATGCCTGGATTGAAACTTCATATCTATGAATCTTTTTCAAAAGGATCCACCAGGCATGACTCTTCGTATATATAGATTCAATGGAGAAAGCACCATGACTTAGAGGTGAAAGAGACATGCCTGCATGTCGGTACCCGTCCTGATATGACCTTAGATGTTGCCAGGACGTAAAACTCCAACAACTAACCAACTTAGAGACTGAGAGAGCCACTTCCAATCCCCCCCCCCCCCCCCCAGGCCGCTGGTGTTCTCCGTGGCAGAGTGGTTAGAGTGTCTGACTTTTTTCTAGGTCGGACCCCTAATCTGAAGGTCGGTGGTTCGATTCCCCATGTCCCCAGCTCTGCCAATTTGGATTTCCACTGCTGTGTATAACTTACAGCGTCATCAAAGGCCAGTTGCTCTCATACCATGTCTATGTGGTGTGGGAGGTTAAAAATCCCTTGGGTCGGTAAAAGTGTAGGCTCGGGCTTTCTATCGACAAAATGTCTAATGGTGAAAACAAGCCTATTCAGGCTCATCCATGATAGGCAGTATAAATCTTCAACAACAACAAAAAACAAAAAAAAAACATGACCCGATATCCCATTAGGCCACATTATCCTGACACTGAGCGAACCAGTCCTTATACCCATACCTATTAATGCCGAGCGGCAGGCTAGGTAGCGACAAGTATCTATTTTTTAAGTCATTGCTTTGACTCGGCCGGGGTTCTCACCCATGAGCTCTCGCCCGGGAAGCCAGCCAGCGCTATCTAACCACCACGACAAGAAGCAACCCCTCGGGGTGGAAAAGCAACTGTACACTACCCTAAACTACCCTAACTCGAACCAACAAACCATCGCTTAGTTATTTAAGGCACGCAAAGGAATTCACATTAAACTTTAACCGAGAACTGAGTACCTTTGGGGTTGGTGCACGGGTGGGGCGGAATCACCTTGAATATTTAAAGCTGCATAGTCCGATGAAATCCTAAAATTGTCAAAACCAAAACAATTATCTTGATTTGATTCTACATATCTAACTTAGATGCTGGTGCACTTTTTAAACATGTGTTGTCACCCATAATGGGATACTAAGTCAATTAATAAAACCTGTTACTGCAGAAGCCTATGGTGATAGAGTTTTGGCAAGCTTGCCAAAATTAATTTAGCATTTTCAATTTCAAATATCTCAAAAGTTAGCGATTTAAAATCAAAGTTACTTCAAACTAAAGTAAGGTATATTATAATGAACAACCTAACATGTTTATCTCAGAAAATGAGAGAAACTCAAAACCATCGGACTATGCAACTTTAACGAACGGAGGCCATTAATCAAATATTTTTGCATGATCTGTCTACACCTAGAATATTTCCATTCTCGATTTTAAATTTGCATAGTCCAATGGTTTTGAGTTTCTGCCATATTTTGTAGATAAATATATTTGGTTGATTGTGATAATCTCCCCTTTGTTTTCAATTCAAATATCTCAAAAGTTTAGCGTTTAATAATAAAAGATATTTCAAATTAAATTAAGGTAGATAATAATGATCACCTTACTATATTTATCTAAAAGGTAGTAGAAACTAAAAATCATAAGATTATGCAACTTTAACGTTGTGACCAGTTGCTTTATTTGTTTTTTGTTTGTTGTTTTACGTCCTAGCAACATCTATGGTCATATCAGCATGGGTACCGACTTGTGACAGTGCACACTCATGGCGACTTTACAGTGCTACCCCACTGGGAGACCAGGCTGCCAGCACCATGACCTGATATCCCATTCAGTCACATTATCCTGACACTGAGCCAACCAGTCCTTGACCTATCCTAATAATGCCGAGTGCCTGGCTAGGAAGCGACAAGTATCAATTTGTAAGTCATTGGTTTGACTCGACCAGGGTTCGAACCCACGATCCCATCGTCTACCAACACGGGAGAGGGACGCTCTAACTCATTCGGCCATCCCGTCTGGTATAACCAGCTGCCACAACTGCCATGAAAAATTAAATGCCTGACAATAAAAATAACATGGTAATTATTGTCCCATTGCACCATACAGTGTCTGTTTCCCACGCAAGAGGTTGTGGGTTCAATCTCCGGCATAAATTAAACGAAAAAGAAGTTAAGCGGAAAAGAATGTAAACAAAAAAGAACAGGATCAAAAAAGGGTAAGTTAAACAAAGAAATAATTTGAACCAAAAAAAAGACTTAACAAAGAGTTTTAACACCAAAAAAGAATTTGATCAAAAGGAATTTGTTTAAAAAGAATTTTAACAAAACTGAATTAAAACAAAAAATGTCTTTGTTGTTGTTGTTAAGAATCTAAGCAAAAGAATAAATTGAACAAAAAGAATTTAAACCAAAAGAAATAAACCAAAAGAAATAAACCAAAATAAATAAACCAAAAGAAATAAACCAACAGAATTAAACGAAAAGAACTTTAAACAAAAAAGAATTTAAAAAGAACACCAACAAAATTCAACAACAAAATTTAAACAAAACAATGCGTTCAATCACCTCAGCAAACAGAGATTAGTGCCAGTGGCCCCCCTACCTACCCCCCCCCCCCCCAGCACAGAATACAGAAGCCCACATTCCATGTTCAACGCTGGAGCCACACCGACTGGGTTGGAAAAGACAGCTCTTCGGCACTAACATGAATTATTCTGATAAATAAAAAGAAACACACAAAAAAAAATATTTAAAAAAATAAAAAATAAAATCATGAACAAAAACAAGCCTGTTTGACAAGCCAAGTGTATGAAACCAAACTGGAAAAGACCCTTTAAGATATTTCTCCTACCGGAAACAGTTTCAGCACCACTTGTGCCACGTGACCATACATAGTCAGTGAGAACTCACCTGAAAATAACAAAGGAAATTTGATCAGTCAATGCAATCAACATGAACAGAGCACAAATAATCTGTGCAGGGTTGAGCTACTGCAGCACTCGCGTACACTGGACCCACAGGCACACCCCCACCATCATCCCCTCCCACTCACCACCCACCCATCACCACCACCCAGCCATCCTCCACCCCATCAACATCACCTTCCACCCACCATCGACCGACCGACTAGACGGAATGGCCGAATGAGTTAAGCGTCTATCTCCCGTCGCTTCCTAGCCTGGCGCTCGGCATTATTAGGTTGGTTCAGTGTCAGGATAGTGTGACTGAGTGGGATATCAGGTCATGGTGCTGGTGGTCTGGTTTACTAGTGGGGCAGCACTATAGAGCCACCATGAGTCGGTACTCATCCTGATATGACCTTAGATGTTGCTAGGATGTAACTGGGCTGGGATTCGAACTCCCGACCTTCCGCATTGGAAGCCTGCATTCTAACGATTTGGTCACCATGTCTGGTCGGCAACTAGATAAAAGATTCACCCCGTACTTACAGTACAGGGGTGAACGACAACATAGTCTAAATACGGGCGAAAATAGCTTTAGTATGGAACATGAAGTAGGATGCCTGGCACCAGTGTCAAATGGTTACTTATATCAACACAGAGTTGGTGAAATGGGAGAGGATGCAAAAAGACAAGATGGCAGCCAGAGAACGCTGTCGATTTCACTTTTAAATTGCATTGAAGTATATGTTTTATTATATTTTCCAACTCAAAAGTAGCGGGTAAATATGAAGATATATACAAAGAATAAATGTTGCTTCTTAGATTGTGAAATTAAGGTCTCATAAAGACTCATTTCATTAGCTCGATTTTTTTACCGTTGTGCTTCTTAAGTTAAGAATTTACCAGCTCAGTTAATTAACCCAGCATGTCAAAATTCTTCGCCAGCTTTTCTGATGGGTTGGTTTTCACCCCTGTACTGGAAGTATGGGGTGAATCTTTTATCTAGTCGGCAACATGCAAAATTTTGTTACATGTCAGTAAAATAAATTTTAAAAACAAGTGGCAATAGACGACATCAGCATTCCAACTGCACATGCGCTGAAACAGGCGTTGGGAGTCAAACGAATGCGCCCAGCCATTGAGTTTGCCGATATGCGTAGTCCAAAACTTCGATTTTATTCAAAATTAATAGAAGTATAGAACCATTTGGCATAAGCATGAATACATGCATGCAATATAATAATATAATGAATATATTTAAGACACAACTATCCATAATTAAGCATTTGAGCTTAGAAACATACAATTTCCCACAAAACAATCACTTAACAGGCTGATATTCACATCACCATTTTTAATTCTTGTTCTAAATATTAAAATATCAAATGCGTCAACAGAAACTTGTTTCAAAGAAATATATAACCAATGTCTGATTAACCCTCCCCTTTTCCTAGTCCAACTGATATTATTAACCATAGGTTATAAATAAAAACATGAATAAAATAAGTAAAACTGACTCTGGCTATGGCTCTAACACTAGTCTGAGTGCCCAGATTTGTCTAAATCTAAATGCAGATGGTATAAGATGTGCTGATAAAGACCCAGTCAGACGTTACCGTACTGAGTACCGGACACCACCGGACAAAGAATTGTCTAGTCTGGTAGTGTCTGGTGTCAAACTGTTGCAATGGCCGCCAGACAAAACGGACGCTAAACGGACAAGAAACGTACATTAACGAATAGCCAACGGACGAGAACCAGACGAGAACCGGACGGCAAACGAGTGTCAAATGGATGGACCGGACACCTAACGGACACCAACCGGACACCTACCGGACATCTACCAGACTGTTCACGGACGAGCCAAAAACCGACGGACCAAATTCCCGCAGCACCATCAACGGACTCTTCAGGATACAAAGCGAACACCTAACGGATGAGTAACGGACATGAAACGGACAAAACGGATTTAAAACGGACACCAACCATACACGTCGTTCCGGTGGTGTCCGGTACAAGTTTTGTGCATGTTCAAAACTTGTACCGGACACCACCGGACAGATAACGGACACGCCGGATGTCAGCCGTACATAAACCATACATTGCCGTATTTCACCAGACAGTGTCCGTTTTCTATCCGGTTCCTCAATCCGGTGAGGTCTGACTGGGGATTTAGATTGATGTAAATGCAATGCTGGATAAAAGATTAACATCTTATATATATAGTTTTTTTTATAGTTGGTATTCTATGTTCCAAACAAGAGCTGAGATGAGCTGAAACTAGCACATTTCATAGCTGCACCCACTGTATTAGCATGTCCCATGTGCTTCGCGTGGGTTTGCTTTGACGCATTGCATAATGCACCGCGCCGCTGGAATGACAAACTAGTAGTCTATTGCCATGGAAAGTTGCTTAGAACTGGCTATCAATTATTTACAATTTATGAAGGTAAATACTGGAGAAGGGAGCAAAGTCGCAGTGGTTGTTGGCGAGCGTCTCTGTAACTAAGCAACGGAATGCTGCCTAGCTAGAGGAGTGTTTTACAGGTGTGTAATAATGCTGAGCATACATTCACCAGACGGGATGGCCGAATGATTTAGAGCATCCGTCTCCCGTGTTGGTAGACCATGGGATCGTGGGTTTGAACCCTGGTCGAGTCAAACCAATGACTTAAAAATGTATACTTGTTACTTCCTAGCCAGGCGCTCGGCATTATTAGAATAGGGCAAGGACTAGTTGGATCAGTGTCAGGATAATGTGACTGAGTGGGATATCAGGTGATGGTGCTGGCAGCCTGGTATCCCAGTGGGGCAGCACTATAAAGTTGCCATGAGTGCACACTGTCACAAGTCGGTACATGTCCTGATATGACCTTAGATGTTGCTAGGACATAAAACAACAACAAACAAAAACATTCACCAACACCGTGTTTGTCTGCATAAAGGGATGCACAACAAACAATGGCATATGAAGGTTTGCACACGCATTTATTATTCAAGAAACCTGATGTGGGTCACTCACTGCATATTTAAAATCGATCGACTAGTTTGTTGTAGTCTAGTATATACGCTACAGAAGACAGTTGATTGTGGTTTCTTGAGGTTTAGTATATATGCATAACAGAGCACAGTCGATTGTGTTTTGTTGCAGTCTAGTATGCACAAAACAGAACACACTCTACTGAAGTTTGTTGTAGTCTAGTAAACACATAACCGAAGCCAGTTGACTGTGGTTTGTTGCAATCGAGTATACCAATAACAGAGTACAGTCGACTGTGGTTTCCTGCAGTCTAGTGTACACATAAAAGAGCATAGTCAACTGTGGTTTGTTGTAGTCTAGTAGTAGTATACAGAAAACAAAAGACAGTCGACTAAGATCTGTTGCCGTCTTGTATGCACACAACAGAACACAGTCGACTGCAGTACACAGGTAGGCATGAGTAGGTTGATTGCATCAGGGAGCCTATTTAGCCTAATGGCTAAGACCCTAGCTCCATAATGGTAGAGGTGTGGGTGCGAATCCTGCTATAAGCGCAATGTTTCCCTAAATTTGTATTAACATTTTGTTTTAAAGTGGCCAGATATCCGCCGCGTGGAAAACAAACGAACTCGGAAATAGTTCAGATGTGTGCCACAGGGGTGGTGCATGCTTAGTACTGAACTTTTCCACTTGGTGGTGTACAGGAGAGTGACCTAGTTAGTAGTTGGGGGTAATACTGAGGTATTTTCAATCTTCTTTAGAGAAGTGCAATGAGGAAATATATTTGTGTAATGTGAAATATATGTTAGTACAATTACATTGCATAGTTCAATGAGAAACAGATATAGATGAAAAACGTATTTTTTTTGTTGAATATAAAAAAAAAGTTCTGCTGTGGATGGGGTTTGAACCCACACAACCAAACAACTTCTGATCACAAGTCCTACACTCTAACCACTAGGCCACAGAGACCACACATAATTACTAATCTCAGTTCAGGATATTTGTGTATAGGACATCACATATAAAACGTGTGTGTGTATGTGTTTGTTTTGTTTGTTGTTGTTTTACGTGCTAGCAACATCTAAGGTCATATCAGGACCGCTACCGACTTGTGACAGTGCGCACTCATGGCAACTTTATCGTGCTGCCCCACTGGAATACCAGGCCACCATACATACATACATACATACATACATACATACATACATACATACATACATACATACATACATACATACATACATACATACATACATACATACATACATACATACATACATACATACATACATACCTTTTATATGTGACGTCCTATACACAAATAGCCTGAAGTGAGACTACTAATTATGTGTGGTCTCTGTGGCCTAGTGGTTAGAGTGTTGGACTTGTAATCTGAAGTTGTTTGGTGATGTGGGTTCAAACCCCATCCACAGCAGAACCTTTTTTACATTCATCAACAAAAAAACGTTTTTCATCTATATCTGTTTCTCATTGAATTATGCAATGTAATTGTACTAACATATATTTTACATTACACAAATATATTTCCTGATTGAACTACTCTAAAGAAGATTGAAAATACCCCAGTTTTACTCTCCCTTATCTCTACTCACCCAGCCATTTTTAAAACAACAGCTGCCAGCTATTCCCAGCCTCAGAACTGACCCACTTGTGGTGGTGAAGTGGGTCCCCTACTCTCCCCACACATACTTGGTTCATTTAAACATAAAAACTAAACAAAGTTGTGCTTGGAGAGCATTTGTCGGAGTACGGGCAGTGTCCCAGCGAGCTATAGCTGGTCCCTTTAATTAAGTTTAAATTTATTTTAAATTAAAACCACCCAAAAATTAAATTAATTTTATCTTAAAACCACCCAAAAAACATGAAACTCATACAGTTACTGTGTACACTGTTAGCGTGGAATGACTTGTATTTAACGTGTAAAATGGGGAGGGGAGGGGGGACGCCACAAACAGAAACCTAATATAAGCTGGGGACAGACAGCTAGCTATTTTATATCACGTCATTTTAGACATGTTTCTGTTGAGCGCTTTTCTCTTAGGGCAGCAATCAGCTGTATACATCACGCACCTCCATTATCGCCCACACACACACACACACAAGTCCCCATTATCGCCCACACACAACTCCCCATTATCGCCCAAAACACACACCTCCCCATTATCGCCCATTAACGCCTCCCCATATGCTCGGCCCAGCCCACAATGGTTGCCTATTAAGGCGGCATCGCATCAACTCCTAAATCGCCCCCCTCTACCCATCTGCCGGGTGTGGACGCGTATTTAGGAGAAGGTAGTTTATTGTATATTTCTGCCATAAGATTCACTGCTGACTTAAGCAGTGGACAAAGGCTTAGGTCGGATTTAGGAGTACAGGTGGTGGCGGTGGTATGGGGGGGGGGGGTGAGAGCGGCCGAGTTCCTAAATGGTTCGCTACTTGGATATATATATATATGCAGGGATGAAAGTGATCGCTCGGGAAAAAAGCGGAAATGCTGATATTCTCCCATAGGTTTAACACTGTCAAGGGAATCTCGGAAAATTTCCGGAAGTTGGGTTTTATATATATTGGTATACGCTGATAGTGCTGCGCCGTTTGAAACATGTATAGTAGTAGTATACGCTGATAGTGCTGCGGCATTTGGAATATTTATTAGTGGTATACGCTGCTAGTGCTGCGGCGTCTGCACCACGTAATAGTATAGATCTACGCTGATGGTGCTGCGTGATTGAAAAATCCCAGAAATCAGCGCAAACGCGGAGATCTTTCATCCCTGTATATATATGGGAGGAGAGTATGCCTTTACGCAAGAATATGTCATTGTCACCCCTAGCCCAGGTGTAAGACATTCAATTTCACGGAAAGAGTAGCCTATGTGGCATGGCGGCAGCGGGTTTCCTCCAAAGAAATATGTCAGAATGACCATATTATATGTTTGACATCCAATAGCCAATGATAAAAATCAATGTGCTCTAGAGGCATCGTTGAATAAAACAAGCTTTCCCTTTTCCACTTTCATATCAATATTGCTGGGGAAAATATACCACTGAACCAATGTCACCCCCCCCCCACACACACACACATACACATTCATATCAACACTACTATAAATAGACACCACCAAACTAATCAGGATTAGTCCGATTAGTCCGATTAGGAGATTAAGAACTTAAGTATGTATCCTGTAGCTTACGGTTCGTTGTTGGAGTTTATGACCTGGCAACATCTAAGGTCATATCAGGATGAGCATCTACTTGTGACAGTGTGCATTAATGGCGACATTATAGTGCTGCCCAACTGGGAAATCAGGTCACCAGCACCATGACCCGATATCCCACTCAGTCACATTATCCTGATACTGAGCTAACCAGTCCTTGCCCTATCCTAATAATGCCGAGCGCCTGGCTAGGAAGGTATAAGTATCAATTTTATAAATCATTGGTCTGACTCGACCAGGAACCGAACTCACGACCTTCCGTACGCGAGGCCTGCATTCTACCAATTAGGCCACTGCGCAACTGGAGGGAAGGTGTGTGTGTGGGGGGGGGGGGGGGGGGGTTAAGAACTTAGGCAGGTATCCTGTAGCTTACGCACAGCAAGACATGCTGGGAGTTTCAAGCCACACTATCCACCATGCAACACATATGCACACTCACGTGATTTATCAATTTGATACTTGATTGATTGATTGGTGCTTGCATTAAGCCGTGTCGGCAGCATAGGCCATATTCATGGCGAGAGATGTTTGTTTATGTTCAAACCCTCGCTTTTACATGTAAAAGCATACAATCAATGTTGTGTCAATGGACACTCATGAATTTTATAAACTTACAATCATATAGTTTCTGGTCAAGCTAAATAAAATCCCAAATGATAGTATTATTCACCGATGAAATTTGTTTAAAAACTATATGAGGTGGTACAAACCAGCTGCCCTCAAAAAGGCTCAAATGTTTTCTTGTTTTACTTCAGTAAAAATGTTATACTTGTCGCTTCCTAGCCTGGCACTTGGCATTACTAGGATAGGACAAGGACTGGTTATCTCAGTGTCAGGATAATGTGACTGAGTGGGATATCGGGGCATGGTGCAAGCAGCCTGATTTCCCAGTGGGGCAGCACTATAAAGTCGCCATGAGTGTGCCCTGTCACAAGTCATCCTGATATGACCTTAGATGTTGCCAGGATGCAAAACTCCAACAACCAACGAACCAATTTTTAAGTCATTGGTTTGACTCGACCAGGGTTCGAACCCACGACCTACCAGCACGGGAGACGGACGCTCTAACTCATTCGGCCATCCCGTCTGGTATATAATTATCTAAAAGGAAGGGTAGATACTCAAAAACCATCAGAAAATACTACTACTAGACGTCATAGCCGAATGAGTTGAGCACCCACCTCCTTCCTGTTCTGGTAGGTCATGGAATTCAAAACCCCGAGTTCAAACCTTGGTCGAGTCAAACCAATGAATTTTTTGTTAAACATTTTTTGTATTACTTGTCACACTACCCAACCTGACATTCGGCATTACCAGGATAGGGCAAGGAGCAGTGGAATGAGGAAGACTAATTGTCCGCCATTGAAGTTTTCCTGCTTTTAAGTTTTATCAACAATATATATATATATATATCTTTTTAATGCAACTTTAAGCATATTCACTTTGTGCTCACATTATTGTATTTCGAAGTAATCTTGTCTGTAGCTTCTAAATGTCACTATACTGACATTTAGTTCCCTTAAGTTGTTCTTAAAAGCTGCATAGTCTGATAAAGCATCAAATTTTGAAAACCAAAATAACTTAATAGAAGGTGTCATTGCTGAAGCCTATGGTGTCAGAGTTTTGGCGTGCTTGCCAAAACTACTATTGCATCTTTGAGTTTCAAAAATCTCAAATCAAAACGTAGTCATTTAATTCTAAATTTACTTCAAGCTAAAACAAGGTAGATTATAGCAATCAATTTAATATATTTATCTCAGAAAAATGACCAAATCTCAAATCCACTTTAAGTAAAACCAAAATATGATTTTTTTTTAAACAAAAAAAACTTTGTCGTTGGGAAGAAAAAAAAGTACAATTCAGACAGGCATATCTTTTTAATGCAGACGATATTTAATGAAAGCAGACGACAATTTGGAGTTGGACTGAGAACACTGCTCCCACCAGGATGTGGGTAGATGGACGCTAGGTATGTTATGTTGATCCGCTCAGAAGCCAGGCCCCTGTAAGGTGTACAGTGGCTAAGTCCTCATGAAAGGTTGTATAACATGGCAGCCTCTGGGTTCTGGCCAACATTCGAAAAATAAATACATTAGCTTCATGAACACTATATATATGTTTTGGCTACATAATAGATTGGTTGGTTGTTGAAGTTTTATGTCCTGGCAACATCTAAGGTCATATCAGGATGGGTTCCGACTTGTGACAATGCACACTCATTGTGACTTTATAGTGCTGACCCATTGGGAAATCAGGCCGCCAGCACTATGACCCAATATCCCACTCAGTCACATTATCCTGACCTGGCTAACCAGCCAGTGCCCTAACCTATTAATGCCGAGTGCCAGTCTAGGAAGGTGTTCTCTGTGGCGGAGTGGTTAGAGTGTCTGACTTTTTTTCTAGGTCAGACTCCTAATCTGAAGGTAGGTGGTTCGATTCCCCGTGCCCCCAGCTCTGCCAATTTGGATTTCCACCGCTGTGGATAACTTACAGTGTCATCAAAGGCCAGTTGCTCTCATACCATGTCTATGTGGTCTGGGAGGTTAAAAATCCCTTGGGTCGGTAAAAGTGTAGGCTCGGGCTTTCTATCGACAACTGTTTAATGGTGAAAACAAGTCTATTCAGGCTTATCCATAATAGGCAGTATAAATCTTCAACAAAAAAGAAGAAAGAAAAAAAGGAAGCAACAAGTATCAATTTTATGTCATTGGTTTAACTCGACCGGGAACTGAACTCCTGACCTTCCGCACGCGAGGCCCACGCTCTACCGATTCAGGCAGCGCAACCGATGTGCTTTGACTAGGTACAAAGCTTCCATGACAAATGGCTAGGCTTTGATATGCTTGAGATGATTGCTTGATTTGTAATGGTTTTGCACTGTGTCATCAGCAAAGGTGAATAAAGTTTGCTGAATTTATTGTCACTTTGGTTTCATGAAAAAAAAAAATGCTTATCACATTTATTATGTCTACAGTAAAATTTCAACGAAATTCGGAAACAATCAAATTCGCGTCAAATGACATCTAAATTAATCTCTGATGCAATTTTGAAATGGTGAAATTTATTTCAAATATATATATATACTATAGAAAAGGTAGGCTGATACTGAGGGATAGGATATAATATAGAATATGTTTGTTGGGGTATAAGGTCCTAGCAACAACTATGGTAATATCAGAATGGATATATATTAAAATATGGGGTGTTACACCCTAGCAACATCAATGGTCAAATCAGGAGGGATGTGTATTAAATCTTACGCCCTAGCAACATCTACGGTCATATATTATATGTTTTACGCCCTAGCAAGATGGATGGTCATATCAGAATGAGTATATATTATAATATGGGGCTTTACGTCCTAGCAACACCAATGGTCATATCAGGATGGGTCATATCAGGATATTCATAAGACTCACCTAAGACTGTAAGATGGGCGGTGGCAATCAACTTCTCGCCTTGCAGCTGACACGTATAATCCGCATCGTCTTTCCTGGTGGCACCGGTGAGAATTAAATCATAGCCGCGAACAAGGCTGCCACTGGTTCCAACCTTCTGCACACTGAACCGGTCCAATGCAAACCAGCGGTCTGAATCCACAAAGTAATTGGTGTTTTCCTGCAGCCACGCAAGTCGCACATTGCTTCCAAGATTGCGTACCTGGCATTTCAGGATGGCTCGGCCGTGTTCAAGAACAGATGTATCAACTGGTTCAGCCTCCCAGGATGGCGTTTGCGCTGCAATGGGTTTCATACCGAAAGCAGCCAGCAAAGTCAGGAGACACATCATCAGGTGTCTCAGGGGCTGTCTGACTGTCAACGTTGACAGCTGCCTCGATGAAGCTGAGGCCATTGAAGATAGAACCATGCGTCTTTGTCGCATCTGATTGTCATTTCGGTGCAAAAGAGTGCCAACCATGTCACGTTCAGCAGATAGGTCATCAATAGCACTACCTTGGTTACGGCTAAGTGGATGCAATGATGTCACCATGGCGGATTGCCGCAGTCCACAGCAGCAACAGTCGCTGTCAACAATGTTCTCACCGCGGCTACCACAGCTCACAGTTTCCACAATGCCATCTCCAGAATGCTCAAACTGATCGGCGCTTGAGCCACCGGAGCAGCAATGCCTGCACCACACTGCAGCATCCGTAGATAATTGAGCTACACCCGCAGCACAGTCCGGCTGGGTTGGAGCTTCACGCATAAGGGACCAATTGGAAGCACCCAGGGCGCAGGGGCTAAGGGGACAGGCTTCAGCAGGAGTAGCACTTCGTTCCCAGACCCCGGTAAGTTCAACCTCTGAGGCAGGGATGATCCCACCTGGTTCAGGAGTGGAGAGTTGAGTCTCGACCTGAGATGCTGGAGTCTGTAGCGCCTGCGCCTGCGGGGAAGTTGAACAACAAGGCAGTTCCACTAGATCCAAAAGCACAGCTTCAGGCCGCAGTGGCTCCAGCTTCACACTGCGCTGTGCTCTGCGCACGCGCCTTAAACTGACAACACTCATTCCGCACCGATTCAGATGCGCACCCCACATCAGCATCGATTCCTTGTCTACTTCCTCTTCGGGCATCCGGCGTCCGAGTGGAAACAGACGTGCACTCCTTAATCCTTTGGACTCAGCTTCCATCTTCCGGTGCGGTTGGTGAGCTGCGAATAGACCCGGTAGGTCTGGCAGTACTCCTTGTGCCGGATCATTTGGAGCGAAGCATCAATCCCTGGCTGGGAGAAGATGAGGCGCGTGGCTGCTCTGAACTGAGGTGGACACCGTACAATCCAATCCAAGCCACCAAAACACCTGGGTGAAAAACATCAACTAGAGTCAGTATCAGCAAACTACAAGGGTTCTTTTGCTTATATTCCATTTTAAGATACAATTCAGTTTGATTACGCAGCACTATCCTAGCAATGCCGAGCACCAGGCTAAAAGTTTGAAAATAGGAGTTCCCAGAATGCAAGATGTTAATTTGTTTGTTAGGGTTTTACATCCTAACAACAGCTGAGGTCAGATGAGGGTGCGTACTGACTTATACCAGTGCACGCTAATGGTGACTTTATAGTGCTGCCACACTGGAAAATCATGCTGCCAGTACGACCACCATAACCGGATATCTTACTCAGTCACATTATCTTGACACCAAGCCAACCAATCTTCTCTGCTCTAGGCGGAATTTTCCCCATTTTCCCCTATAAAATAACATTAAAGCTGCATAGTCCGATGAAGCATCAAATTTTCAAAAACAAAATAATTATATAGATTTGACTATACATATTTAACTTAGATATTGATGCACATATTAAGTATTTATTGCCACATAGAAGGGAACACTGAGACAATTTGATAGAACCTGTTACTGTTGAAGCCTATGGTGTCAGAGTTTTGGCGTGCTTGCCAAAACTAAGTTTGCATGTTTGAATTTCAAATAGTTCAAAACTTATCGATTCAAAATCAAAGTTACTTAAACCTGAAATAAGGTAGATTATGACGATCAATTTAATATATTCATCTCAGAAAAATGACCAAAACGCAAAACCATCGGACTATGCAACTTTAATCTTAGCTGTACACATGGATTCAATATTTGGGGAGGGGCTGCTTGGTGGGTTTTCTTTTGTGTCTGTGTGTGTAGTTGTCTTATTTTTAGAAGCGGCTTTCTTCCTTATTTTTAGGAGGTGAGTGTAGGATAATAAAAAGCCAAAAGAGACAAAGGGATGGAAATTGAGTCTTGTTTGAAATCAAATTGTTTATTTCATGCAACATCACAATCGAAAGAAATGATTTGACATACGCCATACACATAATTACTGCAAGTGGGTGGACGGAATAATTTGAAATGGGTCAAAGTGAAAGGCCGGGGTCCCATTTGAAATCACTTCGCCCACACACGAGGACTATTACGATGCATACAAGTATGTACAATATCAGGATGGGTACCGACTTGTGAAAAGTGCACACTCATGGCGACTTTATAGAGCTGCCCCACTGGGAAATCAGGCCGCTGGCACGATGACCTGATATCCCACTCAGTCACATTATCCTGACACTGAGCTAACCAGTCCCTGCCTTATCCTATTAGTGCTGAGCGCCAGGCTAGGAAGTGACAAGTATCAATTTTATAAGTCATTGGTTTGACTCGATCCCAAATCTCCCTCACACGACTTTCGTAAATGTAACCCCCCCCCGCCCCGACACATACCTCGTTTGTATTAGTTTGTACTCGAAATTATATACCTACAACATCTTCTTTTTTTAAACCAATACACCAAACTTGTAAAAAAAAAAGGTTTCAAGCAGGTATTGATTGCACTCTAAATATTTTGAGCGAAAAATATGCCTTTTGCTTAGCCGAATGTTCATTAACAAACAAAAATTGAACATGCATAGAGCTATTTTGTTATCCACCGTGGGAACTATATTTTGGTCACATGGTAATATATGGCACTAGTGTCATTTCTATGAGCAGAATACAGCCCTGTATGGAAGTAACCAGTGCACAATAGAGAACTTGATAAACTAAGTTCATTTAAAGTTGCGTAGTACGATGGTTTTAAGCTTCTGTCATTTTTCTGAGATACATATATTAAATTGATTGTTATAAGCTAGTTTGAAGTAACTTTTATTTTAAAAAGGGACCAGCTATAGCTCGCTGGGACACTGCGCGTACTCCGACAAATGCTCTCCAAGCACAATCTTGTTTAGTTTTTATGTTTAAATGAACCAAGTATGTGTGGGGAGAGTATGGGACCAGGGCACTGCTAGTCTGAACTGCAAAGGCAGTTTGTTGTCTTCAAAATGGCCGCCCCCATAGGCGGCGGCCATTTGCAATGCAAAAGCTGCGCTGTGATTGGCTGAAATTGCGGTTCTCACCAGCAACAAGATCAGAAGGATTTGCTGAGCCTGTTACCGGCGAGCACCGCTATTTGACAATACCACTATCATATTTAACAGAATTACATGCAATAAGTGAAATTTCATGAAATTAACCCTAAAATCGAACTGATATTAACACCACATTGGCGGCGATATTAATAAGACAAATAAGTGTTCACACTTCCTGTCTACCATTCGCCCCAAGTGGCACAAATCTGAACTATTCCGAGTTCGTTTGTTTTCCACGCGGCGGATAGCTGGCGACTTTAAATTGACTCTGTATTCCCTTGTATGTGGCAACAAATGTTTGAGAAGTGCATCATTATCTAAGTTAGATAAGTAGAATCAATTTGAGATAATTGCTTTGGTTTTGAAAATGTGTTGCTTCATCGGACTATGCAGCTTTAAACAACTGAGTAATTTCCTCGAATAATTTATTCCATGACAAGTTCTGAATAGCATTATGCCTGGTACACACATCGGCTCGAATCCGATGACCTATCAGAACGGGAGGCGCATGCTCAACTCATTCGGCCATCGCGTCTGGTTGCACTCACTGAGTCTCTATTCAAATATGCCTAAGCTTATGTAAAATGGTGACTTTTGGTTATAATAGTGTGGTACTGGTAGCCTAATCTCTGAGTCACCAATCGGATGAAATTCTTACTATCTCCTCCCCGCCGGCCAGTTGACTGGTGCGACAGGTGAGGCTCCCCGGGGTACAGTCCTCGGGTTCCCGGCCAGGGAGAGGAGGCGCCCCGGGGTGAAGCTTTAAACCGGGCCGGGAGAGGGGGCTCCGCTCCCCGGGTACAGTCCGCGGGATCCCGTCCCGAAAAAGGCCGGGAGGAGAGGCTCCCATCCCCGGGTTCCCGTCTCGACAGGGCCGGGAGGGGAGGCTCCCATCCCCGGGTTCCCGTCTCGACAGGGCCGGGAGGGGAGGCTCCCATCCCCGGGTTCCTGGCCCGGTAAGTGAGGATCCCGTCTCGGGGTACACTGTCCAGTCCCCAGGCTGCCGGTCCGACAAGCCCCGGGAGGTGAGGCCCTCGTCCCCGGGGGCACAGGACCTGCGCTCCCTGGGTACAGTCCCCGGGATCCCGTCCCGAAAAAGGCCGGGAGGGGAGGCTCCCATCCCCAGGTTCCTGACCCGGTAAGTGAGGATCCTGTCTCGGGGTACACTGTACAGTCCCCGGGCTCCCGGCCAGACAAGCCCCGGGAGGTGAGGGCCTTGTCTCCGGGGAGAGTGCCGGCGATCGGTCGGTCCAGAGGAAATCACATGACACCCAATAAGGTGTCGTCTACCAATATAAAAACTGGGCGCAGTGGTCGAATCGGTAGAGCACAGGCCTCGCGTGCGGAAGATCGGGATTCGCGAGTTTGGTTCCCGGTCGAGTCAAACCAATGACTTAAAAATTTATACTTGTCACTTCCTAGCCTGGGGCTCGGCATTATTAGGATAGGGCAAGGACTGGTTAGCTCGGTGTCAGGATAAAGTGACTGAGTGGGATATCGGGTCATGGTGCCAGTGGCCTGATTTCCCAGTAGGGCAGCACTATAAAATCACCATGAGTGCATACTGTGACAAGTCGGTACCCGTCCTGATATGACCTTAGATGTTGCTAGGATGTAAAACAACAAGCAAAAAAACTAATATTTTACCCACACAAGATTGTCTTGCAACGTGGCGTATTACTAAGTTTCTTACGAATACTAAGGTACCGATCAAAGTAAGTAAGACCCCCCCCCCCTACACCAAAAAAAAAAAGCCATCACATGTACTTACAATCCTACAACTCCAACTCCGACAATAACAATTTCCCCCACTTTCTGTATCTTGAGATAGTGTAGATAAAAGCTCACCCCGTATTTATATTACAGAAGGGGTGAAAAACAACCTTATATAATTATAAAAGCTGGGGAAGAATTTCGACAAGTTGGGGAAATGAACTGAGCAGATAAATTCTGATTTTAAGAAGCAAAATATATTCTTCATATATATCTTCATATTCATGCTACTTCAGACCTGAAAAATATAATAAAACATACATTAACGCACTCTGAAAAAGTGAAATCGATGGCGTTTTATCACCGCCATTTTGTCTTTTTGCATTCTCCCTCGTTTCACCAACTCTGTGCCGATATATGTAGCCATTTGATCCCAGAACCAGGAATTCCACTTCCTGTTCCATACTAAAGCTAGTTCCGCCCGTATTTAGACTACGTTGTCATTTTACCCTGTACTGCAAGTACAGGGTGAATCTTTTATCTTGAGATAGTGGAGAACTAGGCGAAATGACAACGTAATACTACTACCTGTTGTTGTTGAAGATTTATACTGCCTATCATGGATAAGCCTGAATAGGCTTGTTTTCACCATTAGACAGTTTGTCGATAGAAAGCCCGAGCCTACACTTATACCGACCCAAGGGATTTTTAACCTCCCACACCACATAGACATGGTATGAGAGCAACTGGCCTTTGATGACGCTGTAAGTTATACACAGCGGTGGAAATCCAAATTGGCAGAGATGGGGCATGGGGAATCGAACCACCGACCTTCCGATTAGGAGTCCGACCTAGAAAAAAGTCTGACACTCTAACCACTCCACCACAGAGAACACCATAACCTTATATAATTACAATGGACTCTGAATGAGCCAGGAACAAACCGCACATTAACTATGCAAACCTCATGTTTTATTTCTAGAATAGTGCAGTGTGTGTATAATTATATAGGAATGAGAATCACTTGTCCCTCCCATACACACCTTGATAAAAGATTCACCCCGTACTGACATTACAGGGGTGAAAAACAACCCATTAAAAAAGCTGGCGAAGAATTTCGACATGCTGGGGAAATTAATTGAGTGAATAATGTCTTAATTTAAGAAGTAAAATATATTATTTATATATGTTTTTATATTTACCCGAGTTGAAAAATATAATAAAACATCTAGTTTAATAAGATTTAAAACTGAAATCGATGGCGTTCTATGGCCGCCATCTTGTCTTTTTGCATTCTCTCCCATTTCACCAAATCTGTGCCAATATATGTAGCCATTTGATCCTGGAACCACAGTTTCTAGTTCCTGTCCCATACTAAAGCTATTTTCGCCCGTATTTACACTACGTTGTCATTCATCCATATACTACAAGTACCGGGTGAATCTTTTATCTAATACACACCCACCCCCCACAACCACCACCAAAAAAGAAAAGGTACAATCTGGTAGATGCTAGATTAATGATTCACCCCATACTTGCAGTACACAGGCGAATATCAACCCTATATAAAAGCTGTCGAAAAAGCGGGGAAATGAAATGAGAGCCTAATTTCACAATCTAAGAAGCAACAATTATTCTTTTTATATGTCTTCATATTTCCCCACTATCTTTGAGTTGAGAAATATAATAAAACATATAGTTTAATAGAATTTAAATGTGAAATCGACGGCGTTCTATGGCCGCTATCTTGTCTTTTTGTATTCTCTCCCATTTCACCAACTCTGTGCTAATATAGGCGTCCATTTGATATTGGAGCTAGGCATTCCACTTCCTGTTCTATACTAAAGCTATTTTCGCCTGTATTTATACTACGTTGTTGTTCACCCGTGTACTGGAGTACAGGGTGAATCCTTTATCTAGGTAGATGCCTGCCCATTGTATTTTGTCTCAATCTGAACAAGTTTAGCGTTGGAATAGGTATATATATATTCACATTTTATTCTAACACCAACCTCATGTATATAGTGCGAATTGCTTCATTCAAGCAGCTCCCCCCCCCCCCCCTATCCGTTTGCTTAACGATCCTCCAGCACAAAAAAAGTAGACATCGACTATTGGGGAATATATTGCGAATTGCTTCATTCAAGCAGCTCCCCCCCCCCCTCCCCCATCCGTTTGCTTAACGATCCCCCAGCACAAAAAAGTAGACATCGGCTATTAGGGCCCACCACCATCCGAGACACAAATTTAAATAAATACGACTGGATAGATTCGACCAAAGATAATCCAATCGCATTTAGAGCTAATTTGCTTTCGAGCGAAGAATTCTGTAGTAAATAATATATATTTAGTGTCCATAATGTATGAAGTATATATATAATTATAGAGGTAGAGAGCGAGAGAGAGGTGAGGTAGTGGGGGGAGCCAGGGCAATAGTATATATTATATAGCGTATATATATAGCGCTCATATAGATCTATTCCTAGTATTAATTTACTGCAAAATGTTGTGGATAGAGGAAGTCTCGATAGACTGTACAGCCAGAGAGGTTGGAGGGGGGGGGGGGGGAGGAGGGGAGGGGGAGAGAGTGGGGGAGGGGGGGGGGGAGTGGGGGAGGGGGAGAGGAGAGGGGGGGGGGGGGAGGGGAGAGGGGAAGAGGGTAAGAGTGAGAGTGAAAATGTGAGACTGTCACTGTGAGAGAAGGGGGGGGGGGGGGAATAGGGGCTGGGAGGGAGAAGGGGGGAAAGGAAAAGGACGAAAAGAGGGGATTGAGAGGGAGACATTGAGTGGGAAATGGAAAGGGATAGAGAAGGAGAGGAGAGGGGGAAGAGAGAGGGAGAAGGGGAGAGGGAGAAGGGGGCAAGAGGGAGAGAGAGGGCGTGAGGGAGAGAGATGGCGAGAGGGAGAGAGGGAGAGAGGGGGGAGAAGGGGATAGGGAGGGCGAGTGGAGGAAAGGGAGAGGGAGAGAGGGAGGGCGAGATGGGGAGAGGGAGAAGGGGAGAGGGGGGGGGGGGATAATATATAGACATGCAGAGACAGAGGAACAGAGACAGATCAATGTCGATACGCTGCGAAGAGTGTAGAGGGGAGAGAGAGAGGAGGGGAGATACAAAAGTGTCGAGCAGGTTCTGTTTCTTAAAGGGCCCAAGAGGCTCAGTCAATGAGACGGAGCAAGCCTCTCTCTACACTCACAGAGGAATGGCGCGCCTAGACTCTACCTGTCAGCCGGCACTCAAATACACCGTACACTTGTCACCACACGCCGCCTTCTTACTGGTCCCGCACACTTCCGGTATCCAAGAGAAGCCCTCGTCTTCCTCTATCCGGCAACTGGATGCACGATGTGTGTCCTCACCCTGGAGTACGTGGTAAAATGAACTAACTCCTCCAGTATGGAGCTGGTATCCACCCAGTTGCCCGACGCGGTTTGTGTCTGTGTGTGTTGTGGGCAACTCGACGCGCCGCACACTGCACGCAAGTCTGTGTCCCCGGGCGGCGCAGTACCATGTGGAAGCGGCATGGGCGGCGCAGTGTGCACACTGGATTAGTGATCGGGGGTCCTTGGGCCGTGCGACACACTGCTTGTCAGTTTGGATCCCGGGGTGATGTGCTGCTGGAGGTGGGGCGGGGGGGGGGGGGGGGGGGGGGGGGAGCGGGTGACGCAGTGTGGTGCGGGGCGCGCCCCGCCGGGAATTTTGGGGCTCAGTGGCGCCCCCGTGTGTGTGTTTGTGTGTGTGTGGAGAGGCGGAGCGGGCATTTGGGGGGGGGGGGGCGTGGAAGGTAATGGCGCAGAAATGGAGTGAGAAGGAAATCCAAGATGGGCTCATTAATTCCTCGCTGCACATAGACACACTGAGTGCCTCCAACTATATGCAGATGACACAGTCATATGCGCAAATGGCACCACAGAAGAGGAGGTAATAACTAAACTAAATAAACTCCTACTAAAACTAGACGAGTGGTGTGAGTCCAACAAAATAACCCTGAACACAAGCAAATCAAAAACAGTACTCTTCTCGCATAAACAAATGCCAGAAAGAAAACAACACTGTGGCGGAGTGGTTAGAGTGTCTGACTTTTTTCTAGGTCAGACTCCTAATCTGAGGGTCGGCGGTTCGATTCCCTGTGCCCCCAGCTCTGTCAATTTGGATTTCCACCGCTGTGTGTAACTTACAGCGTCATCAAAGGCCGGTTGCTCTCATACCATGTCTACGTGGTGTGGGAGGTTAAAAATCCCTTGGGTCGGTAAAAGTGTAGGCTCGGGCTTTCTATCGACCAGCAGTGGAATGAGGAAGACCAGTCCTCTATGACTGAAATTTCCCCTGCTTAAACAACTAATGGACCAACAACAAAAAAGAAGAAAAAAAGTTAGGAAACCAAACATTAGAAAATGTAGACCATTACAAATACCTAGGCCTTGAGTTGTACAGCCAACTAAACTACAACCTATGTATAAATAAAATTATCCAGAAAGTAAACCACAAACTGTGGCTATTTGCAAAGCTAAGAGACTACATGACTCAAGAAATGTCAATAAAAATCTTCAAGGGCATGGTGCTCTCTATTTTGACTATGGAGATGTAAACTACAAGGGTGCGAGAAAAGAACTACTAAAAAAAACTGCAAATACTGCAGAACAGAGCCCTAAAAATCTGTCTAAGAGTAGACAAGCTGCAGCCCACCTATGACATACATAAAAGAACCAAAGTGAAATTACTAGAAAATAGGAGAATAATTCATTTGAAAACACTAGCATATAGCTACAGTCAAAACAATAAACTCCGAACAAAACTGCAAAGGGCTACTAGAGCAAATAATGTGCCACTACTGAAGCAGACCAGAAGCCAAATAAAAGCTCATGAGAGAAGCACGCTGGAAATGGCTGCCAAGGTGTGGAATGCCCAAACAGTAAAGGAATGACAAATTCCTAACCTAAAAACTTACAAAAAATATCTGTGCAAATTAGGCTAGGAAACCCCCACTAAGCTGCACTGCAAAGGGGCATGTGATATGTCACGGCCCACCAGCGGGACGCCCAATGGAAGGTAACCATGCCAAAAGTAGCCAGATAGCACACCACACAGCTACGTACAAGCCTATGATATGTAAACAGGAGTAGGCTAGTCTAGTAATAAGAGTAGAACAAAATAAAATACATATATGCCAAGAAAATCCAAAAAAAAATAACATAGGCTACTAACCATACCAACCAATTATCTATCTGCTACTGAAATGCAGGCAATCAAATAACTTATCAGCAGCTGCCGTGTGGTAAGATAACACCAACACTACAACTGGCCAGCTTTGAAAACAAGCCTGGGTACCCGGGCTTATATGCTATGGACAGTATAAATACCGCCTCAATAAAAAAAAATTTTTTTTTTTAAAACACCGGCGGAATGGGTGTGTGTTTGTAATTATTATTGTGTGTGCGCATGCATGTGGGTGTAGGCATATATATATGTTGGGGGGTGGGGGGGGGGAGGGAGTGTGCCACCAACGGCTGGAAGACCAGTGCCTCGGCGCTGAAAAATATGTATTCAGATGAATAAAAATATTTACCAAAAAACAAAACACTAATAGTTCTTTTTGTTAAAAATATTTGTTTGTTTGAAAATATGTTTATTTTGCTGAATAAGTTCTTTTATCAGTGCCAAAGCACTAGTCTTCCAGCCATTTTTTCAATTCATGATTATTTATACAAAATAGGTATATAGAGTAAGGTATACAATAACTGTTGAATACACAATTTACAGCATACAATATAACATAATGGAATTCTGATAGTTACCCACACATTCCCGCATGGGAAGCGACTGCTCTACCCACTGAACCATCTCGTCCAATCTCGGGATACCTTAGGCGTTTGCCTATGGATGACGTGTGATGTGTACTTTGTGTTTATTTATTATTATTTCTAAGTGCATGGCCATTATAAGCCGTGTTTACACGGGCAATTGTAAAGCGAATTAGACAAAGCGATTTATATGAAGCGAAGTAGTGGCGCGTTTACACGCACCGAGTTTGAAGGCGGAAATCGATATCTGCGCATGAGCAAGTCCATTCTAACCAGCGCCAGTTTTGGTTAGTCGACGTCACCACGAGAGAGTGTGGGTTCGACCTAGATCTGTTTTGACTGAATCGTATTGTTGTGGAACGGTCAAAACTTCTGCTGGGCAGTGAAACCCTAAAAATAAATGATGAAAAAAATATCTGTGCACAGCTAGCAGTTTCATAGAACAAATTTACCGGAAAGTCAACAAACTCAGGTCTCGACTGTGACGTCCTTAATCTGCCGTATCTAAACCGCTACCGTTCACACAGGCAATATGGGCCAACTTAAGCTATTTAGCTTCATCTAGACTACCTTGCGAGGCGGTTTACATAAAGTGAATAATATGAATCGAATCAGCCCTAATCCGCCTCAGAGTCGCGTTTACACGGCAAATGTAAACTGAACTAGACAAGGCGATTTATATGACGCGGCTTAACTTGCCCGTGTAAACACGGCTATAGATTGGATGTCCGATGCTTTTGAGTTTCTTTTTTAAACAAAAAAAAAGAGCATTATGTTGATTGTCACAATCTACTTTACTTTGGTTTGAAGGAAAATTTGTTTTAAATGGGTATGGTTGGGAGTAGATAAAAGATTCACCCCGTACTGACAGTACACAGGTGAAAACCAACCTGCTAGAAAAGCTGGCAAAGAATTTTGAGTGAATAATGTCTTAATTTAAGAAGCAATATTTATTCTTTATGTATGTCTTCATATTTACCCGCTAGTTTTGAGTTGGAAAATATAATAAAACATATACTCTAATGCAATTTAAAAGTGAAATCGTCAGCGTTTTATCGCCGCCATCTTGTCTTTTTGCATTCTCTCTGATTTCACCAACTCTGCACCGATATATGTAGCCATTTGATCCTGGAACGAGAGTTTCTACTTCCTGTTCCATACTAAAGCTATTTTCGCCTGTATTTACACTACGTTGTCATTCACCCGTGTACTACAAGTACATGGTGAATCTTTTATCTAGGTTGGAAGTGATCACAAACCAACTTCCTTACGTAAATACTCCAAGGCGCAGATTCAGTTTTCCACTGACAGACCCATCTAACAGTATTCCAGACCAAGTGGTTGAAGCATCAGCGATAGAAGCATTTGAGAGAAGGCTGGATAGATATTGGAGAGGACACCCACAATTATATGACTTAAGGGCACCGTCCACCTTCCACACCAAGTGGTTGAAGCACCAACGGTAGAAGCATTTGAGAGAAGGCTGGATAGACATTGGAGAGGACACCCACAATTATATGACTTAAGGGCACCGTCCACCTTCCACACCAAGTGGTTGAAGCACCAATGGTAGAAGCATTTGAGAGAAGGCTGGATAGACATTGGAGAGGACACCCACAATTATATGACTTCAAGGCACTGTCCACCTCCATATGTATGCAAAAAAAGTTATTTTTTTACCATAACGAGCTCGCACCAAAAGCCCAATCAGGCCTAGATCAGTCAAAAGAGGATCTGTAATTTAACAGACGTCAAGTGCAGGACCTGTCATCAGCGACCCATGTGATTGGTGAACCTCTACCATGTCCAGGCAAAGATTTTTCAATGCATAAACTAATCTTTGTCTCAGTTGACTGTCCCTCCAATGAGAGGACACCTGCTGTGTCAGGACAACATTGGTCTGGATGCAGAGTTGAAGATAGATAAAGGATTCACCCGGTATTCGCAGTACACGGGTGAAGACCAACCAGCCTTATATAAAAACGGTCGAAAAATCGGGCTAATGAACTGAGTCTTTATGAGAGCCCAATTTCACAATCTAAGAAGCAACATGTATTGTTTGTATATGTCTTCATATTTCCCCGCTACCTTGGAGTTGAAAAATATAATAAAATATCTAGCTTAACAAGATTTAAAAGTGAAATCGACGGTTTTCTAGCACCGCCATCTTGTCTTTTTGCATTCTCGCCCATTTCACCAACTCTCTGCCTATATATGTAGCCATTTGAGCCTGGAACCACAGTTTCTAGTTCCTGTCCCATACTAAAGCTATTTTCGCCTGTATTTACAGTACGTTGTCGTTCACCCATGTACTACAAGGGTGAATCTTTTATCTAAGTTGAAGAGAAATACTAGTTATTAGAGGTCTATACCAGTTACTTTTAACTGGGGAAAACGCCTCATAAGTATTTATCCGTTTTCGGGTGAAACATTACTGATATAAATATCAACTCGTATGTATAATGATCATGTGGAAATAAATATGTTCTTATTGTTATTATCATTACTACCAGTTCTACTATTTTTGTTGATATAGGGAAGTTAGCGCCCTGCGGTGTCGCCACCTGGTGGATTACAGGAACACTAGTCCACCAACCGGTCGTTGCTCAGCCTCTGTGGACCTGTCTGGTTTACACAGTATCTCACTGTCACTTTGGTTGGTTTGAGTTTTACTTCCTGGCAACATCTAAGGTCATATCAGGACGGGTACCGACTTGGATGGTGCTGCCACACTGGGAGACCAGGCCACCAGCACCATGAAAGGATACCATACTCAGTCACATTATCCTGACACTGAACCAACCAGTCTTTGCCCTCTTCTAATATTGCCGAGCGCCTGGCTAGGAAGCGACAAGTATCAATTTTGTAAGTCATTGGTTTGGCTCGACGGAAATTGAACTCCCGTCTTTCCACACGTGAAGCCTGCACTCTACTGGTTGGGCCATCGCATCTGGTACGCCCACTCACGTTATGCTCGCACTAAACCAACCAGTCCATACGCGCTCCTGGGAATGCAGAGTATGGGGTGAGATTAGCGATAGGGTCCAATAAAGAAAATCAAATTACATTTTTTATTTTATTATTACTTTTAAATATAGCTTGACTCAGCCGGGACTTGAATCCATTACATCCTATTTAGGGTAGAACTCCTGCTTTCCTAACGACTAACCCATTGCGTTCTGGTGAACATTAGTTGAAGAAGGGTCCTCACATTAGGACGTCATCAAAGTCCGGTTGCTCCCATACCATGTCTATGTGGTGTGGGAGCTTAAAAATCCCTTGGGTCGGTAAAAGTGTAGGCTTGGGCTTTCTATCAACAAACTGTCTAAAGCCCTGTTTACACGGGCGATTTAAAATGCTTCATATGAAACCACTTGCCTAGATCGACTCACATTTGGCGTGTAAACGCGACTCTGAGGCATTTTAGGGCTGAATCGATTCATATGAAACGGTTCATCTATACCACCTCGTGAGGTGGTTTATTTCAAGCGATTCAGCTTGTTCCCGGGCGGCGATAGTATAAAATAGTAGGGGGAGCAGTAACTAATCGCTGGTGCCCGGCAGTGTTAGGGCCCGATTACGCCGAAATCTATTGAATGCGATCATATTTAACAGAATTACAGACTCAAATAATGAAATTTAATTAAATTAACCTTAAATTCCAAGCGATATTAACGTAGCAGCTACACCGGCGTCGAATCACCAAGTGTAAACTAAACAAATAGCAGTGCTTGCCGGCTACAGGCGGAGCTAAGGCTGCTGGTTCCCGGCGCCAAAACACTTTCAAACTCTGTCCGTGTAAACGTGCCTCTAAAACGCTTCATATAAATTGCTTTGTCTAGATCGTTTCACAATTCCCCGTGTAAACACGGCTTTATGGTGAAAACTAGTCTATTCAGACTTATCCATCATAGGCAGTATATGTCTTCAAGAAAAAAAAGGTGATGTGAGCCTTATTCCATCAGCAAAACACAACAGGGGTAGCACAGCTATACACTAATAAAATTGAGGGTGAAGGTCATTCAGTTGTAGATGGATAGATGCCTATCTGTTTTAAAGCTGCATAGTCCGATGAAAACATAAAATTTTCAAAACCAAGACAATTATCTATATTTGATTCGACATAGATACCTTAGATATTGATCCACCAATTAAAGATTTGTCTCATTTAGAAGGCAATTTAATAGAGCATCTTACTGCAGAAGCCTATTGTGTCAGAGTTTTGGCGTGCTTGCCAAAATTAATTGTGCATGTTTTCACTTCAACTATCTCAAAAGATAGCCATTTAAAATAAAAGTTACATCAAACTAAAGTAATGTACATTATAACGATCAGCCTGATATATTTATCTCAGAAAATGACAGAAACTCAAAATCACCGGACTATGCAACTTTAAAATTGCAGTCAGATGAAATATATAATTTTCAAAATGAAACCAATTATCTAGATTTGATTTGACATATCTAACTTAGATACTGATGCACTTATTAAGCATTTGTTTCTGCGTAGAAGGCAATTCTGAGTCAATTTAACAGAACCTGTTACTGCAGAAGTCTATGGTGTCCGAGTTTTGGCATGGTTGCCAAAACTAATTTTCCATGTTTGCACTCAAAATATCTCAAAAGTTTACCATTTAAAATAAAAGTAACTTTGAACTAATGTAAAGTAGATACTAGTCATCAATGTACTATATTTTTCTCAGAAAAAATACAGAAATTCAAAACCATCGGACTATGCAACTTTAATACAGAGCGAACCAGCCCAACGTCTCTGCAAGCTATCGTGGCGCCACCTACCGTATCGCATGGCCACTCATTCGCGCTCTGGTGGAGGGCGGCCGAACTTCTCTGCAGGGGCCCGCTTAGAAAATCCTACATCTTCGCCAAGCTGATCAAACTACCAAACCCAGGGCGCACCCAGGGGGGTTTCCTGGTTTCCCGGAACCCCCACCCCCCAAAATTGTTTTCATTAAATTTATTAAGGAACACTAGATTTTAAGAGTCTGTGGGAAAGCCACCACAGACTCATGCGGGAGGTCGGCGGGACCAAGTGGTCCTTAGTCGCTGCCGTGTTGGCCACTCGTGGCTTACACATGCTTTTCTGCTCAAGGGGGAACCTCCCCCTGAATGTATTGGGTGTCAGTCCCCACTGACACTCAAACACATTTTACTAAGTTGCGTTGATTTTTTGGCCCTGCGCCAACGGTTCTACACTGCAGGCAGTATGCATGACCTTTTTACTAAGGTAAAACAGGAAAACATTTTAGCCTTTTTGAGGGCAGCTGGACTGTACCACCTTATATAGTTTACTAAATGGATTCTATTAATTATTAATGAAACTTTTCTTTTTCTATGGGAATTTGTTTCCCTTGACCACAGATATATGATTGTGAGCTTTCTAATTTAATTAGTGTCTATTGGCACATAATTGATTGTCTGCTTTTACATGTAAAAGCGATGGTTTGAACAAAAAACAAACATTTCTCGCCGTGAATATGGCCTATGCTGCCGACACGGCGTAAAACAACCACCAATCAATCAATCAATCAATCAGATTTTAAGATTATGTGAAAAATTGCACCAAAATGTGGGTTGTTGCACCAGAAAACCATGTAAAATATTGCCCTAAAATGGATGTTGTTCCACCAACCCATGTGAAAAAAACTACCCTAAAATAGGGGTAGTTTCGATCCATATTTGGAAAATCCCCATAGCCAATTCCTGGGTGCCCCCTTGAAACCCATACACACATAGCAAAGCAGTTCGTTTCATATAATATTTATATATACTTTCATATATCATATAATGCAGTCTTACATTTGATCGATTTGATTCACCTATCCAGGTCCAATTCTAATATATGTGGGACATATACCAACTTAAATGACAGGTACAAACTTAAGTGACAGTTTTGCAATTATGGCTGCTTTATAGTGCTGTCACATTGAAATACCAGACCACAGGCACCATGACTCGATATCACACCCAGTCACATTATCCTGATACTGTGTCAAACAGTTAACATCCTATCCTAGTAATAATGTCTAGTTACTCCCGTAGCAATGTCTCTGTGGCAGGACTGCTGAACAGCCCACTAAAAAAAGTGTCAGTAGGCTGGGTTAGGGAAATAAACTCATCATTTTGCAATCTAATGTGCTAAATATTTGGATCAAAGACTTATCCATCATAGCCTACTACTCTTGGGCTCAATGACTTATGAAATCATGTAGCTTAATTAATCGATTGATTGGTGGTTGATTTAGGCCGTGTCGGCAGCATACTAGTCTGTAAAAGTAAAAACGCGAGAATTCAGTGGCAGCTATCTTGCTTTTTGCGTTCTCTCCCATTTCATCAATAGACCTATTTCATATCACGTCAGCATAGGTATCTAGGTCAGTGCGCATGCCTTTTGGTTGCAAGACGACACACTGTCACACTGCAAACTCAATGGCTATGAGCAATCTTCATACAGAAAAAGTGAAATAGCTCTAAAACCACACCACCTAGACACACATATAGAACACATATTCAATGAATAGATTATATTAAATTTATATGGTTAGGGTTCTGCATTTCTATTAATTTTGAATAAAATAGACATTTTGCACTGTGAGTACCGGCAAACTAAATACATTGTCAATGGTCGTGAGCAATCTTCATACAGAAAAAGTGAAATATCTCTAAAACCACACCGCCTGGTACACATATAGAAAACATATTCAACAAACATATTATTATAAATTTATAAGGTTTGGGGTCTGTATTTCTATTAATTTTGAATAAAATGAATTCACCCCTAGTGTGCTTGACCAGACGGGATGGTGGAATGAGTTTAGCGTCGGTCTCGTGTTTTGGTAGATCATGGGATTCGAACCCTAGTCGAGTCAAACCGATTCCGAGTCAAACTTCCCAATTCGAACCCACAACCTCCCATTGGAAGAGTAACGCCTTAGTCACACTACAGCTTGCGACCACTTTAGACCAAAGAACCCAGTCACCAGTGACACCCAGAGGTTGGCAACCATTGTTTTGGTCACAAGGACGTCACTGGTGACTGTGGGTTCTTTGGTCTAAGGTGGTCGCAAGCTGTAGTGTGACTGGGGTATAAGTGAGTGCTCTATTCATTCAACCATCCATGGATTAAAACCAATTGTAGAACATGTAATTGGTCATCCAAAGTGTTCAGCATTTTTACGGTAGTACAAGCATACAACCAGAGGGAGGGGAGCGGGTGTCAGTCAAGTACAACTTTTATCGCTTCATAAAATGTTAAAATTTGTTGAACTACTTTTTGTTTGTATGTACATTAGCTTGATTAAAGTTGCATAGTCCGATGGTTTTGCGTTTTGGTAATATTTCTGAGATAAATATATTAAATTGATCGTTATAATCTACCTTATTTCAAGTTGAAGTAACTTTTATTTTAAATGAATAAGTTTTGAGATATTTGAAATTCAATCATGTAAACTTAGTTTTGGCAAGCACACCAAAACTCTGACACCATCGCCTTCAGCAGTAACAGGTTCTATCAAATTGTCTCAGTGTTCCCTTCTATGTGGCAATAAATGCTGAACATGTGCATCAATATCTAACTTAGATACACGATTCACCCTGTACTGCTGCAGTAGGGGTGCAAACCAACCCTATGTAAAAGTTGTCGAAAAAACGGGTCAATAAATTGAGAGCCTAATTTCACAATGTAAGAAGCAACAATTATTCTTTACATCTGTCTTATTATTAGCCCGCTACCTTTGAGTTGAAAAATATAATATAATATCTAGTTTAATAAGATTTAAAAGTGAAATTGACGGCGTTCTATGGCCACCATCTTGTCTTTTTGCATTCTCTCCCATTTCACCAACTCTGTGCCTATATAAATATCCATTTGATACTGGAGGCAGACATTCTACTTCATGTTCCATACTAAAGCTATTTTCGCCCGTATTTAGACTACATTGTCATTCACCCGTGTACTACAAGTACCGGGTGAATCTTTTATCTATATCTAAGTTAGATATGTAGAGTCAAATCTATATAATTATTTTGGTTTTGAAAATTTGATGCTTCATCGGACTATGCAGCTTTAAGCAGGGGAATTTCCAATCACCGACAATTAGTCTTCCTCATTCCTCTGCTCCTTGCCCTATCCAAACGCCAGGCTGGGTAGTGACAAGTTTAACTTTTGAAGTGATTGGTTTGACTTAACCGGGGTTCGAACCCAGGTGTTTGAATCCAATGACCTACCAAAACGGGAGGCAGGTACTCAACTCATTCGATCACCCTGTCTGGGTTATTAGTAAAATGTTGATGTGTCCTACTTTGGGGTGAGATGTGTGAGGAGGGAGGGGGGTTGGGGGGGCGGGGGGGGGAGGACGTCTGGAAAAGTAGTACTGTTTGTACTACCTTGAAAACGTTGGAGAACCCCTAAAAAGGTAAATGGTTGGTTCACTGGTTTTTGGAGTTTTACGCCCTGGCAACAACTAAGATCATATCAGGACGAGTACTGACTTGTGACAGTGCGCACTCATGGCAACTTTATAATGCTGCTCCACTGGGAAATCAGGCCGCTGCCACCATGACCCGATATCCCACTCAGTCACATTATATTGACACTAAGCAAACCAGTCCTTGCCCTATCCTATTAATGCTGAGTGCCAGTCCAGGAAGCAACAAGTATCAATTTTATAAGTCCTTGGTTTAGCTCGACTGGGAATCAAACTCCCAACCTCCCGCACGGGAGGCCAGCGCTCTACCGATTCGGCCATGGCGACCGGTCGGCCTCTAAGGTAGATATATCATGAAAGTACTCACCAGGAACACACAAGCTTTGATTCAACATATAATATTTATTCATTGCCAGAATATCTTGCATCTCTTCTGCTTCACATTTTCTGCATCTTCAAGTGTTGTGACAGGCAGCGCTGAAGGAACCCTGTAGATGCAGGGAGCGGCTTTATTGAACACACAACACTCGGAGAAGTCTCAGTTAGCGGTCACAGGTGGAGTTAGACACATTTGTTAGGAGTATCGAGTGCAAGTGGCCTTAAACCGTAAACCACGTTATCTATCATTCATTTCACACCTTAACCCCCCAACCCCAAATTGGAAATCATCATCATCGTTATCATTATTGTCATCACCATCTGCATCACCTTCATTATTTATTATCATCATCGTCACCATCACCATCTTCATTATCATCATCTTCATTATCATCATCATGCAACTTCATGGTTAAAACATTCAAGATATAATATATATGGGGGGAAAAAGCTTCGTAAAAGTCTTCGAACCGATATACGATACAGATACAGTACAACTACAAAACCCCGGCTTGAACCACTAACCTTTGTCCATTATCACCTTAGGTCCCCTTCTTTTTTTGTTTAATACTAACATAATCACGGTATATGTTAAATATGTTACACACTGAAATGCTTTCTGGCTGATTTGGTCACTCAAAATGCAGTTTGGCCCAACCTAATTTAAACTTCCCTGAAGACCAGGGCCCGTATGCACCAAGTTGTGCTAGCCTTAACCGGAGCTAGGCGCTAACTCCGGTCAGCTAGCTGCGGGTAGTGGGGGGTCCGCGAAAAAGATTAACAGGTATGCGCCAATGTTTTAGCCTGGGCGGATAGCTGACCGTGAGTTTATTTATAGATTTGGGAATTCCCTCCAGTCGACGATATGAATAACGCCGCCAATGCGGCGGCGGCTTTAATATTGCTTCGAATTTAGGGTTAATTTGATTAAATTTCACTTATGGCGTATGTAATTCTGTTAAATATGACAGCATTCAATAGATTTGGGCTAATATATAGCCGCCGATTCGGCGGCCATATTTAGTTGACGTTGGACAGTATGGATATCGACGTCGCTGCGGAGGCGGCGGTTTGTTTACATTACATTCGTCGATTCGAAAATATTAATATCGCCGCTGCTACGGCAGCAGCGTTAATATCGCTTCGCATTTAGGGTTAAACTGATAAGATTTCACTTATTGCGTATGTAATTCTGTTAAATATGACAGCATTGAATAGATTGAGAGCCACACACGCACACTAACCGCCCCGGCTAGCAGTTAAACCTGATTTGAAGGTGGGATAGCTTAGCCTAGGCTACGGTCCGCGGTTTGCGCTGGCACCGATTGATGCATACGGATTTTCCTCAGTTAGCCGTTTGGGGATAGTCAAACCGCGGTTAAGGCCTTAACTCTGATTGGTGCATACGGCCCCAGATGGATAACCGTGAAAGCAGCTGGGCTTGGACGAGGAACAAGCAGTTCTGTACTCCATACAAATGCGCTCCAGCAGAACTCGCAATAAAATCCCTTGTTTATGTAACCAAACATCCTACAGCACTTTGCAGGTATGAATCATGTTTTACATTCTGTTGTTGGGAGTTTTTCACACGTGTTCTTTTAATTTTGTTCAGATGGATGGTTATCGCAGTGCCAACTTAGATCTCAAATAGTGCGATGCCAATGCCACTAAGAATTTTATACAGATGTGCGAAAAGAATTTGGTTCATAACTGAATGCAGTATATATTCGGTGTTCGTATTGTGCCATCTAAACGAGTTAAGCTATACACACACAATTTCTGGAACTGAACACGATACACAGTCAATGCTCGCTTTGTGCTTCCTAAATGACGCAGGCGGTAAACGCAATGCTGGTGGGCGCTTGTAAGAATACAGCATTACCATCCCAGTCCAGTACCTTCAAGACAAACACACTAAATAGCTGTGAACACACTAAATAACTGCATAATCTAAATTCAATCCCCACTGCACCCTTTGACATAGTGCAAACCATTTTGTACCCAACAGGAATACAAAAGTTAGTTCAAACATATAATGATCTTCTGATAAATTCTATTCATTAGAGAATCCATCCGATAGTTTCTTCCCCAGTCTGCCATAGTTAGAAAAAAACAAAAACCAGCGTAATATTATACGTTCTGTGATTTGTTCGCAGTCTAGTCAATAGTAATGAGCATTTGTTGTTTTCATACCTCTCCTATCTAAGAAAACTTCCTATGAACTCTACTGAAAATCATGAATATTTGGGTAGAGAGTGGGAGAGAGAAAAGTATGTTGCCAGAGAAACCCAAGGAGTACACAATTGGATTTTGAACAAGTCCTTGTAGAGCAACAAGAAAATAGAACAATATTGTTTATATATATATAAGAGTAAGCATTGGATATCTTAGATAATAAGTACTATAAGAAATACATGCGCCTAGTGGATATCAACATACTCTATATCTATGCGAAGCTAATGGGGGACATGTGGGCTAGTTAGTTTTTCCGACACTTGGTGGCGCATCGGTACTAGTGGGCATAAACGGCCATTGACAATGCCTTGAGTTTGCTGGTAGGCGCAATGCAGAACGTTTATTTTATTCAAAATTAATAGAAATACAGCACCCTAACATTATAAATTTAATATAATCTATTCGTTGGATATGTTTTCTATATGTCTACCAAGTGGTTTGTCTCTAGGTGGTGTGGTTTTAGAGATATTTGACTTCTTCTATATGAAGATTGCTCACGGCCATTGACAATGCATTGAGTTTGCCGGGACGCGCAGTGCAAAACGTCTATTTTATTCAAAATTAATAGAAATACAGCACCCTAACCTTATAAATTTAATATAATCTAATCGTTGGATATGTTTTCTATATGTGTACCAAACAGTTTGTTTCTAAGTGGTGTGGTTTTAGAGATATTGCCATTGACAATGCATTGAGTTTGCCGGTACGCGCAGTGCAAAACGTTTATTTTATTCAAAATTAATAGAAATACAGAACCCTATCCATATCAATTTAATATAATCCATTCTAGGTGGTGTGGTTTTAAAGATATTTCACTTCTTCTGTATGAATATAATTCAAGATTGCTCACTGCCATTGACAATGCATTGAGTTTGCCGGTACGCGCAGTGCAAAACGTTTATTTTATTCAAAATTAATAGAAATGCAGAACCCTAACCTGATAAATTTAATATAATCTATTTGTTGAATATGTTTTCTATATGTCTACCAAGTGGTTTGTCTCTAGGTGGTGTAGTTTTAGAGATATTACACTTCTTCTGTATGAAGATTGCTCATAGCCATTGAATTTGCAGTGTTACAGTGTGCCCTAGAGGCCCACTACTTCAGTGGCGATGCGAACGGCAGGAACTTGAACTAAAAAGTCGGAGGTCCCCCATTGTTCCCTGTACCTCTAAGACAGGAGAGTTCTAACAGTTTTAGACAGGTTCTACGGGTAAACACAAGGTGGCAGCACCAGTGTTTGAGAATTAAGTAATCCGGTCATCCAGAAGTTGTCGGAGGCTTGAGCCGGTGTGGCGGTCTCCGATGCCACAAGGCTGATATGCCAAATGTCGCTTCTGCGCATGCGCGGATTTTAACACATATGCAAAAGACCCATGCGCTCGCCGGCTACAAGCTCAGGCACGGTACCCGGCTGTGTTAGGCCGAAATCTATTGAATGCGATCATATTTAACAGAATTACATACTCAAATAATGAAATTTAATTAAATTAACCTTAAATTCCAAGCGATATTAACGTAGCAGATCGATCAGCGTCGAATCGCCGAGTGTAAACAAAACAAATAGCAGTGATCGCCGCAACGTCCGAAAATCCGCGCATGCGCAGAAGCGACATTTGGCATATCAGCCTTGTGGCATCGGAGACCGCCACACCGGCTTTTCTTGTATCTGAACTCAAACATATTGCACCGCTTAATTGTGAATGCTCACTATGCAATACACAGTCTTCGGTAAGTGCCAGTGTGTTGGCAGCCACATAACTCCAACTTTGTTTCTCATCACTCAGTTCTTGTACACTCATCATATTACGGGGTCATCCAAAGGCTTAATTATTTACGCGTCGTACAAAGCGCACAACAGGGGGTGTGAGTCAAGCACAACTTTTATCGCTTAATATAATGTTGATATTTTTCAGTGCTTTTTATGTCCTGTATTAAAATGTTGATGTACACTTCGTGTGCTTTTGGGTGGAGATGGAAAAGTACTAGGCTTTGTTCGAACGTGAAAATATTGAAAACTTTGGATGACCCATAAAGCAAAGGCACTGGGTGGCCACTTTGGTATTCTGATAAATGCTCTCCAGTAGATAATTTCATACATTTCCATTTAAAGTTCCAGGGTCCGATGGTTTTGAGTTTGGATATTGTGTGTAAGATAAACACATTAGCTTCATAGTTATGAATCTACTTTACTTTAGTTTAAGGTAACTTTTATTTTAAATGGCTTACTTCGAAGATATTTGAAGTGAAAACATGCTAAGCTAATTTTGGCAAGCGTAAAATTCTGATAACATACGCTTCAGCTGGAACAGTTTCTACTAAATTCGCTTTGTATCCCATTCTATGCAGCAACAAGTGTTTAATAAGCGCATCAGTATATATAGGATCAAATCTCGCTGAGTGTTTTGCTTTTGAAAATTTGACGCTTCCATCGGATTATGCAGCTTTAACTAAACAAACGCTTGGCGAGTAATTAGAAGTAAACCGTTTCTGTTTTGCTAATTTTAAAGTTTGAGTGAATTCATTTACCATATTCTCACGGGTTAACAATCATGTGTGGGTTAACGCCCGCCCTCAATGGCCAATATTTTGTAAACGCTCACCTCTTAAATGCCCATGCACATGTCACTTCAGTCATTTGCCAATTTAAACGCCCAGGGCGTTAACCCATGAGAATACGGTAATTGCATTTCATTGAAGGAATATGTCGCTGTATTAAAACACAAATCAATCATGAATCGGTTAGAAATAAATACGTAAGCGCAAAAGGAAATTCAGCACAGAACTGAACAGAGAGTATGTGTGGCATTTGCTTTGAGTCACCTAAAGACTGGAGAATTCATCAGAATGTACAACTGACCAGTCCAGCCCAGTCCAGTCCATACCCAGTGCTAGATAAAAGATTCACCCGGTACTTGTAGTACACAGGTGAATGACAACGTAGTCTAAATACGGGCGAAAATAGCTTTAGTATGGAACATGACTTAGAAACTGTGGCTCCAGTATCAAATGGCTACCCATATAGGCACAGAGTTGGTGAAATGGGAGAGAATGCAAAAAGACAAGATGGCGGACGCAGAACGCCGTCGATTTCACTTTTAAATCTTATTAAACTAGATATTATATTTTTTTCAACTCAAAGGTAGCGGGCTATCAATAAGACATATGTAAAGAATAAATGTTGCTTCTTAGATTGTGAAATTAGGCTCTCAATTCATTGACCCGTTTTTTCAACAGCTTTTACATAGGGTTGGTTTGCACCCCTACTGCAGCAGTACGGGGTGAATCTTGTATCTAACCCAGTGCCAGCAACAAACAAGGTCTGTGGAATGGGCTTAAGATATATCCACTTATATGGTAGGTACCTTCCGATTACATAGAGAACCTATCTGTTTTCTTCGGGCAGTCTACAAAGCACACTGCATTATAGATAAAAGATTCACCCCGTACTTCCAGTACAGGGGTGAAAAAAACAGCCTTATATAAAAACGGTCGAAAAATCGGGCTAATGAACTGAGTCTTTATGAGAGCCTAATTTCACAATCTAAGAAGCAACATTTGTTCTTTGTATATGTCTTCATGTTTACCCGCTACTTTTGAGTTGGAAAATATAATAAAACATATACTTTAATGCAATTTAAAAGTGAAATCGACAGCGTTCTCTGGCCGCCATCTTGTCTTTTTGCATTCTCTCCCATTTCACCAACTCTGTTCTGATATAAGTAACCACTTGACACTGGTGCCAGGCATTCTACTTCTTGTTCCATACTAAGGCTATTTTCGCCCGTATTTATATAAGGCTGGTCTTCACCCGTGTACTACAAGTAGCGGGTGAATCTTTTATCTAACTGCATCAGTGCTGGTTTTAGCAAATGGTCTTTCGACAAAATGTCAAGGCAACAAAGTCTATTCATCCGGAGGCCTATAATAAGCCGAAGAACTTAACACACATGTCTTATTTAGATGACTTGACCAGAAGCAGTGGTGAAATATGCCTTATGAATCGAAACCTACTCGTGTAATGTATTTCTTAAATAAGGAGAACCAGGGAAAAAGAAGCCGTGTGGATCTGTGAGCAAAGTGTCTGTCATGAAGCAGTTCGACAGCGACATTGTATATGCGATAAACCTAACACAGCGCATAACAAAATCTAATATACATCATCAGTACAACAAAAGAGGTATAATCAAATCGAACACAGCACCAAACAAAATACACAGTGTACATATCTAATAAACGGCTAATAGGAATAATGGTGGTGGTGGTGATCGGGGGCTCTAATAACCCTGATAGATATCTGACTACCAGGGTTCTAAACTATAGGTGATCACTGTCACAATCCACAGCCAACTTCTACAAAACTGAACAAAAGAAAACAAAAATGTTGTCCCCCCCCCCCCAACCCACCCAACCCACTAAAAAGGAGGCCTGTCAGGTCCGCATTAATGTAGAGACATTGATTGATTGATTGATTGGTGGTTGTTTTACGCTGTGTCGGCAGCATAGGCCATATTCACGGCGAGAAATGTTTGTTTTTTGTTCAAACCATCGCTTTTACATGTAAAAGCAGACAATCAATTATGTGCCAATAGACACTCATTAAATTAGAAAGCTCACAATCATATATTTGTGGTCAAGGGAAACAAATTCCCATAGAAAAAGAAAATGTAGAGACATGAATGCGCACATGACAGGTTCACCCACTCATGTGTGCTATTTACCACCATCCGGGTATTACGCGAAGGGATCAAGGCTACAACAGGGCTCAACGAAAAACCAGCAAGTCAGGCTTGCATAGTACGAAGAATGATGTATCCATTTGGTCAATTTCAACGGAGGCAAAATTGGCAATCAAACTTGATACGAAAAAAGAAGCGGCTTCAACTTGCAGATGCATTCACATCAACCGAACAAGCGCAAAGAAAGAAATACTACTTTTCATTTTTGCACATGCACTGCCATAACAGACATCAATTTGTTTTTGAGTTGAATGGTGCTACGGTAGGAGGTTGAAGAAGAGTATACGGACACGCTGCTTAGACCATGGATTACGCAGAGCAAGTATAAGCTTCGATTGACATTACCTGGGTGTTTGAATGTTTTCTTCGGCATTTTCTTCTTTTTTTTTTGGCGGACTCAAAATAGTCTTCGATAGACTGGTTCTCAGATCCAACTTGCTATCATATATCCTACCACCTTTTTAAGGATGCCCCTCAGCACCCTCTAAACAAGCAACTGCAGTAATTAAAACCACTAAAGACTACAGCTAGTGACTAGCGTTACTTCCAACCACCAGGTGGCAGCACCTCACATCACCTCATGGGGGGGGGGGGGGGGGAGATCCCAGCAGACACTACTGCATTACCAGTAGTTCCACATCATTATACTGGCAATGTATACATTATTTAGAATATTTAAAAAAAAAGTCTTTATTGCATCCACACAGAAACTCTGCAAGGAGCAGTGGGAAGATGCTGCTAAGTATTTTAATTCCTTAAAAATAGGTAAAATTTGTCCCTATTGATGCCTGGGCAGTGGTAGTCTAGACCGGCCCCATTCGTTACCAGACTAAGTCTTTGCGGGTTGACTACACTTCTGGCATGACGATAGCATTGTATATATATAACCTGCTGGCAATGGACAAGGATTGACCTAAGTAAACAAGAAACATTATTTAAAACATCATTGAACCTGATGTTTCTGATCTGCTTAACTGTGTTAATGGCTGATCATGTGACATATCGCTCCTTCATTCCATTGCACAAAACCTCAGTAATGCTGGAACTAAGTGAGCGCACTGTTGAATCTGACTCCACTTTCGACATGAACTAATACATTGAAGTAGTTCGCATATATCTATAAATTAATACACTACTAGAGGATAGACACCACAGAATTCCTGAATTCACTTACACTCTAAGGGATCGTTGTTTCCGAGAAACCACCTCCCTGTGTGGGACAGGTTGATAGAAACGCAAACCTTCGCTTCGCTTGAGGCAGGGTGCTGTGCCAGTACCATCTTTCATTGTGAATATTATCACATTACTTTTTCAACCGCTGCAAAATTACTGTGGCAGCTTTCGGAGTTTTACATATCAACTGTCAACAAGATGATTACCGGCCAGTGGGTAGGTATAACAACAATCTTGTGGGTTGAGAGGGATGGCCAGAGCCACCTCCTGACCTATTTGGCCTACCCACCTCTAGATGCACCTTACTGATATAGGAGATGAGTGGTAATTGGGTTGTGCCAGGTGCTACGACTAAACCACTAATCATGTATCAGTACAGATAGCGGGAACAACTACCACCTCCTAACCTATCTGATTGACATCTGAGAAGAGCGGTAATTGGGTCATTCCAGCTGCTATGACCAAACCTCGAATCATGTATCAGTACAAATAGCGGGAACAACTACCACCTCCTAACCTATCTGATTGACATCTGAGAAGAGCGGTAATTGGGTCATTCCAGCTGCTATGACCAAACCTCGAATCATGTACCAGTACAAATAGCGAGAACAACTACCACCTCCTAACCTATCTGATTGACATCTGAGAAGAGTGGTAATTGGTTCATGCCAGCTGCTACGACCAAACCTCTAATCATGTATCAGTACAAATAGCGAGAACAACTACCACCTCCTAACCTATCTGATTGACATCTGAGGAGGAGAAGAGCGGTAATTAGGTCATGCCAGCTGCTGCGACAAAACCTCGAATCATGTACCAGTACAGACGCAAAGAAGGAATCTTCAACTAGGATTGGTACATTATCGGTCACTACTGAACACGCGGACACTCTCGACACTGATTCTTAAGACGGACAACTAACCAAAAGATTCTCTAAAGTAAAACCATCCTTTATCACCCGCTATCATCTCTACGCCTTCAGGAAACATGCAAACTCATCTACCCTCCGACCCCTTATCACACATACAAATGCTCAGGAACTCTCATTAGGGCCTGACTACCAGTATTTCGCTACTGATACTGTTGTTTGTATGTATACATTTGTGAAAATCCAAGGTTCTTACTTCTAAACACAACTTAAATTCCAGGACATAATTTAATTTTTGTAATGACATCATATGCACTCAATTGTTTCTAGGTGGGAATTCCGTAGCTCTATTCATACTCATAAATATATAGAAAACATTTTGCAATGTTTGTTTTTGAATCAGGATAACAACTCAAAAACGTTAACTGGTTAATACGCATGTTGGCTCCAATGAAGAATGAAACCCATGAAATATTATTATTTTGATTGCCGTTGGTTAAATTCAAGCCTTTTTTCCCCATGGGATTTTGGCTGTTTTCCCAGGACATTTCCAGTTCTGAATTTCCAGGACATGCACAAACTATGCCACAAAAAATACCACCCTGATTGTTAAATAAGGAAAATTTGTTTATTAGAATAAAAGCTAATATATTACACATACCCACCCAGTTTTATATTGCCCAAATTCCTTGCTCTACACACAATAAACATTTCTGTACACACCCCTCCTGGCTATCCTGTCTTAAAGGTTATCTAACACAATAACAGCCAATACGGACAGTCATTGCATACGCCGGTGTCTTCAGCAGGATGTCAGGTGAGACAATGGCTAATAGGAATAGCAAAAATAGCAATGAAAAGGCCTAAAAAGTAGGAATAAAATTGGAATTCCCCAAGGAATTAACATACATATTCCAGGCGTGAAATAAATGAGGTTAAAAGGAGGACGTTTCTGAGGTCCAGGTCTCATCTTAATTCTATAGAATTTTGATAAAAAACAGCCCAACGAAAGGGAACAGACTTTACTCATGCAAACAAACCGAAAACAAAACTTGCGCCGCAACCATAAAACCACATATTGAATGCAGCAGTTTTACACAGCTTAAACCCGGCATGTTGAAATGTACTTTGTTAAAAGATTGCCATTGGGTGGCACCACCATAGCTTAAGGAATCGTCGAGTTGGGCACGTTTCAAGTTGACAAACTCATGTTATTTGAGGTAAATTTATATTAGAGACTATTTCAGTGATTAATACCTGCGCAAAGGTTGGTTCCAGTACGCAATAATGTAAATATCGATTAACTTAGTATGTATGTCTACTGCATTGTAAACAACTGAGTGAAAGCTTGTGCAGGTCACATTTACAATCATGCGCAAATAAAGTATATTTCAAACAATTGCTCATAGACAATATCAGTCAACATAACTTTCTTTTTGTAACATATTTGGTGAAACACCACCACAATATCAACCTAACAAGAAAATAGTTGAAATTACAGGATAACATTTCTAGAAAAAGGGAAGAAATAGGAATATGTAATAGGAATATGTAAAAGGAATATGTAAAAAAAAGTGAGGAAAAACTAGAAATATGCGGAGCCTGCTTTAGTCGATGTATTTACACATTCGCATAAGCTACACTGATGCGGAAGAAGTACAAGACTCTGTTCATCGGCATAGTGTCTGTGGATGATGGACGGCATAGCTTACATTGGAGCCATTGACACCGCAAATGCAAATATGGGCGTAAGGTGTGCCCATATTTACTGAACGCAAGTAAAGCCGTCACTTTGTTTACATGCTTCCTGGTTACCGGCTTACGGCTGGTGGTTCCGAACATTCAAGGATGAGGTCATAGCGCTCTCTTCAAGAGTGTCACCATGTTTTTGTGAAGATATTAGTTAATCGTCTTTCGTCTTCCCATCCCAAACCATCCGCAGCTTCTTTTTTCGAAGCCTCCATCCGCTCCAACCCATGCACCCCTCCTCTGTTCACAGCTTCTTCGTTAGAAACTTTCTACACTATGGCTTTCTATGATGCACACAGAATTCGAATCCTTTTTGATATTTGGAATTTTAATTTCCCATGACTCTTCCATTCCTGTAAAGTAAATTGACCCAATTTGAAATCTTGGTAAATTTAGTCTAAAAGTAACAAAAAAGAAGGAAAGATGGCATTGATTAAAGAGTAGGTTCCTAACGATGGATGAATCTGAGACTTATTGTCATGATATGTTGGGTGAACAAAATTTAGTTTCTTTAAAACAAATATAACAGTTTCGCATTAAGGGCTTTTCCCAAGACTAGTTGGGAAATTCAACAACTTTCAAGGCATTAAATCGAAATGATCAAATTCAAGGACTTTCTAGGTTTTTCAAGGACATGCACAAACCCTGCGTGGCTAAATTGTACCTTACCTGAAATGAACATCAACAGATGATAAACAGGCACATAATTTATAAAGCCTTCGTAAACAACTAAGGGCGGTATTGTCTTCTTCTGCGCGAAAGACACGGGCATGCTGTCCTCACTGACCCCAGTGCCAGTAAGCCTTTCATTGTTACCGCTGTTGATTGACACTCTGTGATTTGCAAATATGCAACGCATTTCACTTCATAGACATCCTTACCGGTTAACAATTGAAGGCTAGCAGCATGGATATCGCATTGCATGAAGCTCAACAATTATTTCTTCAATAATCTGTGTTGTCCGTGTAAAACCCACTTAGGATACATCCCTCCTCCCCCTTACCATTCTCCTCCACCTCCACCATCCAGGTTCAAATCGCCTACCATTTTTAAAGTGGAGTGGAGGGGAAAATCCTAATTTAAAATTATTCTCTCCCTTTTCTTTTTAACAATCAATCCTAATATATACTGGAAGTTCAAATTTTAAAAAATATACTTCTTCCGCACTTATAGTTTCTTCCGATCACAGAAAGCGAAGCAGAAGCAGAAAGCTCAGGATGCACATATAATTTCCAACCGGTGGTAAGGTAAACTGATAAGCAAGTATCAAGCTTCGTGGATTAAATGTGCAACTTCCTAGAGGATGCGGTCCTCAAGGGCATTTACGTATGGCATTGATGATTGTCGAAAGCTCTTGCAGGAACGTTTCATGTCTGAACGACATTCGGATGTCTGGGACATTGGTGCGAGCGATATCGTTTCCAGCGACACCATCTTTCGTGTAATTGGGGCCAATCCAGTGTTGTTTCATCTGAATAAAAAGAATTGCAAGTACCTTCAAATATATCCGATCCTATCGCTACACAGTTTGCAAAACATCCTAATCGACATATAGCTTGGGGTTTGCTGCCCAATGCAGACTTAAATATTAGTTTGAATTCTTATAAGACAAATTCATAAAAGAAGCTGTGGTTTCCAGTAGATTTGGTTGGTTGGTGGAATTTTATGTTCTGGCAACATTTAAGGTCATGTAAGGACGGGTACCAACTTGTGAGAGTGCACACTCATAACAACTTTATAGTGCTGCTCCACTAGGAAATCAGGCTGCCAGCACCATGACCCAAAATCCCACTCAGTCACATTATCTGACACTGAGCAAACCAGTCCTTGCCCTATCCTATTAATGCTGCATGTCAAGCTAGGAAGCGACAAGTATCAATCTTATAAGTCATTGGTTTGACTCGACCGGCATTCAAACTCCTGATCTCCCGCACGGGAGGCCTGCGCTCCACTGATTTGGCATCAGGTGTTTCTAGCAGATACTTTGGCAGGACTTTCTTCGCGACAATCGGCGACATACAACAAAAACTGACACAAAATTGTTGCACCTGTTGGGATGGCGTCGTGGTTAGATCATGTTCTTCCTAGATCGATTGTACATGCCTGGCAAGGTGATGACACGTAATAAATTTGTAAGTCTTTGATTTGATTCGTCTAAGGATTGATTTCGCAACCTCACAAATGATAAGTGGGCACACTCGGCCTTCCCATTCGACTGTGCAACACCTGTGGATGTGAGCGTACCTTATGAGGGAAGCCGCTCATGATGACGCTGTTTCGTGCCAACTCGCACATGTCAACACTGCTGAGTTTCCAGACCTGAGCCGCGATACTAAACTCCTCCATCAGAGGTTCCTGTAGACAGAACATGCAGATGCGACAGTTCCAAAAGTAAAGCCGAACATAACAAATACCACACATACATATTTCATTGAAATTAACAACAAATAGCCTTAACGAGAGATCTAACTCTTCTTTTTAAAACCTGCATAGTCCGATCAAAACATAACATTTTCAAAACCAAAACAATTATCTAGATTTGATTCTACATATCTAACTCAGATACTGGTGCACATATTAAACATTTGTCCCCACATGCAAGGAATACTGAGGCAATTTACTAGAATCTGTTACTGTAAAAGCATGCTCGCCAAAATTAATATAGCATGTTTGCACTTCAAATATCTCAAAAGTTATACATTTAAAATATAAGTTACTTCAAACTAAAGCAAGGTAGATGATAATGATCAACCTAATATATTTATCTCAGTAAATGACAAAAATTCTAAACCATCGGACTATGCAACTTTAAGATCAAGGATCAATTTTATCAATAGAAATGGGATCATGAATGATACTTACAAAACAATTACTGGAGAACCTTGGCTGTATACCAGGTTAGCTCTCTCACCTTATTAAAGCGAATTAGTTATTGTGTGCTTGCAGCCCAACAACAAGAAGTATGAATGTATTGATCGTGTAAGGTTTGAGTACCCGGAGGGCCACAAGAACCTCTCAACCCCAATAAGCGCTAAGGTTTGCTGAAAGGCACCGTCTGACTATGGAGTGCAGCGGACTAACAAAACGAACAACTCAGCATACATAATAAGTCTGCAGCATTATCCAAAGTAGATCCACATAGATTCTGAGATCATCAGAACAGAGTAAGTGAATTGTAACTCAGTTACATTATACTACATAGAAACAAATCTGACCTTTGTGAAGTGAAATTGCAGTGGATCATCAGTGGAGAGCGATACCATGAGGCCACGCGCGAGGTAGTTAGGGAGTGGGTTGCGCTGGTAATTCAGGAACAGCGAATTGTTGCTGAGGGGCGACATGGCAATACCGATACGCGCCAGGTAATACAGGTATTCCAGGACAGGCGTCTGACGGAGAAGAATAGGCTCAGCATTAATATCTAATTGTATTAGTATCAATATGTTATAATAATATGATTATTAACAAACAAACACAAAATCACAGACCTTGTAATAATGATCGCAGAATTAGCATTGTTATTATTTATGCATTCAGTGGTAGTTCTGATAAATCCCAGCACCACCATGCAATATGGAATTCAAGGCTATTTCAAAGCTGTTTTTGATAGGAATTCAAGACTATTTTCAATTGGATTTCAGGAAAAAAACAACAATGGCGAATGGCGATTTCAGACTAATTTACCTCGGTGGGCACAGTTCAATGGACTTCAAGGCTTTTCAAGACTAATTACCCAAGATAGGTTAGATTGAAGGCTTTTCAAGGCCTTAAAATAGAGCAAATGAAGCTCAAGACATTTCAAGACTTTCCAGGCCCCATACCGACCGTGTATCGTGCACTGAATCAAACTAGGCACAGCTGCTTTGAAGGTTCATCTAATTTGATATTAATTCACGACAAACAGCTGCATTCTGGTTTTGAAATCAATTCACGACAGATCCGTCTAGTATCCCTTACGACAGAAAGACCCGCTCCCCCCCATTGATTATATTACAAACACGGCAACCACAGCGGAACCATCAAGGAGTATGCGCAATGGAGTGCGATGGTGAGCAACAGTGCGTTGTGTCTCACCTTTCGGAGTAGAAGCCCATGGTTGATGTTCTCGGCCACCATGAAGCCAGTGACAAGGTGGTGGACTGGGCCCGCCTCCCCGCAGTGTGGACGCAGCACCATCGGGTGCAGACCTCTCTCCCTGCACGAAGACAGCCGGCATTACTTGGTGCTGGCAGCCATTCACTCTGCTGCCATTATGCAGTTATTGCCTGATATGGAGCCAGGGACCTGACCGACTCTTGTTGAGCAATAACCAGAGGCTACACCTCGATCGATACGCATTCTAGAGGCAGGTATTACGTGGTGCTGGCAGCCATTCACTCTGCTGCCATTATGCAGTTACTGCCTGATAAGGAGCCAGAGACCCGAGCGACTCTAGTTGCGCAATGACCAGAGGCTTTGCCTTGATTGATAGACATTCTAGAGGACCAATGCGCTAACATAACCATAATACCTCAACAATATCGAACTAGCTGGTCCAATATTGGCTTTATCACCAGGCACTGTAATGGATATCGTTACAAAGAATGCGTTCTAAACACTACATAAGCGTACACTAATTAAGACATTCAATGTATTTGGCATACATACAGTACATATCATTAGTTACTTACCGTCTGAAGTGGTTCAATATGACCATGTTGGTGTATGTGTAATAGAGATAGTAAGCATACGGTGGGTTGTCCTTCCCTACCCAGTCCTCGGGGAGCGGGGAGTTTTTATCGAACATCTGACTCTCCGTTTTGGACTCGTCATCAACGGAGTCAAAACCGCTCACCTGAGTCAACGAGGTGGGAAAAGATTAATAAATTGAAAGATTAAGAAAATAATGACGCTGACACATCCGCTGTTCATAAATGTTTTAGACGATACAAATACCCTTCAAGTGGAGCAGAAATTTAATTTGTCTTTTAAGTCCCACATAAGCTTCCACTTGTACCGTTATGCTAAAGTTGCATAGTGTGATGGTTTGGGTTTTTGCCATTTTCTGAGATAAATTCTTGGTTGTTGGAGCTTTTCGTCCTGGCATCTAAGGTTATATCAGGACGGGTACAGACTTCTGACAGTGCACACTCATGGTGACATTATAGTGCTGACACAAAATTCTTGCACCTGTTACTGTTAGACCAGGCCACCAGCACCACAAACTGATACCCCACTCAGTCACATTATCCTGACACTGAGCCAACCAGTGCTTGCCCTATCGTATTAATGCCGAACGCCTGGCTAGGAAGCTACACGTATAAATTTTAAAGTCATTGGTTTGACTTGACCAGGGTTTGAACCCTTGGGTTCGAATCCCACGATCTACCAAAACAGGAGATGGACGCTCAACTGGTTCAGCCATCTCGTCTGGTCACACTACATTACAACAAAGCAAGAACCAGTTATCGCAATGCGAGGATAAGTTGGTGACTGACAGGGATATCGCATAACAGTGTCAGTGGTATCCCGGTGGGGCAGCACTATGTAAAAGTAAAGCTTGTTTTACTTAAGGATGCCTCTAGAGCCATTGATTTTTCATATCATCGGCTATTGGATGTCAAGCATACGGTCATTCTGACTTTACTCTGGAGGAAACCAGCTGCCTCCACATAGGCTACTCTTTCCGATAAGCAGCATGGCGTCTTTTATATGCACTTTCCCACAGACAGGACAGCACATATCACAAACCTTTGATGAACCAGTTGTGGACCACTGGTTGGGCGACACTATGAAGCCGGCAGGAGGCCTGTAATTTTATATAAAAATATAGCGTCACGCCAACTCACATATTGCAAGAACATGTAGAGTTCAGGATGACTGTGCGGATCATTGGTGACTTCGAACAGCGGCTCGAAGATGTTCTCTAGGATCTCCTGGAAGTTTTGTACTTGGTTGTGTCCTCGATACACGTCACTGAAGACGAAGATGGAGAACAAATGTGACAAAACCGAGCCAAAAATAACACTTCATTGTAAGGGAACAACATCTAAAATATGGCAGAAAGATTTATATTCATTCAATTATTCATTTGAATTTTTTTTAATTAAAAAAAAAAGAAAATGTTAATCTGCAGGGAACAAAGTGGCTTTGGAGGAAAAATCGGTTAGTGGTAATTTCTAATGACGGTGAGATGTAAGGATTGGTCATAGGCACGGTGCAAAGACTATGCTGGGAGAGTTTGTTTGTTTGTTTATTGTTTATGTCCTAGCAACATCTAAGGTCATATCAGGATGGGTACCGACTTGTGACAGTGTGCACTCATGGTGACTTTATAGTGCTGCCCCACTGGGAGACCAGGCCACCAGCACCATGACCTGATATCCCACCTAGTCACATTATCCTGACACTAAGCCAACCAGTCCTTGCCCTATCCTAATAATGCCGAGCGCCTGACTAGGAAGGGACAAGTATAAATTTTTAAGTCATTGGTTTGACTCGACCAGGGTTCAAACCCACGATCCCATGGTCTACCAACACGGGAGACGGACGCTCTAACTCACTCGGCCATCCCGTCTGGGAAAGTACTGGATGAAACCTGACTGCCAGGAATTTTCCTGCGATTCTCTGACGGTGCCAACTAAGCCTATGGGACAATTTCCGCGTTTTCACGGAAATTCACTCCTTTGCTTTTGTTTATTCGTTTTTGATTTTACATCCTAACATCATCGGGATGGTCCACTCCTTGATTCTGACTGACTAACTGTTGTTATTTATCCCTGACATTTTGTAATAGTTAATCGGCAACAAAAATAAAAATTTGGAGGTTGGAGACATTTCTCAGGTCGGGCGGGGACGCTATACAAGCACAGATGAAAGTGGTCTCCGGCAAAAAAAAAGCAGAAAGCCAGCCGAGGCTGGCTTTCTGCTTTTCAGCACGGATGGCGAATTTCCGCGAAAACGCGGATTTCCCTCCATAGAATTAGCACTACCCGGGAATCGCGGAAAAATGCCGGAAGTCAGATTTAAACTATTCTTGTTGTGCCTATATTATCGCCCATACTTAACTTGTTCTTGTTTGGGTTTTATGTTCTAGTAACATCTCAAGTCATATACTATCTATCTGCTACTGAAATGCAGGCAATCAAATAACTTATCAGCAGCTACTGTTTGGTAAGACAACACCAACACTACAGCTGGCCAGAATTGAAAACAAGCCTGGGTACGCGGGCTTACATGCTATGGACAGTATAAATTCAGCCTCAATAAAAAAAATATAAAATAAAATAAAATATAAGAACGGGTTTCGAACCCACCAATTTTGTCATATACATCCTGATTCCTTCGCACTTTGTTTAACATTAATCAGTAAATATACAAAATCACGAAAATCGGCGAAATCGCGGAGATCTTTGATCCCTAAACAAGTATAATTTGTTTGATCTGGGTCACTTACTAGAGCCGTGGGATCTGGATGAGCCAGCGTACGTTGTCTGAGTACACGTCATGCTCAACCGCCCACTTCGCAAGCTTGTCCCACTCATCGCGCGACCGACCGTAGATTGACAATCTGTACTCAGCGTTCTGGTACTTGCTCTCTTCAAGGTCATCCATTACTTCCTGAAGGTCAAGGAAGAGATGTTACGATCCATTGCTACTAATTACTTGTGCGCTTAAAGTTGCATAGTCCGATGATTTTAGAGTTTCTGTCATTTTCTGAGATAAATATATCAGGTTGATCATTATAATCTACCTTACTTTATTTTGAAGTAACTTTTATTTTAAATGGCTACCCTTTGAGATATTTGAAATACAAACATGCAAAATTAATTTTGGCAAGCACGCCAAAACTTAGATATTTGTAGTACACGGGTGAAGACCAGCCTTATATAAATACGGGCGATAATAGCGTTAGTATGGAACAAGAAAGTAGAATGCCTGGCACCAGTGTCAAATGGTTACTTATATCAGAACAGAGTTGGTGAATGAGAGAGAATGCAAAAAGACAAGATGGCGGCCAGAGAACGCTGTCGATTTCACTTTTAAATCTGATTAAACTAGATATTATATTATATTTTACAACTCAAAGGTAGCGGGCTATCAATAAGACGTATGTTAAGAATAAATGTTGCTTCTTAGATTGTGAAATCAGGCTCTCATTTCCTTAACCCACTTTTTTGACCGTTTTTATATAGGGTTGGTATTCACCCGTGTACTGCGAGTACCGGGTGAATCCTTTATCTAGCCAAAACTCTGACACCATAGGCTTCTGTAGTAACAGGTTCTATTAAATTGACTTTGTATTCCTTTCTGTGCGGCAAGAAATGCTTAATAAGTGCACCAGTATCTAAGTTAGATATGTAGGATAAAATGTAGATAATTGTTTTGGTTTTGAAAATTTTATGTTTTCATCGGACTATGCAGCTTTAACGACCAGCACGAAATGTAGATATCGGCTATTGTTGGGGGGGGGGTGTTACTAATTACTACACAGAGGCAATCGAGACGTAAGAATTTGTACAGTGAAACCCCGATTTTACGCCCCTCGTCCCAGTTTTACGCGAAATCGGTTTTAACGCCATGCATTACTGGACACGGAATTATTTAATTCAAAGGTTGGTTGGTTGGTTGTTGGAGTTCTACATCCTGGGAAGATCTAAGGTCATATCACGATGGGTACCGACTAGTGACAGTGGACACTTATGGTGACTTTATAATGCTGCCCCACTGAGAAATCAGGCCACCAGCACCATGACCCGATATCCCACTCAGTCACATTATCCTGACACTGAGCTAACCAGTCCTTGCCCTATACTAATAATGCCGAGCGCCAGGCTAGGAAGCGACAAGTATAAATTTTTATATAAGTCATTCGTTCGACTCGACCGGGAACTGAACTTCCGATCTCCCGCACGCGAGGCCCGTGCTCTAACGGTTCACCACCACGCCCGGTTTAATTCAAAGGTAATTCAGTCGACTGGACCCTGATTTAGTGCGACCACGTTTTCTTCACGATGTTATTATGTTCTGGTTATAACGGGACTTCACTGTATATCAATGGAGTTCTTATATTAAAGCAGGACATAAAACTCCCAACAACCAACCTATGTTAAAGATGCATAGTCCGATGAAAGTATCTTTTTTTTCTCTTGGAAGATTTATACTGCCTATTAGGTTATTATGGATAAGTCTGAACAGACTTGTTTTCACCATTAGACACTTTGTTGATGGAAAGCCCGAGCCTACACTTTTACCGACCCAAGGGATTTTTAACCTCCCACACCACATAGACATGGTATGAGAGCAACCGGCCTTTGATGACGCTGTAAGTTAAACACAGCGGTGGAAATCGAAAGCGGCAGAGGTGGGGGACACGGGGAATCGAACCACTGACCTTCAGATTAGGAGTCCGACCTAGAAAAAAGTCGGACACTCCAACCACTACCCCACAGAGAACACCAAGTCTCAAATTTTCAAAGCCAAAACACTTATTTAGTTAGATTTAATTCTACCTAACCAACTTAGATACCAGTCCACTTAATACAGGGATGATAGTGGTGTGGGAGAATGGTGACGGTGGTGTGGGAGAATGGTGACGGTGAGGTGGGCCATAATAGTAATACAGTCCCATTAATGACAGCAGAATGCACTCTAGGCAGACCTGGTCATATGCATTGTGCAAAACGTATGCTTGGAGAGTACTACATGAAACATACCCCCATTATTTTTATTTCTCCTCAAATTTACACCTATATACAAAATGTCCCCAGGCTGTGAACAAAATCGAAAATCCGCCAAAAATCGGAAATTTCTCATCCGTGTTAATAAGCATTTATTGCTGCATAGAAGGGAATACTAACTCAATTTAAAGAAACTTAGTCCACTTAATAAGCATTTTATTGCTCCATAAAAGGGCATTCTAGGTCAATTTAATAGAACCTTTTACTGCTGAAGCCTATGGTGTCATAATTTCAACGTAAACGCCCAAATCAATTCTGCATGTTTTCAATTTAGTGATTGGATGGGATGGCTGAATGGTTTGAGCATCCGCCTCCCATTTTAGTAGGTCATGGAATCCGAATCCCTGGGTTCTTGCCCTATCACAGTAATGCCAAACGCCAAGCTAGGCAACGACAAGTATACATTTTTACGTCATTGTTTTCACTCGGCTAGGGTTGAAACCCAAGGATTTGAATTCCACAACCTACCAAAACAGGGAGGTGGGCACTCAACTCATTCGGCCATCGCGTCTAAGTTAATATTGCTGCTTTCGTCAATTTGACGGAGACATTTAGAAGCCCGGCACTCAGTAACCGCTCACCTTGATGATGTGGGCGAAGTACTTGCCCCTGATGTAGTTGTCAGTCTTTATGAAAATCTCTCGCAGCTGGCTTTGTCCGATCGGGTTGTACTTAGCGTTGAACTTGTCGAAGCGATGAAATGTGTTCCGGTCCTAAACCACAATGTACATGAATTAACCTACATCCAACATCAGCAACCCAGTACTTACACTCACATAAAAGCTTAATGATTATTTATATTTTTCTTTATTTGTAATCAATTCAATATTTGTGAATCAAAGGTGTTTCTTAGTCAGCCTTTATTTCACACCCAGGAATCCTACTAAACCAACAGTTACAAACAGATAAAAGCTTAATAATTACTTATATATTTTCTATACTGTAATGAACTAAATATTTTTTAATCAGTGCATTCTTAATCAGCTTTCAAATAATTCATTACTCTATAAATTTGATGAGATTATAATTCAATTAAGGCGGAGACAGAGGTATATAGTGGGTTTTTATTACATGGAAGAACTCAATATGAACGTTTTTACATTTTAGGTCAGTATCAGGTCAATTCAGTCTCTCTCATCATCTCATGTCAGCTCTGATGGTGAGCTCCCAGACTCGAACCCTCAGCCAATTACTTGGAGGGGGCAGTCCGGGAGCGTATCTGGTCCCTTGGGACATATGTGTGGACCGAAGAATATGAAAAGTCACACTCAGGAGAGACTTCCCCATCTCCCACTGTCATGATTGATTGGGGTTTTAAACCCTAGAAACCATGTCGGATTTATAGTGTTGCCTCACTGGTATGCCACGCCACTGGCATCATGCTATAATATCCCACTCAGTCACATTATTCATAAACAGCTAATCAGGCCTTGTGCTGTGCTTCTAACACCAAGGGCCAAAGAAGTTAGCGACAAGTACCAATTTAAGACGACAACGAATTTGGGTTCGAAGGAGCTGCATGATGTTAACCTCCATAATCTCTTTACAATGACCCGCCTGCCGTGGCACAAGCCTGGGCCCTCCGCGTCGGAGGCTGTAGAGGGCGTATGCTTGGGGGTGGGCGTGGCCAGTTGCCGCCAGGGACAGGCGTAGTGTAGCGAGGAGGGTGTGGCCAGTCAGTGGTGATCCTTCGCGAAGGATAAAGGCCGGCCCTGCTGCTGGGGGCCTTTGTATCCTCACGTAGCTGTGCCAGGCTGCCACGGGGCAGCAGGCTGACCGAGGGAGAGGTGGGAGTAACACTGCGTATGCCTGTCCGGGCCTGCAGCGGGTCTTAGTGGAGCGGACCATGACCTTGAGTCCTTCCAATGTAGTGATGTCATACCGTCTGAGCGTGTGGCCCTGGTCGGAGTGGGTGTGGCTGGTGACAAGGTTTCCTTGTCTGAGTAGGGTGTTGTAGCCTATCAGTATTGCAGCTATGATGACGGCCATGTTGGGGCCGATAGTTGCGAGTTGCCTCACCACCCGCCTGATGTCAGAGGGGGGTGCTTGTGAAGTGACGTGGGTGGAGAGCCTAAGTACTCCCCTCTTCATCAGCGTGACATGGTATGAGTCGAACCCGGTGGTCACGCCCCCGAACAGGAAGACCCAGGTCCTCACCCCACTCAGGTAGTTGAGCACGGTGCCTGGTGCATTCAGGATGTCATTGAGGTGAAGGATATAAGCCAGGAGATTGTACTGTGCCGGTGCCTGGGGGTCGAAGTTTTGTCTGGCTGCGAACTGGATGTATCTCTTCATCATTGTTCTTCCAGGTGCATACTGCCAGTAGTCGTTTGTGCAGACCGGGAGGATAATCTGGGGACAGAGAGCCAATTAAATACGAGGTACCCAGGTTATCCTACAATCCTGTAGTGAAGACATCATCAAATGTAACTACCAGCTCAGTTAAGTTGAGGCTACGTGTCATGGATACAGCTTTGGCATTAAGTGCCTCATCTGTGGTTATCCTGCTTAAGGCATCTGCAAGGACCAAGTCCATGCCTGGCTTGTGGAGTATCTCGATTTGACAACAGTTTGTGGCAGAAAACAGCCATATTTCCTTGGCACAGGCTGTGAGGACCCGGTCCATGCCAGCGCCAGAGGAAAGTACTTGCTGGATTGCTGAGTTATCAGTGTTGATAACGATTTTGTAGTCCTCAGGTTTGTTGGGGGCTAGAGTCCTCATTGGCACGAGGAGGCTTACAGCCTCCAGGTGTGTGATGTTGGTATTGTTCTGTATTATGTGGTCCGGCTAGGTTTGGGAGTAGAAATGCTCTTTTGAGAAGGCGACGAGTGAGGAGTCGCACTCTATCACCCAGGTTTCTTTCTCGAGTGGCTTGAGCAGCACTATCCCATTCGAGCACTCGGCGAACTGGAGGAACCATTCGATGTCATTGAGGAACTCTTCGGGTACGTCGTGTTTGCCAGTGTAGGGAGCAGCTCAGAGTGCACAGAAGATTCGTGACATGAACCTTCTGGCAGGCTCCACACACTTTGCTATGTGCTGGAGCCTCCCTACCAGCCTCTGTAGTCCTTCCTCGATGCTTTATTTTTGTTTGTCCAGTTCTGGCACTCGGTGAGTGTGTCCCCAAGCTTTCTGAGGATATCACAAATCCCAGTCATTCGAGTGTCTTTGTGGTGGCACACACTTGGTCGGGGAGAGGGCGAGCCCGAGTGTCACTGCAAGTGAAGCGCAATGGTGAAGTTGTCGTAGGCTGCCTGGGCCTCGTTGAGTGTGTGTGCCACACCCACAAAGTCATTGAGGTAGCAGTGTATGTGATGCCCCTTCTTTCGTAGCAGGCAGACCACAGCATTGGTCATCCTGGTGCATGCCATTGAGGACGTCCTGCATCCGAAAGGAGGGGCTATGTCAGTATAGTGGCTGCCGTTCAGTGTGATGCCGAGTAGTGGGGTGGACAAGGGGCACGTGTGGAGCTGCCTGTAAGCATGGGCAAGATCTGCACACCACAGCTAGTAGCCCGAGCCCACCTCATCCGCTGCATCCATCACACTGGGGAGGCTGTAGGAGCTCTGCTTCCCTTGGTAGAACCCGCTTCTTATCCCGGTGTTGACGCTGGCGTTTCTGGGCCAGCTAAGGTCGACGATGACGCGCCTGTTGGTGGTGTTCTCTTTGGGGCGCGTCATCATCGGGCTCGTCTGTGCCCAGGGTGCAAAGGGGGGCCCCGGGAAGGGGCCCAGTAGGGCACGTGTTGGAGCTCCGTCGACACGTAGTCTTCAATGTAGACTATGTGGGCTGGGTCCTCATTGTGGCTGCTGGTGGTGACGGTGGGTCATGTGTCGGCGGTGTAGTCCACCGACCACCCAAAACCCCAGGAACTCCACAACCTGCCTGCCGTGGTATCCCACCAGGAGGCGCCTCCAGGCGCTGATGTTAAGGCCGGATGAGACAGGGATTCTGGCCTTCAAGTAGTTTGGGAGAGCTGTGAGTCTCACCTTCACGTAATTTTCAAGGTAGTCTGGGTATTTGTCCCATAGTCCACAAGTTGAGTGTGGCCATATCCTGTGAAGTATCGGCCTATAGCCCATGGGTGCCGGGGATGGGCGTGGCTCACCTTCCCCGCTGTCAGCAACAACAACATCAAAGAAATGATCAAAATGATTACTTAATTGTTCACGTGGTTGACTTTCACTCACATCACCATCACCGATTACTGATCCGGATGCTTGTCTGCGGTTGGGTAGGTCCCGACACTGTGCACTCACTCCGGTGGGAACATGTCACTTGAAGTGGGCGTGTTGTTGTTTACTGTCAGCTGACACTCCAGTGGCCATTTTTGTTATGGGGCATGTGCTGGTTGGCGCATGCGCATGGCCACCATCTTGGATGCAGCTTGGGGCTGTTGGGGTTTGGGTGGGAACCTCAGGGTCCTCGCCCGGCGGCCAACATGGATGGCGGTTGGGGTTGGCAGGAGAATCACCATCCCCGCCGGTCGGCCATCTTGGTTGGCGTTTGGTGTTGGCGGGAAGCTCCACGTCACCACCCATCGGGCATCTTGAGGTGGCGCCGTTTTGAGCATTACGTGTAGTCGAGAGTTCTATGTAACAGACCCTATATCCACCATTTTGGAAATTTTGGCAGGGATTTCCTCCTTTCCCTGTCTTCCGGTCAGGGCCAGGTGTCACATCATTATTATTCACATTGTTTTTGGTGAGGGATGCAATACGTGTTCTGATTATCTCCCTCACACTCTGGTAACTTGTGCAGGGGATGCGCAGCTCACGATAAGATTATCGGCTGGAAGTTTACTCACTGTGAACATTTCTTGTGGTTCTTGGTCGTCGTGGTTGTTAAGGGGCTCCATGCTAGGTTCTCCGTCCTCTGCGTTAGAGCCGCACCTCAAAAACCCTGTCCTGACTGTTGGCTCGTCTGGGTGCCAGTCTGGCCGGCCTTTTTCTCCAGGAAGCGTTTTTTATTCATACAATCCTTCTCCTTGTGTAGATTAGAATGATAATACTTATTGGCACACCATGCACCTTCTTGTCGGGTTTTCGCCATGCGATGCACTAAATCCACACTCGTTCCCCCAATTCCAGGGATTGCAGGGTTTTCCATCCGTTTTCCGGTTAAAGTCCTGCTCGTTCTCATGTGTCGTGGCGGTAGCACTTGCTGTGGAGCCACTGTTCCCGTTTGTGTTGGCGTTATGGTTGTGTGAGGTGTTGCAGCGGGAGATGGTGTGAGCTCCGACTCCTACTGCGAACGCATCGCGTTGTGCGTCCTTAATGGCATAACTGTCACTCCAGCCATATGGGAGGCGGCCATCGTCAATCATTGAGAAAATCCTCTCAGACCACATACGGCAAGTCTCCCATTCCCAGTCAGCCGCCATTGTTACTAGCTGGTGAATGTGTTCTGTGATCAACTTCCTCCATGATGCCGGTACCTACACAACCATAGTCATCTTACATAACGCACCGATATATTCATGCCATGTGGCCTCTCCATCCCCTACCTTCTCCTGATTCTCCCCGCGCATAACAAACAAGTCTGGCAGTAGTGCAACTTTACCTCACTTCTTTTTAATGGCAGTCCCAGCAGCGTCCAGGATGTCTTTAATGGCATCAGCGTGGTCGACCTGCGCTGCTCGGTCGCCAATCCTGGCAGACTGCAGGTGCGTCGGTGATGTGTCTGTGATGTGTCGTATGCGTCGTTGTCCTGGTACTCATCCCGGTACGTGAACTCCTCGTACTGGTTACCTTTGCTAGTCTTCCGTAGATTCCATGCATATTTTTTGTTTACCTTAGTCGGCTCTGGGATGCCGAAGCCTTTCACTCCTGGTCGCCTCCTCCAGGGCGGTACTGTCAGTGTGTCAGCTATGTCGCTGTCGGTGTCACTGTCACACTCACTACTCTCCTCGGACTGCTCCTCGTCCACTGCTGCCACTGATCCTTTGTTCTTCTCCTCCAGTGTTGTGACTCTCTTAACTAGGTCCGTCCGGAAGTCTTTTATGGTGGTGTGCATCGCCGTAATGATATCCTGGTTGTCACTTGGTTCCCGGTCTGCTGCCGGTGGTTGGCTGTCCGTCGGAGCCGGTGCATCCCCTGCCGCCGGCGCTTTCCGCTTCGGTGCACGTTTGGGTGTTTCACTGGTGGTCGACGCCGTTTCACAGTTTACTTTTTTCGGTCGTCCGCGGGTCTTGTTTTATCTGTTGCTGGATGGATTCTGGGTTGACTTCCTTGCTTGCGGCATGTTGTAGTCCTTCTTTAGAGAAGAAAAGCTTGAGGGTGGTTCGATGACGATGGCTGCAGCAGTTGTGTTCTGGTTTGAATGGATAGACCGTTGCACGTGTGGGAAAACAGCGGACTCGTGTCGCCGCCTGATGTTAAAGTTGCATGGTCCGATGGTTTTGAATTTCTGTATTTTTTCTGAGATAAATATATTAGATCGATCACTAGTATCTACTTTACATTAGTTCAAAGTTACTTTTATTTTAAATGGTAAACTTTTGAGATATTTTGAGTGCAAACATGGAAAATTAGTTTTAGCAAGCATGCAAAAACTCTGACACCATAGACTTCTGCAGTAACAGGTTCTGTTAAATTGACTCAGTATTGCCTTCTACGCACAAACAGATGCTTAATAAGTGCATCAGTATCTAAGTTAGATATGTAAAATCAAATCTAGATAATTGGTTTGGTTTTGAAAATTTGATATTTCATCGGACTATGCAGCTTTAATGTCTGCTTCCAGTGGTTGTAGTTCGGGCGGGATCCGCAATTTGACGCCACCGCAGTTCGGCGGCCGCTGGGTTAGTGCCAATGCATAGTGCGGGGGGGGGGGGTTTCATACAGGTGGCGCCACCGGGCAGGTCGGTGGGTTCAGTTAGGCACTGTCTCGGCCAAGAGTTATCCATGTTAAAAATAACATGTACAATTGATAAACATTAAATTAAAAACACTCTAACCGTGAAATATTAGTTCCACTTTGGCAACTTTCAATATCAATGTAAACCATAATTATGCCTTTCTTTAAAAAAAAAGTTTTAATAAAAAAAAGAAAAACTTTGATTATTTTTAATTGGAAAAGAACATTCTTCCACCCAAAATGGACCAGGAGTTTAAAGCTATCCTCGTCTTATCACCAAAATAACCAGGTTGAATCTGTTAAAAATCAGAGCACATGGAGGGACTTGATGATGGGAGCTTCAAGGGCAAGGTCACTAGACAGGGAAGGTCACTAGCAGGTCATTGATGGATGATTGATTGATTGATTCGGCGATGATTTAATGCTATGTTGGCAGCAAAGCCCTGCTTCACAGCAAAAGAAATAGGAAAATTTATTCTGTCATTTTAGGTTGGAAAAAACCTGTGTCCATCATATTTATAAAATGGCTAAATGTGTCAACTGATAGTGAAATTTTTCTTACGAAGTAACATTTATCTTACAAGACAGAGATGGATAAATAGACAATACTGAGACAATACTGTGTAGTTGTACCTGGGAAAATTTGTTAATTTTTTACATTGATAAAGTGGTCTCGCTATCAGTTATGCAATCTCCCAGGATTAGCAGTCCAGTTCCTAACCTCAAACACAATAAATATACAATTACGGCATCTGCTAGATAAAAGATTCACCCCATACACCAAGTAGGGGTGAAAAATAACCCATTAGAAAAAGTGGCGAAAGGTTGGGTAAATGAAATCAGCGCATAAATTCTTAGTTTAAGAAGCAAAATATATCTTCACATACATCTTCATATTTACCCGCTACTTTTGAGTTGACAAATATCGTAAAACATGTAGTTTAATAGACTTTAAAAGTAAAATCGACAGCATTCTGCGGTCATCTTGTCTTTTTGCATTCTCCCCCATTTCACTAACCCTGTGCCGATATAAGTAGCCATTAGATACTGGAACCAGGAATTCCACTTGCTGTTCCATACTAAAGCTATTTTCACCCGTATTTAGACTATGTTGTCATTCACCCCTATTGCAAGTATAGGGTGAATCCTTTATCTAGGCATCTGCTAGATACAATATTCACCCCGTACTGCTGCAGTAGGGGTGCAAACCAACCTTATGTAAAAGCTGGCGAAAATGCGGGTCAAAGAATTGAGAGCCTAATTTTAAAATCTAAGAAGCAACAATTATTCTTTACATATATCTTATTGATAGCCCGCTACCTTTGAGTTGAAAAATATAATATAATATATAGTTTAATAAGATTTAAAAGTGAAATCGACGGCGTTCTGCGGCCGCCATCTTGTCTTTTTGCATTCTCTCCCATTTCACCAAATCTGTGCCGATATAAGTAGCCATTTGATACTGGAGCCACAGTTTCTAGTTCATGTTCTATACTAAAGCAATTTGCGCCAGTATTTAGACTACGTTGTCGTTCACCCGTGTACTACAAGTACCGGGTGAATCATTCATCTAGGCATCTGCATGCATTGTTTTTATTTTGTTTACTAATAAGGACAACTTGTAAAATGGAAAGTGAAATCCAGAGATAATGGCTTAAAATATACGGAAAATAAGATGAAGATTATTTAACTATGCATTAATTTGTAGTGATTGGAAAGGAAATGGAAAGTGAAATCCAGAGAAAATGGATTAAAAAAACAACAAAGGGTGAATATTATTTAATTAATGCTTTAATTTGTAGTGATTTGTTTCATTTCATATCACAATGCCTATTTTTTCCCACTTCAAATTCTGGCATTCTGAATTATATATATATAAATAAACAAATTCAAGACGAGATGGCTGAATGAGTTCTGCACCCACTTTCTGTGTGGCTAGCCACAGGATGTGAAATCTGGCCTAGTCAAATCGATGACTTAAAAATTGGTACTTGTCGCTACATAGCCTGCCGCTCAACATGAATAGGATAGGACAAGGAGTGGTAGAATGAGGAAGAGTGAATGTCTGTGATTGAAATTTGTCAAGCTTAATCAACGAATGTAATACAAATTCGTTGAAAAAGGAATCTGTACTATATATGCTTATTTTGTAATGCAACATCCATTAGTAAGTATTTGTGTAGCTAACTGTCAATGTTAATGGCTTTAAATTGTCTCAGTATTCTTTTCTATGTGGCAGTAAATGCTTAATAAGTCGATGGACAATCTTTGCGAAATTAAATCGTAAACCTGCAGTCCGATGAAAACATAACATTTTCAAAACCAAAACAATTATCTAAATTTTATTCTACATATCTAACTGAGATACTGGTGCATTTATTAAACATTTGTCTGTTACTGCAGAAAGCTATGTCATCAGAGTTTTGGCATTCTTGCTAACATTAATTTTGGCTTATTTGGACTTTAAATATCTAAAAAATTAATTAATAAGTTAAAATAAAAGTTACTTCAAACTAAAGTAAGGTAGATTATAACAATCAACCTAATATATTTATCTCAGAAAATGGCAGAAACTCAAAACCATCGGACTATGCAACTTTAAATACATCTACAAATATATTCGGGGCCGCAAATCCTCAACACAGTCATTGCGTGAATACTGCTTTTCCTTCCAATTAATCGAATTTAGTCCCACATGACCTAGTTTAATCGAAAACGAGGCTGGTGTAACCTTCACTGGTTTGTTTGCAGCACAATGCCACTAAGTCATATGTAGAATGGAACTAGCAAGTACAAGATGGTGGTCAAGATGGTGCATACTGGAACCAACCACAGTGGTGGTGGTGGTGTAGGTGGTGGTGGTTATGGTTGTAATGATGGTGATGGTCGTTGTAATGGTGGTGCTGTGTGGTGGTAGTAATTGTGGTGGTTGAAGTGGTGGTCTTAAATAGCGGACATTTGATGTTGGGTGGCTTTGGCTGGTTATAATAGTAGTTGTGGTGGTATTGATGGTGATAGTGGTGGTGGTGAGGGGAGTGATGGTGGTGGTGATAGTGGTTATGGTGAGGGGTGTGATGGTTGTGGTAAGGTGTTTTTAGTGGTGGGCGGTTGTGGTGGAAGTAGTAGTAGTGGTGGTAGTAGTAGTGATTGATTGGTGGTTGTTTTACGCCGTGTCGGCAGCATAGGCCATATTCACGGCGAGAAATGTTTGTTTTTTGTTCAAACCATCACTTTTACATGTAAAAGCAGACAATCAATTATGTGCCAATAGACACTCATTAAATTAGAAAGCTCACAATCATATATTTGTGGTCAAGGGAAACAAATTCCCATAGAAAAAGAAAATTTTTATTAATAATTGATAGAATCTATTTAGTAAACTATATGAGGTGGTACAGTCCAGCTGCCCTCAAAAAGGCTAAAATGTTTTCCTGTTTTACCTTAGTAAAAAGGTCATGCATACTGTCTGCAGTGTAGAACTGTTGGCGCAGGGCCAAAAAATCGACGCAACTTAGTCAAATGTGTTTGAGTGTCAGCGGTAGTAGTAGTAGTGGTAGTAGTGCTCATGATGCTGGGTAGTGGTAGTTATGGTAATGGTGGTGGTAGGGTGATTTTAGTGGTAGTGGCAAGGTGGTTTCAGTGGTGGTGGTATGGTGGCTTTTGTGGTAGTACAAGTGGTAATGAGGGTGGTGTTGGTGGTAAGCAAAGACAGCCCAGCTTTTTCGCTGTTGTGAAACCTGTTCACTGAGCACCCGTTAGTCTGGTCCCATTGTGACGAGCGCCCCGAAGCAGGGATCAGCACCCACTGCGTGCAATGTTAGGAAGGCGGCCACTGTCACGTGACCCGGATTCCTATCCACGCAGCCGGCGCGCACCCCGGCGTGTTGCTACGTGAAAGTGGCCACTGTCACGTGACCCAGGTTCCTATTGACCCAGCCGGTGTGTACACCAGCATGTTGCTACGTGAAAGCGGCCACTGTCACGTGACCCGGGTTCCTATCCACCCAGCCGGCGCGCACACCGGCGCATTGCTACGTGTAAGCGGCCACTGTCACATGACCTGGCGCACACACTGGCGTGTTGCTACGTACCGCGTGCACGTCAAGCACATCAATGCTCAGGTCGTAGGCTGACAAGTTCAAGCTCTCAAACACCTGGCGATAGAGAGACGTACACAACATTGAAGAAATGCGCATCGCCATCACAGCGGTTACCACAACTGCCATCATCGGTTACCATGCCGACTACTGCACTGCATACACTATGGTGGACCAGCGCTCTTACCGTCACATCAACGTCACAACACCTTGACAACGTCAATGTCACATTCAGCTGTTAATGGGGGTTAGTTAGTTAGTCAGTTAGCACGCTGGATGTAGACTAGCATGGCCAGTTCTGGAAGCCCAACAAATACACTTCAGCACCTATCTTTCCGTTACATTCTCTGTTTAGACAAGAGAGCCATTGGACACACACCGAGTGGTATCATCACTGAGATTCTCTGCTTTGAAATATGGTGCATTTTGTAGTTGCTTGTCGCGTATTCTTTTGACTCGTGTTTAGATGGATGAACCATCTAATCGTTAGGTCTGTATTCGACATTACTGAAGTACACGTGTTACACCAGAACTGGCCATATTTAGTCCAGGGTCCAGCCCCAATGCTTGCAAGGCAGGCTAGAAGTAAAGATATCTGAAACAAAAAAAAAGTTGCTTTAAACGAAAAGACAACGTGTCGATTACTACAAGAGCCACAACGCCATAAAATACTGAAACAGACGGTGAGAAATGCCACTTGCGAAGCCATGTTGCTTGCGAAGCCATTTTGCTGCAATCGCCTTCGGAAGCCAATGAGCTGAAAACTAGTGCATTGCTTTTAGGTCACCACCAAGCAGTAAGTAGGCCGGTTATACAATGTTAACCCTGCTTCCAAGCAGCACCTTTTGGGTCTCCTTTCCCTGAATTTCATTCCGTCTGGATCTGCAAACACCGCAGGTCATCAGAGTGCGCTGAATGTCTTCCACTTTGAGGTCAGAGGGTCAGGTGTCAAGGTGGTATGTGAGTGACCGTCTGGGTTGTGGTGACAGGTAGTGCAACATTGTGGCAGGTGCAGTTTGAAGGGAAGGGTTTGGGCAGGGGGATGGGGATCGGAGGGGGAGCTGGAGACAATCAGGTTGGTTGTACAAAAATGCAGCCCTTTAGAAATATGGCAAGCAATTGTGGTTTATCTTCATAAATCAAATCTGCTACAAAGTTAAAAATTTAATATGCAATTTCAATTTCTTTTTTTCTGAGTCAATACTTACTTATCCTAATATCGAGCCTCATACGCCATGTAAAAAATAGTTGCTTAGTATATAGATTATATAGACACGTTGGATATTGTCGTGGGGGTGATGAACATGGGAAATATTGCACCTAGAGCAGGAATCAAACCATCATCTTTTGCATTCCGGACCAGTGTGCTAACCATTACACCACCTTAGGCTCCCGGATGTTAGCACCCTATCCACGCCTACCTGTGTATGTGATGTGGCTCTTTGCCTGAGAGGTCAGTGCAGACTACTACACTCATCCTCCTGGAATTTTAAGTCTTTTAAATGGTTTAAGTCCATAAGTCGTTTTAATGCTTACAAGTACATACAAACAGGCAATGCACTTACATATATAGATACACAGGGTAGGTTCAACAACCATACAGCATGTACCTTGTAAAGGATCCAGGTCATGGCAACCAGGTTCGTGGGGGGATGGTGAAAATGAAAAATATTGCACTACGAGTGGGAATCGAACCCACATTTTGTGCATTCTGGGCCAGTGTGATAAGCATTCAATCAATCAATCAATAGGATACAGCTAAAATAGGCCTTGGACCTGTTAGCCGCTCTTAATTACACCACTTAGATTCCCTGATGTCACCACACTACCCACGCATGCCTGTCTATGTGCCTCCTTGCTTGAGAGGTCAGTGCAGGCTACTACATAATATGTAGATGTATATATATATGTTATATGTATTGTATAAGCATTATAGGAGTATAATTATCCATAAACTGATTATCCTTTAATGGTGCCACTGCTTGGCACCTTGTCTGGACACTTCACACCTATTGAGACTTAACAACTCAGGCTAATGAACAGGCTCACTGACTTGCCTGGTGCTGCCACCTGGCCTATTCAGCTGTCATGATTCAGCCTCTCGTCTGTAACATGGATTATACTTATAGCATAAAAATGATATACATACACCATACGATACATATTATATATGTATTAAAGATATTGTATATAAAATGTGCACACATATATGTATACATATAATATATATAATAGACATATATAATATATATATATATGTATAACATGCAAGATACATTTTTCCTAAATTTGATTTTGTACCGCACTAGATGGGGCGGCCGAATTGGTAAGAGCGATGGCTGGCTTCGCATGTGGAAGGTTGTGCGTTTGAACCATGACCAAAGTCAAGCGAATGACTTACAAAATTTATACTTATCTCTACCTAGCCTGTTGCTCGGCATTGGTGAGAGATAGGGCCAGGACTGGTTTGCTCAGTATCAGAATAATGTGACTGAGTGGGATATTGGGTCATGGTGCCAGCAGCCTGGTCTTCCAGTCGGGGCAGCACTATAAAGCTACCACAAATGTGCACTGTCACATGTGATAGCCATTCTGATATAACCTTAGATATTGCTAGAATGTAAAGTTTTAAAGTACATGATTTTGTACCTTTGCAGAGTCCACCCAGAAGTAATACAAGATAATGTTTGCTCCAAACAATGCACTATTTCAACCAAGGGACTGCATTTCAGAACAGGACCTAATTGATCACAAAAATACATACACACCTACACACACAGAACAAAAATTAAAATATAATAAATAAAGGACCAAGAAAACTACAGGGGGGTAAACAATAGAAGCCCCCAAAAAACACCCAAAAAACTACAGGGGAGTAAAGAAAAAAAAGAACCAAAAGAACCAAAAGAACTATATGGGAATACAAACAAGAAAGAACCAAGGCAAATATAGTGCACTAAAAAAAACACAAAAACAAAGAAAACTACAGGGGATAAAATAATAATGATAATAATAATAATAAAGAATCAAGAAAACTACAGGAGAGTAAAATAATAATACTAATAATAATAAGCCAAGAAAACCACAGGGGAATAAAGAAAACAAGAAAACTACAGGGGAGTAAAAAAAAGAAATTGCGGAGAAACTTATTCTAAAAAAAAAGTTTTCTTATATATAAAAAAAAAGGTAATATAAGAAGAAATCTCTATATAAAAGACAATCTAGGAGAGGAAGTGTAGGAGGCTGTGTGAACACTGGTCGCTGTACTCACTGCGTGCACGTCCAACATGTCGACGTTAAGATCATACGTGGTGAGGTGCAGACTCTCGAACACCTGGCTCAGTGTGGCGGAGATGTTAGAATGCATGGGCCGAGGGGTGAGAGACAAGGTGAGAAAGGACACGCACAGTTAATTCACGCAGACCAAGTCTCTGCAGGCCACCCACCCACTCATTCACTCACCCACCCACTTACTCACTCCCGGCACGCACAGAGAGAGTGTGGTCAATTTAAAAGGAAATAAATAATTAAATGATACATTTTTTTTATATTAAAAGTATATATATACACACTTATCTGATAACAAAAAGTGTCTGGGGCGAGAGAGAGCATGGTCAATTTAAAAGGAAATAAATAATTAAATGATACATTTTTTTATTAAAAGTAAGTGTATATATATATATATGCACACTTATCTGATAACAAAAAGTCTCTGGTGCGAGAGAGAGAGCATGGTCAATTTAAAAGGAAATAAACAATTAAATGATTTAAAAAAACAACATATTAAAAATAAGAGAGAGAGAGAGAGAGAGAGAGCGAGAGAGTGTGGTCAACATAAAAGGAAATAAACAATTCATGATATTTTTTTTAAACAACCATATTAAGAATAAGTGTATATATGCACACTTATCTGGTAAAAATGCTACGGTGCGATAGAGAGAGAGAGTGTGGTCAATTTGAAAGGAAATAAACAATTAAATGAATTTTAAAAAACAACACATTACAAATAAGTGTATATATATATATATATATATACACTTATCTAGTAAAGTTTCTCCAGGGCAAGAGAGAGCATGGTCAATTTAAAAGGAGATAAACAATTAAATGACTTAAAACACATTCAAAATAAGTTTATTTATGTGTATATGTGTATATACACACTTATCTAGTCAACATTCTCTGGTGCAAGAGAGAGCGCGTGGACAATTTACAAGGAAATGAACAATTAAATGACTTAAAAACATATTAAAAATAAGTATGTACATATACATACTTATATATACGTATACGTATATACACACGGGAATGAACAAGGGAACATGTCTGTTGTGGACGGAGGAGACCAGTGGCAGTGCCACCGGTGCTGGTGTGGTGGTCAGGATGCACAGAGCAGTGAATAAGTAAATAATAACAACAATAATAGAATTCCCTTTCGTGCCTTTATGCTGGCATAATACTTATACATCATATATATACATACTCATATACATTCATACCTACATATGTATATATATACACACACATACATGTAGATATGAATATTTATGTGTATACATATATGTATGTATATTAATTTAAAAAAATTAACTTTGCATGCATTGGTCGAAAGATGCCCATATTTGGGTATTTAAAAAAAGAAGGAAAAAAAGTGTGCATGGCTACCATAAAACATTGCTTCTCAAAGGAATCATGCAAAATAATCATTATATTGTCAACTGGTATTAAATGCGTTGCCTGTGCATATGTAATCGAAAACCTTTTCTAGAAAGTCTGAGCCTACGTTTTTACTGACCGAGGGATTTTTAACCTCCCACACCACATAGACATGGTATGAAAGCAACCGGCCTTTGATGACGCTGTAAGTTATACACAGCGTTGGAAATTCAAATTTGCAGAGGTGGTGGTGGTGGTGGGGGGGGGCATGGGAAATCAAACCACCGACCTTCAGATTAGGAGTTTGACCTAGGAAAATGTCAGACACCCTAACCACTCTGCCACAGAGAAACCTTAACCAACTTACGTGCATAAACCGTTTAAAAGACTTATGAGTCCAGAGAGACGAGTGCAGTAGACTGCACTGACAGGATAGGGAGATTGCATCAGGGAGCCTAGTCTGCTAATGGTTAAGACACTAGCCAGGAACGGCAAGAATTGTGGGTTCGAAACCTGCATGTTGATACAGTGGACAATGGAAGGCCCATTTTGATTAATATAATTACTTTCTCAGTGAATAAATTATTTCACAAAGGATATCTAAGAAAATGTTCATATTCTAATTACAAAACACTTTTTTAAAGGGTTGGCTTAGAGGAAGAGACCTTATTTCTAATTGAGTGCAATCCTTAAAATAACTCAAAATAATTTTCCCGATTTAAATAACTCAGTTGGAGAACAAAGGTTTGACATTGGGGGAATGCAGGTTTGACGCTTAAGGAATACAGGATTGACAGTTGGGGAATACGGGTTTAATAGTTGAGGAATACAGGCTTGACAGTTGGTGAATATGGGTTTGATAGTTAGGGAATATAGGTTTGACAGTGGGAGAATACAGGTTTGACAGTTGGGGAATAGAGGTTTGACAGTTAGGGAATATAGAGGCTTGACAGTTGGGGAAAATAGGTTTGACAGTTGGGGAATACAAGCTTGACAGTTGGAGAATATAAGCTTGACAGTTGGCGAATACAGGCTTGACAGTTGAGGAATACAAACTTGACATTTGGGGAATACAGGTTTGACAGTTGGGGAATACAAGCTTGACAGTTGGGGAATACAGGTTTGACAGTTGGGGAATACAATCTTGACAGTTGACAGCACAGGTTTAATAGTGGCTGGATGCAGGCTTGGTAGTTGAGAGATGCAGGCTTGGTAGTAGGGAATGTAGCTTGGTCAGTCAGACAGTAAATATATGCAATGCAATTCAAAGCACCAGCCTGCCTCATCGCACCTCCCAAACTACAGCTGAGGATGCACAAAATGGAAGTTTCTTGTTGGAGTTTTACGTCCTGGCAACAAAATGGAGGTACAACATTCGTCAACTTCAGAGGTGCCAAGTAGATAAAAGTGTGCGTAGAGAGATCTCCCTAATACACAAATTGTAAATAGGCGTAAATGCCAGAACTGAATGGATAAAACGCGTCACCTCAGTGAGTGTCATCGGCTTCCGCTCCTTGTCCAGGCAGACATGCTCCTCAGAGTTCTTCTTCATTTTGTGCTTAATGAACCGTAGCAGGTGTTTTTGGTTCATGCACGATGAAAATTTGGGAAAAAAAAGTGATACAAAAGTCTGGTCCATTTTAACAGAAAATATGCATAAAGATAATAAAAAAAATTAAAACAATCTAAAAATAATTCTTTGGCTGGAGATTACCAATTAAAAAGCAGGAGATTGGGAGTTATTTTACTACATTTCAGGGAGATCTCCCGGCAAATCGGGAGACTTGGCGCCTCTGCAACTTTGAACATGGCCGACTAGAGCCGACACAGGTGAGAAACCAGCGAACCGGAACGAGGCTCCTCGGTACTGCAACCGGCACAGCACTTATACACCTGCCAACATTTCATTTAGAGAAAAACACAATTAAAATATTGCGTTGAAAGCACAAGTCCACATTGCGTTTAAAAAAAAACAAAAAACACACAAACATTTGCCTCATTTAAACTTCTTCATCCACACTGTGGTTAAACACACAGACACACACACCACATACACATGCACAGACACATGCACACACAACCCGTCGATAAAATAACGTCATTTAAAAAATATTAATCTTTACCGATGGAAAAGATTCACATAACCAATTTAATGCTACAACAAATAACACTACTACTAATACTACAAATAACACTATTAAAACTACTACTAATACTGATAATACTTCTAAAACTAACAATATTACTAACGATAATATTAATAATACTACTAATAACACTACCAATAATACTCCTACTAATACTAATAATACTACTACTAAACCTATTACTGATACTACTAATAATACTACTAATAACACAACTAATAATACTACTAATAATACAACTAATATCACTAATAACTACCAATAATAGTAATACTACTACTAATACTACTACTAAACCTATTACTACTAATAATACTACTAATAACACAACTAATAATACTACTAATAATACTACTAATAATACAACTAATAATATTACTAATAATACTACTAATAATATTAATAATAATTAATAAATAAAGACCATCTATGTGAATAAATGAATCAAACAGTTCTGAATGCATAACAGCGGTTGACAAGGCCCAACCATAATTAGCAGGACATGAGAAAATTATCGAACATAATTCTGGGCGTAAATGCCAGAACTGAATGGATAAAACGCGTCACCTCAGTGAGTGTCATCGGCTTCCGCTCCTTGTCCAGGCAGACATGCTCCTCAGAGTTCTTCTTCATTTTGTGCTTAATGAACCGTAGCAGGTGTTTTTGGTTCATGCACGATGACCCGTGCACATGCGTGTCTACCTGGAAGGTGAGACGCGTAATTGAGTAACGTTCAACACATGAATCGTAATCTACAGGGTCTGAACATATGTGAAGATATGGAATTTAGGGCTATTTCAAGGCTTTTCAAGGTTGTTTTTGATAGGAATTCAAGATTATTTTCATTTGGATTACAGGGAAAAAAACCAACAATGGCGAATGGCGATTTCGGACTAACCTAGATCAGTGGGGACCGTTTAATGGAATTCAAGGCTTTTCAAGACTAATTACCAAAAAATAGGTTAAATTCAAGGCCTTGAATGGGGCAAATGAAGGTCAAGACTTTTCAAGACTTTCCAGGCCCCGTACTGACCCTGTGTTTATCGAGTAAGGATGAGTTTAATGAGGTTAGGCCGCTGAGTCTGTAGTTAAGTTCAGAATGTTAAAAGTTGTATAGTCCGATACTTTTGAGTTTCTGCCATTTTCTGAGATAAATACATTATGCTGATCATTGTAATCTATTTTATTTCAGTTGGAAGTAAATTTGATTTTAAATGGCTAACTTTGGAGATATTTGACTTCAAAACATGCCAAATTAATTTTGGCAAGCATGCCAACACTCTGACACCGTAGACTTCAGTAGTAAGATGCTCTATTAAATTGACTTATTACGACCTTCTATGCACTTAACAAATGCTTACTAAGTTCACCAGTATCTAAGGTGAATATGTAGCATCAAATCGTGATAAGTGTTTTGGTTTTGAAAATTTGATGTTTTCATCGGACCATGCAACTTTAAGTCCTTTTGGGTTCCAGGGTCACTTCATGGAATATGTTTCCAGAGAAGGTAAGGAAGGTTATGCGTGATATAATCTATTATATAAATTGGCGGGTGAAGGTATTTTATAATAATGATTATTTATTATTCAACTATTTTTTATGACTGTTTCTCATGCATGCTATATATTTGCTGCGGGCCTGTATGCTGCTTTGCTGCGGCCCCCTCCCCCCACCTACTATTGACCATACTTGAGCTGCCTACCTCACCCTCTACACACCTATTTTTACTTTTAAGCTTTGTATAGGTAGGGCGTTTATTGCTCGGCCAAGAGCCTTATCGAATAAATTAGTCTGTTCACCAACCTCCCGTCTCGCCTCTCTGTTCACTTAGCCTGACTTTATATCATGGTTTTACTGCACACCACCTGGGAATGACTCTTGTTAGTGAGAATTTTGCTCCATCATCATAATCACCATCATCGCCTCCATCATCGTCACCATCATCACCACCACTACCAGAAGCAGACAGGATGGCAAAATGAGTTGAGCACCTGCCTCTAGTTTTGGTAGATAGTGAGATTCAAACCCCCCATTTCGAACCCTGGCCGAGTCAAACCAATGACTTAAAAATTGATACTTTCCAGCACCTAGCGTGGTATTTGGCATGACTAGGATAAGGCAAGGACTAGATAAAAGATTCACCCGCTACTTGTAGTACACTGGTGAAGGACAACGTACTGTAAATACCGGCGAAAATAGCTTTAGTATGGAACAGGAAGTAGAAATTGTGGTTCCAGTATCAAATGGCTACCCATATAGGCACAGAGTTGGTGAAATGGGCAAGAATGCAAAAAGACAAGATGGCGACGCTAGAACGCCGTCGATTTTACTTTTAAATCTTATTAAACTAGATATTTTATTATATTTTTCAACTCAAAGGTAGCGGGGAAATAATAAGACATGTAAAGAATAAGTGTTGCTTCTTAGATTGTAAAATTAGGCTCTCATGAAGACTCATTTCATTAGCCCGATTTTTCGACCGTTTTTATATAAGGCTGGTCTTCACCTGTGTACTGCGAGTACCAGGTGAATCCTTTATCTAGGCAAGGACCAGTGGAATGAGGAAGACCAATTGTCTGCAATTGAAATTCCCCTTGCTTAATCAACTAATATACCAATAAGAAAGAAAAAGAAATAGTGAAAAATAGTGACCAGTTAAACTGTGGCACTACCAGGACAACCTAACCTAATTTCCAATGAAAACCCAGTTACTAGGGCAATCGCTTGTTTGTTGGGGGTCTTACGTCCTGGCAACATCTATGGACATATCAGGATGGGTACCGATTTTAACAGTGTGCATGCATGGCAACTTTATAGCACTGCCTTAGTGGGAGACCAGGCTGCTGGCACCATGACCCAACTTCCCACTCAGTTACATTATCCTGACACTGAGCTAACCAGTCCGTGCCCTATCCTAGTAATGGTGCACAGTGACAAGTATCAACTTTGTAAGTCATTGATTTGACTCTGCTGGGTTTTCAAACTCCTGAACTTCCACACGGGAAGCCTGCGGTATCTACCAGGTGTGGTGGCCGAATCGGTAGAGCGCGGGCCTCGCATGCGGAAGGTAGGGAGTTCGGTTTCCGATCGACTCAAACGAATGACTTAGAAAATTCATACTTGTTGTTACCTAGACTGGTGCTCAGCATCTATAGGATAGGGAAAAGACTGGTTAGCTCAGTGTCAGGATAATATGACTGAGTGCCATATCGGGTCGGGTCATGGTGCTGGCAGCCTGATTTCCCAGTGGGGCAGCACTATAAAGTCGCCATGATTGCGCACTGTCACAAGTCGGTACCCATTCTGATATGACCTTAGAATTTGCCAGGACATAAAACTCCCACAACCAACCAACCTAAGGCATCTATCTGTTCGGGTCGTTAGAGCTTTGCGGGTTGCGTAGATGAACAGAAGCGTGTTGGGCGACTTACCTTTCGGATGTTGTAGAAGTCGCGGTGTGGAACCTCTTTCTGGGCGGCTGACTCACACATTTCGTTCAGCAAACTGTGCAGCTGGTACTTGGACGACAGGTAAGACAGGCGTCGATAGCAGAAGGACTTTCTACGGGCAGCAAACAACAAAACCACACAGCTTAGAAGTTAGAGCAGGGTCAGTACATGTATGAAGATATGGCATTCAAGGCTGTTTTTGATAGGAATTGAAAACTATTTTCTATTGGATTTATGGAAAAAAGCAACAATGGCGAATGGCAATCTCAGACTAATGTAGACCAGTGGGGACAGTTTAATAGAATTCAAGGTTTTTCAAGACTAATTACCCAAAATAGGTTAAATTCAAGACTTTTAAGTCATTTCAGGCCCGGTACGGACCCTGCTAGAGCATGTACAGGGATGAAAGTGGTCCACAGCAAAAAAAAAGCGAAAACATGTGCCTATGGTAACGTTATCTGTAAACCGATGGTGAATTTCCGCGAAAATGCGGATATTCTCCCATAGGCTTAGCACTGTTAAGGAATCGCGGAAAATTTCTGGAAGTCAGGTTTCATACATATCGGTATACAGTGATAGTGCTATGGCATTTGAACAATGTATTAGCATACGCTGATAATGCTGCAGCGTTTGAGCAATGTGTTAGCATATGCTGATACTGCTGTGGGATTGCAGTACAGTAAAAACCGCAACCATCCCCAAAATCGAGATCTTTTATCCCTGCTTGTATGAAACCGAAAAAAACCCTCCCCCCTACAATGAATTCGGATGAGTTGTTCTTTTAATATTCTATTTTTCTCAAAAGTTTTCTGAGGTGAGCCAACAGAGTAGTGGCCTAATCGGTAGAGCATGGACCTCGTCTGCGGAAGGTCGGGAGTTCGGTTCCCGGTCGAGTCAAACCAATGACTTTAAAATTGATACTCGTTGCTTCCTAGCCTGGCGCTCAGCATTAATAGGATAGGACAAGGACTGGTTGGCTCAGTGTCATGATAATGTAACTGAGTGCGATATCGGGTCATGGTGTCGGCGGCCTGATTTCCCAGTGGGGCAGCACTATAAAGTTGCCATGAGTATGCACTCTGACAAGTCGGTACCCGTTCTGATATGACCTCAGATGTTGCTAGGACATAAAAGAACACCAAACAAACGTACAGAGGGCCGTCAGCGATGAGGGCGAACATGATGTTCTGATCAGTGAGGAAGGAGTTGAGGTCCGGGTAAGGCCAGTCGATGTTCTCGCCACGCTCGGCTGCGTCTCCGTCACGGTACACGTGGTACACGCCGTGCGTCATGGTCACGTGGTAGTTGAGGCTGTCAGGGAGCACGCACTGGAACGGGTTACCCTCCATGGAGGGCGCGTGCACCGAGTGCTCTGAAAGGGTAGTAGTGTAGGGAAAGTTGTAATAGGAACAGGCAGGTGGGCAGGTGGGTAGGCCTACTCCCTAAATACCAAGTGTCATATCTGTATCTGCTTCAGCTTCCTATCGCAAACTATAGGCCTTTTGGAATAGTGATTTTGTTCAATTACTTAAGTTTAACAAATAATTTGTTCTATTAATTATTTTATTTCTATTAAATAATTTGTTCTATTAATTATTTTATTTCTATTAAATAATTTGTTCTATTAATTATTGTAGTCTATTAAATAATGTCTATTAATTATTTTATTAATATTAATTATTTTTTTCTATTACTTAATTTCTATTAATTCATTGTGTTAATTAAAACATTTTTGGGGGGGGATTAATTAATGTTTTCAATTAATCTTTTTCATTGATAACATTTGTAATAAAAACACCAAACAATCTTTTCTATTGGTATAATTTGGAGTGAAAAAAACCAAGAGTAAAATTCAGCAATTTGTTTATATGTGAAGCACTAACTGCACACTCATCCCCCACCCCCCACCCATAAAATATTATAAAAGCTGCATAGTCCGATGAAAGCATAAATAAACTTTTTTTTAACCACAGCACTTATCAAAGAATTGATTCCAGATATCTTAGATACTGTTAAATCTATTAAGCATGTGTTGCTGCATTGAAGGAAATGCTAAGTCAATCTAATAGAACCTGTTACTGCTGAAACCTATTGTGTCAGATTTTTAATGTTCATGCGAAAATTAACTTTGCATATTTATAACTTGAAATATTTCCAAAATTAGCCATTTAAAATAAAAGTAAATTCAAACTAAAAGCAAGGTAGATTATAATGATCAACCTAATCTCTCTATCTCTCTCTCTAATTTTATATATATTAACTGACAGAAACTCAAAAACCATCAGACTATGCATCTTTAAAATGTAACTTCCTTGTCCAAATGACTCATCTATCAACAAAACCCCTAAATACTCTTCTAAACTTTTAAAGGCATTAGATTGTAACATTAAATTAATCTTGCATTTTTGCATGTTAATTGTTTATGAAAAATCAACAACTATTGAACCTTTGAAAATAGATGCATTTGCTTCTCAGGAAATAGAAGCTGCAATTGTTTGTCACAATCAAGAGACATCCATTAGATGTAAGGAAGGTGAGTTATGCAACGCTAACTTAACTTATAGTTACTGAAGTTATTCCGTACATTAATAACAACTGTAGTAGAAGTAGTCCCAAAAACCCGCAATAGAAGCCGCACTGCCAACAGGAGCCGCACCCGGCTTTGGCAATCTTCGATTCTTCGATAAAGCGCCTTTAATACATGTGTTCCGAGTTCTGCTGGTCCCTCAGGCAGGACCAGAAGCTGTGACCCAGAAAGCCAGGTGCGCCGCTACAACTTACCTTCCGGGAGGTGATGAATGTATGTAGATAAAATAGTATTTTATCTAATGTAAAATATTTGATGGAATAATTTCACTGCGATCTACATTAGGAACAAATGTATGGCAAGAACCCGAGCGTTGAGAGGCTTGTGGTTATATGTGCAAAGCATAGGGTCTATAAGTAAAGGATTGGGATCCGAGGGGGTGCGCCATCTCAACTTCCGGTGTGTAAGCTGAAGCTGTGACCTGGCATGCTCGGTTGCGGCTTCAATCCTTCCAGAAGGACCATTGCAACTCAGCCTCCACACACATTAAGCATGTTGTGACAAATAAGGGACAACGCAAGCTGCGACTTCTATTGGCGGTTATACAACACTTTGGTATCACATAATATTTGAAAGATGGACAAAAGGGTTTAAATATATTTATTTCCCACAAAAATGTTGTGTGTGCATATATTTGATATAACACTTGGAATTCATTTCTATTATTTAAAGACTTTCTCCTCGTTAGTAATAATGAACAAAGGCAAACACGTTAAGGTTAAGGAAGACCGCAATCCATGCGAATAAAGCAAGACATAACCGCAAAGAAATTCACCTAATGAAAATACAACAGGCGTAATCAGAGTTATCATTGTACATATCCAAGACTATATATATATATATCAATATATATATATCAAATTAAAGCTCTCCATGAGTTGAGAGTATTACTTAGCAGAACAAAAATCGGATTAATTAACCCCATTTCTTTTAAGGATATGGGTTTCTTTATTGTTGTTATTTAAAGATAAACAAACAAAAATCGGATCCCACCGATCCAATTCTTTTTGAAGGTTTAACAAAACCTTATTAGAATGTTGGTGTTTAGGTGTGTTAGTCCCTACAGCAATGAGGTACTTTTTGTCATTGCCAATATTAGATGCAACAGATATTATAGGATATTTGCATATTTAAAACAAAAAAGGAAAAAAAAGGGGGGCTGCAGCAGCACCCAATGTGCAACCCCAGGCATTGTGAAGTCAGTCTCCTCATCCACAAGCAATTCCATTCGCTGCCTGCAAAGCACCAGAAACTGCTTATAAAAGTGAAATGTCGGCTTTGGCATCATTCTGTCAAATTCTTTTGAAATGTTAGACATGGTTTTTTGCACCCTAACAAATAATCCAGCTAGAGCCAGTGTTGATTAGATTACACAAAGCACACACGTTTAGATCAAATCTCGCTTAATCCGCCACAGGCCAGAATAGGTGAAGAAGTGACCATTCACTGCCCAGGCGGGTAGCGTGTAACCTCCTTTCGGGAGTGGCCCTACCAAGACATGGAACAGTCCATCATAGGGACTGTTCCTTCTAGCTTGCCATTGCCTGTTGCTACTTACCACTGTCTGGTAGTGGGATCATTAACGGACTACTATTACCATGTTTACTATTATTGTTGATGTTAACTAGGTGAGCTATCATTTATCATTCACATTGGATATTCCACTAGGGATTGCGCAAAGTAAAAAGCATATCTTTGTCTCAACAATATTCCTGCACTTCTGTTGTCTTTGAGATTAGGCTTCATGTAGCACTTTGAACCACAAAGATTGCCCAGCAGAATAGTGTCTGCCTCTTGTGCAGATATTTGTGAATTCTGCTGAATCAAACCGAAGACGCCTGATGTTGATCACTACTCAGCTGAGGTTGCTATCCTTGCCTAGCAATAAAGCACAGTAGAACCCTGTTATCCCCCCAATGTGTTGCTACCTTGTCGTGGTGGGGAGGCTTGTGTGCCTCCGTGACCATGAGAGCTATACCGACGGGGGCTAGCCCCCTGGCAGGTTTAACCAAGCCGGGCAGGACACATGGTAGAGGACAGACTAAGAGCAGCAACTGGTGATCCAGGTTGGGGGTTGGGCGTGGGGCCAACAACCCCACCCCGGAAAAAGAAGAACGTTACAGAATCACAAACAAGAAACTCAAGGCCCAGGACCGGGAAAACTGGAGAGCCCTTGTTCGTGGCCTATGCCCAAAGTTGGGTGGTAGGGGACACGTTCATCTACGACACGGCTGAGGAGGTGTTTGTGTGGATGGGCGCTGACGCCCCAACGAGCGAAGAAAAGAAGAAGAACCCTGTTATAACGCACCCTGATTTAATGCGAATTCAGATAGAACGCGATGATTCACTGAATCCAGAATTCCTTAACTCAAAGGTCACTCAGTAAACTGAACCCCGATCCGGTGTGACCCAGCTGTTTTCAAAATGATATTTTATGCACCCCCCCCCTCAAATGATAGCGTTGTAACGGGATTTCACTGTAATGTTGATCCCAACCCTCTGGTCTCGTTCTGTGCCCGTGCCAACACTATGAGCTGTCACGAGTGCCCACCCATCCAGCTACGACCTCCCATGTCACGAGGATCTAAAACCCCATTCATTCACTTAGACACTTAGACAAGCTTGAACATATATCTAATTTTCTTGTAGGCATCTCTGATATTTGCAGTTCTATGAAAACTAGGGGAAAATACATATAATTAAGAAGGGGCTGTCACATTTTCCTGTCAATTTGTACTTAATAAGAATAGAAGAAAAATCATTAGTATGCCACTTATTTAGCGAGTTGTAGAATACAACTCTATAGCCGTGTTCACACGGGCAAAATGTGAAGCGAATTAGACAAATCGAATCAGGTGAGTCGAATTAGTGGCCCGTTCACACGGGCAGTACTTGGGCCGGAAATCGAAATCTGCGCATGAGCAAGTCGATACTAACCAGTGCCAGTTTGGGTTTGTCGATGTCGGCACTAGAGAGTGTGGGTTCGACCTAGATATGTATGTACTGAATCGTATTGGTTTGGAACGGTCAAAACTTCTGCTGGGCAGTGAAAACATTAAAATAAATGATGAAAAAAATATCTTTGCTCAGCTAGCGGCTTCATAGACTAAATTATATAATATGCGCTTTTGATCGACCGGAAAGTCAACAAACTAAGGTCTCGACTGCGCATGCGTGTCACTTCCTTAATCCGCATCAGTGCGTCCACACGGGCAAAATTATCCGCATCACAGAAATCGATTCACGTAAACTACCTCGCTAGGTGGTTTACAGGATCCGCATCACGTGAATCGATTCAGCCCTAATCCGCATCAGACGCCCGTTCACACGAGAAATGTGAGGCGAACTAAGCAAGTCGCTTTCTACGAATCGATTTACATTGCCCGTGTGAACACGGCTTATGATATCAAACAACAATAAAATAACTCCAATAATGAATTGATCAAAATGAGTGTTAAACTCCAGTATTAATTGTTATTAAATATTTAGTTAGGCAGTTAAGATGTCAATATTAAATTTGTTAAATACAATAAGTTGTGTATGGTAGTTTAAATGAATAGCTTTTAAATAAGGTGAGTACAATTATACCTATATGATAATTATCAAATAATATTCTGCACTCAGATATTTTCACAATTTTTAAATAACAAAGTAGATAAATAATAAAATAATGAAAAACCACCCTTTATCTAGATTTGACAGGTTTACACTATCAGGGATGAAAGTGGTCCCCAGGAAAAAAAACGTGGAAATCAAGCCGAAACCCTGGTGCCATTTATGGGGTTTCAACAAGACAACGTCGAATTTCTGCGAAAATGCGGATTTCCCCCCAGAGAATTAGCACTGTCAATGAATCGCGGAAAAATGCCGGAAGTCAGGTTTCAGCTCGTTGTGACTGTATTATCACCCATACCTACATTTTTGCTGTTTGGGTTTTATGTTCTAGTAATATACAGCTAAGGTAATAATAGAACGGGATTCGAAGTAACTATTACTGTTATATAACCCTAATTCCTAGGGATTTGTTTAATGTTAATCGATATATATCGAACATCGCGGAAATAGTTACTCATCAGGAATAATCCTGTCAAATACATTTAATAATATGAATAAGCAATGCTTAGGACCGACCCACCGATATAACTACAGCAAAGTATTTTATGATTTTTGTTTTACTCCACTCGCGGTGTTCAATTTGAAATTCTATCAACTCGGGTGACCCAAATACGGCCGTCGTTTCCGCGGAGTAAACTATTAATATTTCATTTGTGCATCCATGTTTATGCCAAATTGTTATTTATTTCTTTTAATTTTGAATAAACTAAGTTTTGCACTGCACGTATCGGCAAAGTCTATGGCAGTGGGCATTTGTTTTGATATATTATTAACCAATAGCTGTTGTCCACCCTGATTGCTGCGGACCAAAGTTTGACGAGCGATTTCCATTTCCGTTTGCTGGATTTGGATGTTATTCAACACGATTTTACAAATGGCGGCGCCCATAGAGGGTTATTTCCATTTCCTGGATTTTGGTGATTTCATGTCCAGGTATTGTTTATGCATATATATGTACATGTGTTAGTCATTAGCCTCCCCGTGGGTGGGTCGGTATTATTCTAATTGCCTTTCATAGATATATCAAATTCCGCTGGGGGCGGAGCAGTACTGCTGGCTGGCCTGTCTGACCCTAGCTGTGTCCTGGCTATTGCCCCGTCCCGCCTGCCTACAACTGAAAATTACATCAAGTCTTGTATGAAAATTAATTTAACCAGGATAAATTAAATATATTATATCTCTGCTTTCCAATGATATATTTCAATTGATTTCCCTCTACCTCCAAATTTAATATTTTAAAAATAAATTGGGTTAATTACAAAATAGTTACACAACAAGTTAATTAACTGGAGAATTTAAAGTTTTAAAAAACCATTTAAATATCACAAACATTTCTTTAAAAAAATCATCATACATTATTTATAATAAGTAAAAAATACTTTTCCCGAACTGCTGCATGGGCATTTCGTTCCAGGCTAGGTAATGAATTCGAAATATTCATATTAATAACAATTTTTAATATCGGTTTCTATCTTTCATTTGTAATACAAAAATTAAACCACAATTAATACATTACAAATTAAAGATATATCTAATACATGTTTAAACATAAGAAGCAGTGTTGAGATGTGTGTTCGTTGTGTTTTTTTCTGTGGTTTACTTGTTTTTGGTATATATGGTTTCTTTCTTCGTTGGATTTTTTCTGAATGCATTTTTCTTTTTAGTTTTCTTAAAGTTACATAGTCCAATGGTTTTGAGTTTCTGTCAGTTCTCTGAGAGAAATATATTGAATTCATTGTTATAATCTACCATACTTCAGTTTTAAGTAACTTTTATAATAAATGGCTAACCTTTGAGCTATTTGAAGTGCAAACATGTTAAATTAGTTTAAGCAAGCACATCAAAACTCTGACACCCATTTGCTTCTGAAGTCACAGGTTCTATTAAATTGACTCAGAATTTCCTTCTATCTGGTAACAAATGGTTAATAAGTACATCAGTATCTAAGTTAGATATGGAGAATCAAATCTACATAATTGTTTTGGTTTTGAAAATCTGATGCTTCATTGGACTATGCAGCTTTAAATGCGTTTTTTTTCTTTGTTTTTATAATTATTTGCTTTGTTTATTTGCTTTTTGTAAGCGTCTTTTCCTTTATTTTTAAGATTAACCCCATACTGTTCTGTACAGTATGGGTGAAGGACAACCCATTACAAAAAGTGGCGAATGGCTGCGTAAAAGAAATGAGTACATAGATTCTTAATTAAAGAAGCAAAATATATTCTTCAGATACATTTTTATATTTACCTGCTTCGTTTGAATTGTTAAATAAATTATATTATGTAGCTTAATAGACTTTAAGAATCAAATCGAGAGCATTCTTGGGTCGCCATCTTGCTTGTTTACATCCTCTACCATTTCAACAACTCTACACCAATATAGGTAGACACTGGATGTTGGAACCAGGAATTCCACTTCCTGTTCCATACTAAAAAAGTTTTCGCTCGTTTTTAGACTACGTTGGGGCCAGTGTAGGGGTGAATCATTTATCTACATAGCATGGAGCCTGTGTTTGTATTGCAATTCCATTCTGCCTCCCTTCTTCGTCATTCCGCTTCCCTTCTTCGTTATTCTCTTCTCACTCTATTCTGCCTCCCTTCTTCGTCATTCCCCTCCCACTCGACAGTTCAGATCTCCAAGATTCTTGAAGATTTATACTGCCTATTATGGATAAGTCTGAATAGACTTGTTTTCACCATTGGACAGTTTGTCGATAGAAAGCCCGAGCCTACACTTTTACTGACTCAAGGGATTTTTAACCTCCCACACCACATAGACATGGTATGAGAGCAACTGGCATTTGATGACACTGTAAGTTAACCACAGCGGTGGAAATCAAAATTGGCAGAGGTAGGGGCATGGGGAATCGAACCACCAACCTTCAGATTAGGAGTTTGACCTAGAAAAAAGTCAGACACTCTAACCACTCGGCCACAGAGAACACCACAATTGCGGACATCAACCAACCTACCTAGATATATTAGGTACCAGACTAGACAGAATTGACAGGAGTAACTTATAAGAGATAGCTCCCCCCCCACCCCACCACACCCGTCACATACACCTCACCCATGATAACAGCACAGTTTTTATACAGCAACCCACCACCTTAGCTCAGAATACCAAACTTACTCCGATAGCTAACCCACTAACACATTAAACCACTGTCTTTATATACTAATAGTATCCTATCTAGGTACACACTTAGATATCTATCTGCAATGCAATGCACATGGCTGGAAGACAAGGCCCGCATTCAAGTGCGCGCCTCGGAGAAATCTGGAGCTTATGCTAGTCTGAAAGGCATATAGCTGACAGGTGCCTCGAAAATGGCGGCCTACATAGCATGCAGCCATTTGCAATTGAAAAGAACAGCTCTGATTGGCTGAAACCGTTGAAACACACGGCCATTTTGGAGACACATTTTGCCTCCTACCTGAAAAACGCAATGTCTCAGAGTCAACTCCAAGGTGCACCCTGAACGCAAATTGGCCAAAAAGACGTCGCAGAGCCATATCAGAGTCAACTCTGAGGCGTACCCTGAATGCGGCCCAGTAGCTTGGCACTAAAATATAGTAGATCTTCGAGGTGCTCAGTAGGTGGCAGCACATGTAAGGCGCCAAAGTGGTACAATATGGGGCAATTAATGAATCTTTAATTGTGTTTCTTTCCTCTCTTTGTTGTTGGATTATTTAAAAGAAAGAAATTGTGGGTGTACTCAAAAGTTGGTGAGTAAGTATACGCAAGTGCTTAAAAATAAAGGTTTTCACGAAAAGAAGGAAAGCGATGCAGGAATCTGTTCATGGAGTGATGACATCATCCAGATGATGTGATGACGTCATCCATTACCGGCATCAATCACATTCAATCTCCCACTTCCAGCTTCAGCCGCTTCTCCGGGACAACCAGTTACCATGGCAATCAATTTTTCCAAATTGTGGCTATTCTTTCTTCTTTTTAAGATGTCTATTTTTTTTAAACATGGGACAAAATATATTTCGAAAATAAGAAATCTCAAATGGGGCTTTCTTTGTATGTTAAACTTGTTTTCGTTTTTATTATAAAATCCTTTATTTTACAAGGACAACAATTTTTTAGAAAATAAATAACCTCAAATGGGGATTTTCTGTATTAAATTTATCTTTTTTTTTTAAGCGAGACATTTATTTAGAAAAATAGGTAACCTCAAATGGGGATTTTGTGTGTGTGTTCAATTTGTCTTTTCTTTTTTAGTTGGACAAATTACGATTAAAAATAATTTACTTCACTTTTTTTTAATATACAATATTCTGAAACATTATTTGTCCTACTTTCGATTAGCTGGAATTTAGGCTGTGATGACACTAAAATAACATTATGCTTGGAAAACAAATGTAATAAACATACTATGAGTACTTTTTTTGTTACTGCTTTGAATAAAAATAATATACTTGAAATCCTTATTTTTGACTGACACAAAATCTTGTTATGTCATAATCATTTGCGGTATAGACCTTCTATCGCCTTCTTTCTAATTAATCAAAAGATACAATTTTTTTTAAGTTGTAGTAGTAGTGGGTAAAATGCATTAAGTATTAAACAAAGGCCACCAAAAATACATCAGATCAGGTGATCTCACACTTGATTATGTCAGTAGGCAGGCAACAGTTGGCGGGGGGTATTAAAATAACCACACGCAAAAAAAACTAGCTGACCGGATAAGGATTTAGCAGTTGACCCGATTCCTGGAAATATGCACACAAAGTGTTGCGTTCTTTTCACAATGCAAATCAGGACGCACAATCAGTAGGTAACTGTCGAACACAGCCAAGGAGAATGGACCGGGTCTAAAATATATATACTGGGGAAAGTCACATAACAGGAAGGTCATTGGATTTGGAGGTCGCTGAATAAAAAATTGTATAACTGGAAACATCATGTGACTGGGAGGTCATGTGACTAAGGAAAGTCATGTGACAGAGGAAGGTCATTGGATTTGGAGGCCACTGAATAAAAATTGATGTAACTGGAAAGATCATGTTACTGGGAGGTCATGTGACTAAGGAAAGTCATCTGGCTGGGGAAAGTCATGGGGCTGCCGAAAATCATGTGGCTGGGGAAGGTCATGTGGATGGGGGAAGGTCGATTCTTGGCATGGTAATGGTCATGTGGGTGGGGATGATCATGGGCTATGAGAAGGTCATGTGGGTCGGGAAGATCATATGAGGTCATACGAGGTCATGTGGGGGAAGGTCATGTGCTATGAGAAGGTAATGTTGGTGTGGAAAGTCATGTGTTATGAGGTCATGTGGGTGGGGAAGGTCATTGGATCATTGGTCATGTAAAAGAGGTAGGTCATGGGAAATGAGGTCATGGTGTTGGGAAGGTCATGGGTTATGAGAAGGTCATGTGGATGAGGACGGCCATTGGATATAAGATCATGTGAAAGAGGCAGGTCATTTGATATGAGGTCATGTAGCTGCAGAAGGTCATGGGTTATGAGAAAGTCATGTAGCTGCAGAAGGTCATTGGATATGGGGGTCATGTGAAAGAAAGTGGTATATGAGAATGTCATGTAGTAGGGGGGGGGAGGTCATGTCAACGTGATGGAAGGTCATTTGGCCAGGAAAGTTCTGCGGCTGGTGGGAGTTATGGGGCGTTGGCGAATCACGGTGCTGGGGGAAGGTCCTGTAACTGTGCATGGTCACATGACCAGGGAAATTCATGGGACTGGGCGCAGTCCTGTAGCCATGGAACAGTCAGCTAATGAGGTGAAACAGTAGTTAATCATGTTACACGCCGGCACTCATTTGGACCGCACAAAGGAAACAACGCAAACAAACTGGCTCACGCAGTCGATATTCCACTAGTCTGGGATTGTGGATATTGCCAAGCTTTCTCCCCCCCCCCCCCCCCCCCCCCCCCCCACCCTCATCGAACTATATATCACTTCGTATGTCCTGCAGTCTGCTTATAAATATGTTTAGAATTATGAGCATTTTTCAAGTTCTGCGTTATAATGAATATCTGGTAGATGATTTTGCAGACGATACAATGTTAAAACAATACGGAAGCACTAGAAGGCATACTTAATATTATAATTAGTTTAAGCATATATATATATATATTAATGACTTTAGAGGCAGTGCTATCAGTTACCAATTATACTTATTAAAAGATGGTTGAACTGAAAAATGGTGGGGGAAAACCATAATAACAAATAAACCATTTGTAAATGATTTATTTCTGTAGGAATCTTTTATTATATTTATAAAGATATACACATATATATATATATATATATCACTCCTGAAAACTGGTCAGCATGGGATGGGATTTTAAAACAGCAATAAAAAAACTTTCTAATTATCTTTTCCCCATTAAACTTGTCATATTCATGTTCAGATTTGATGTAAGAAATAAGGGAAATAAAATACACTGTGTTCAACTTTGGTCCTTTTAGTTATTAAGTGTTTTTGTACCAAAAGAAAACCATTTTACAGTCAGCCATTTGTAACATGACATATGGGACATGGTTGAATCCTTACTAACATCTTGTATTGCATTGATATATCAAACAAAACAGTTCCCAAATCAAAAAGGAAGTATTTATTAACATGTATGCATGCTTAAATTAAAAAAAGAATTATTTGATGTCTTCAGAAATAACATTACAAATTTCCGTCACAGATGTAACCAGTGGTGTCTGGATGCTACACAAATATTGTACACAAATTATTCAGCGAATAAAGCATAGCTGGGAATTACTTTTTTTTATATCAATATAAGCACTACATATTTCTGTATATTATGCCATGATTAATATGCTTCTAAGTATGAAATTATCTAAGTCTGCTTAGATTTTTATTAAGCAGACTGTGTGGTGTAATAAGTTACATCTGAGCAACACATGCTATACTGCCATAAGACATAGCTTAATCATGGACTACACCTTTATTTTTTATCTCATCAATTTATATTTGACATAGATGTAAAGGGGAGATTTCCAGCTTTCATTTGCAACCAAAAAATGTTAAAAATTCAAATATCAGATTTTAACTCTCCATGTGACACTTCTGGCCAGTTTTAAGGAGAGTGACCCATATACATAAATAGTGATAATTTCTTGACCCGGAAGTGGTTATCTCTCTCCGTGTTAAGAGTAGCCAGGAGGCTAAGGGCTGAGGGCAGAAGACTTTCTTTTAAATCTAGTAAATTATTATGATTCCTTTTAAATGTTCTGTTAGTATTAATAAGAAATTTAAACATCATTCATCCACAATCCTCAGAGCACAGAATATGCAGGCTAGGCTATTTCACACTGTGGCAAAGTCCATTCACACCGAGACAAGTTCCATTAGGCGCCTTGTCGCTAAACCAACTCAGGCCACAAATGACTCGCAGCCTCGTCAGATTCACAATTTGATTCATTACATGAGATTGAACCTAGTTTGTAGAATTTTTGTTGTTGATAATGTTTCCATATATAGTATGCTTTGTCAGCACAATTTGATTAAAAAATATATATATTTAAAAGAAAATTTTAATGCCGTGGCTTGATTGAATTCACCTAAAGTGATGTGCACACAAAAGACCAATTCATTGACAGAAGGGCACACTCCCTGCCTGATGACGGTAAGCCAAACACAGGTCTCAACTGAGGGTGGTAAGCCTATGACAGCCCTTAACTAAGGGTAATAAACCAATTACAATCCCTGACTGATGACGGAAAGCCTGACATAGGTCTCAACTAAAGGTGGTAAGCCTATGACAGCCCTTAACTAAGGGTAATAAACCAATTACAATCCCTGACTGATGACGGTAAGCCTAACATAGGTCTCAACTAAAGGTGGTAAGCCTATGACAGCCCTTAACTAAGGGTAATAAACCAATTACAATCCCTGACTGATGACGGGAAGCCTAACACAGGTCTCAACTAAAGGTGGTAAGCCTATGACAGCCCTTAACTAATGGTAATAAACCAATTACAATCCCTGACTGATGACGGTAAGCCTAACATAGGTCTCAACTAAAGGCAGTAAGCCTATGACAGCCCTTAACTAAGGGTAATAAACCAATTGCAATCCCTGACTGATGACGGTAAGCCTTCCAGTGGTCTCATCTAAGGGTGGTAAGCCTATGACAGCCCTTAACTAATGGTAATAAACCAATTACAACCGATGACTGATCACGGTAAGCCTAATGGTAACAAACCAATTACAATCCCTGACTGATGACGGTAAGCCTAACATAGGTCTCAACTAAAGGCGGTAAGCCTATTACAGCCTTTAACTAAGAGTAATAAACCAATTACAACCCCGGACTGATGGAGGTAAGCCTAACACAGGTCTCAACTAAAGACGGTAAGCCTATTACAGCCTTTAACTAAGGGTAATAAACCAAGTACAATCCCTGACTGATGACGGTAAGCCTAACACAGGTCTCAACTAAGGGTAATAAACCAATTACAACCCCTGACTGATGACGGTAAGCCTAATAGTGGTCTCAACTAAAGGCGGTAAGCCTATGACAGCCCTTAACTAAGGGTAATAAACCAATTCCCTGACTGATGGCGGTAAGTCTAACACAGGTCTCAATTAAGAATAGTAAGCATATGACATGCATTAAATAAAGGCAATAAGCCTATCACCACGGGTGGTACCTCTAATAGAGTTATTGACTATTGCAGACTTTAACTAAAGATAGTGAGCCTATCACAATCCTTGATTAAGGGTGGTAAGTCTAACAGAGTCATCGACTAAGGTTGGTAAGCCCAACAAAGTCATCAACTAAGGGTGATAAGTCTAAGTCTAACAGAGTCATCGACTAAGGTTGGTAAGCCTAAATACGTCTTCAACTAAGGTTGCTAAGCCTAGCAGATCCATCAACTAAGAATAGTTAGCCTAACAATATTCCTCAACTAGGCGTGGTAATCCTATCACAATCTTTGACTAAGGCTGGTAAGCCTAGCACAATCCTTGAATAAGGCTAGTAAGTCTAACACAATCCTCCACTAAGGCTGCTAAGCCTAACACAATCCTCCACTAAGGCTGTTAAGCCTAACACAATCCTCCACTAAGGCTGATAAGCCTAACACAATCCTCCACTGAGGCTGGTAAGCCTAACACAATCCTCCACTAAGGCTGGTAAGCCTAACATAATCCTCCACTAAGGCTGTTAAGCCTAACACAATCCTCCACTAAGGCTGGTAAGCCTAACACAATCCTCCACTAAGGCTGGTAAGCCTAACATAATCCTCCACTAAGGCTGTTAAGCCTAACATAATCCTCCACTAAGGCTGTTAAGCCTAACACAATCCTCCACTAAGGCTGGTAAGCCTAACACAATCCTCCACTAAGGCTGGTAAGCCTAACACAATCCTCCACTAAGGCTGGTAAGCCTAACATAATCCTCCACTAAGGCTGGGAAGCCTAACATAATCCTCCACTAAGGCTGTTAAGCCTAACATAATCCACAACTAAGGCTGGAAAGCCTAACACAATCCTCCACTGAGGCTGGTAAGTCTAACACAATCCTCCACTAAGGCTGGTAAGCCTAACATAATCCTCCACTAAGGCTGGTAAGCCTAACATAATCCTCCACTAAGGCTGGTAAGCCTAACACAATCCTCCACTGAGGCTGGTAAGCCTAACACAATCCTCCACTGAGGCTGGTAAGGCTAACACAATCCTCCACTAAGGTTGGTAAGCCTAACACAATCCTCCACTAAGGCTGCTAAGCCTAACACAATCCTCCACTGAGGCTGGTAAGCCTAACACAATCCACAACTAAGGCTGGTAAGCCTAACACAATCCTCCACTAAGGCTGCTAAGCCTAACACAATCCTCCACTGAGGCTGGTAAGCCTAACACAATCCACAACTAAGGCTGGTAAGCCTAACACAATCCTCCACTAAGGCTTTTAGGCCTAACACAATCCTCCACTAAGGCTGGTAAGCCTAACATAATCCTCCACTAAGGCTGGTAAGCCTAACACAATCCTCCACTAAGGTTGGTAAGCCTAACACAATCCTCCACTAAGGCTGATAACCCTGTCATGGACAACTGGATCAGAATACTTTACTGCGTAGGAGGAGAGGAGGAGGAGGGGGCAGGGGGAAAGAAAGCACCAGTGAAAGGGTAGGATCAGGAGCGTGCTTCAAAACTTCCACCTATTTCATTGGTCAATTTTAGGTCAGCATCACAATGAATTAACATTAACAAAATTGTTAATTATTTAAAATCAGATTACTTTTCGACTGCCTTTAATGAAACCAGATTTAATATATTTGATTATTTCTAATTAAGTTTGTGTTTACAGGGCCTTTTCATGAAACCCAATTTTTAAAGAACATTTGTTATTAAATTAATTTTTCTTTTAGATAGCATTGAATACAACCAGAAAAAAGTGTTCCGTCCTGATATTTTTGTAACCAGGATTTTTGTGGGGGTTAGGCCTTTAATGAAAAGTATTGCTTGAAATTTCAAATCTTTGCGAAATGCGCATTTCAGAGCCTGCGAGTTTCAATCTTAGAGAACCACTGCACTATTCTGCGTGCAGATGGCACCACAGGTTGAGCGACAAAAACAGCAAGTGAACTCTCCCAGCGAGCACACAGTCCGCGTAACACTACCTTCAATGAGGACAATATTTCCTGTAAAAACACAGTTACCGGGTCCGTACACATGTGAAGATATGGAATTCAATGCAATTTCAAGGCTGTTTTTCATAGCAATTCAAAACTATTTCCATTTGGATTTCAGGGGGGGAAAAAGAAGACGAATGGCAATTTCAGACTAATTTAGATCAGTGGTGACAGTTTAATGGAATTCAAGGCTTTTCAAGACTAATTACCCAAAATAGGTTAAATTCAAGGCTTTTCGAGGTCTTGAAATGAGGCAAATGAAGTTCAAGACTTTTCAAGACTTTCCAGGCCCCGTACGGACCCTGCAGTTTACCGCTTGCTAGCAAACCAGACATAACCGAAGCGCAAAACATTTCTCTGCAAAGATGATGTTGTCCTGGTGATATGTTCTTAACTGCTTCTATGCAGGCTATAGCTGACAGGCTTAGGTGAATTTTATACAGCAGCCATGATTGGACACTTAAAGTTGCATAGTCCGATGGTTTTGAATTTCTGTATTTTTTCTGAGATAAAGATATTAGATCGATCACTAGTATCTACTTTACATTAGTTCAAAGTTACTTTTATTTTAAATGGTAAACTTTTGAGATATTTTGAGTGCAAACATGGAAAATTAGTTTTGGCAGGCTTGCCAAAACTCTGACACCATAGACTTCTGCAGTAACAGGTTCTGTTAAATTGGCTCAGTATTGCCTCCTCGCAGAAACAAATGCTTAATAAGTGCATCAGTATCTAAGTTAGATTTGTAAAATCAAATCTAGATAATTGGTTTGGTTTTGAAGATTTGATATTTCATTGGAGTATGCAGCTTTAACATTAAATAATAATAATAATACAAATAATAATAATAAAAGGAATTTTGTTCATACAGTAGAGAAGCGCTCACTTAGATTAATTTTAAATAATTGTAATTTTCAATCTTTGCTCATCAGGAATTGAAGCTTCATTTTATATTGCCTTAAATAGAACATCAAATAATCTTGATGGCTGTGTACTTTTGACATTTTCTGTTGTTAATAGCATGTGTGTATTTGTTTACATTCTTTATTAAACTCTTTCTTTTCTCAAATAAATTATAATTTAAGAAATTAATTTGTTTACTAATTTATCTAACATTTCTATGGAAACACGCACTAATAACAATCTTTTATTCCTACAGCATACCAGAAAGTTAAAAAGCTCAGGACAGTCTGTTCTACATGTTATATACTACGCTAACAATAGAATTTAACACACGGTTGGCAACTATGGAAAATCTGTACATTACATTCATTAAATGACAGTGAAAAGTATGATACGAGAACACAATATTTGTATGCATCTTCTAAACTCAATAGATAACAGTGACATGTCAACAACAAATATAGGTCACATGATTACACTTAGAAGCGCCGGAAATATTTTAATATTTGTTTCATTAGTAAAAAAAAAAAAAAAAAAATCACCAATCAATCTTTTTTTTTAAACCACTCACAAAACTAATTCTTGAAAAAACCACCCACAAATAAATGCAACTTTAAAAACCCCACCCACAAAACTAACTATAAAAAAAACCTACCCACAATACTAGCTTTGAAAAGAAATACCCACAAAATTAACTTTTAAAAAAAGGGGAAAAAAACTTAAATAGACCTCAGAAGTAGCCTTGGTCCAGCCAGAATCAAGAGATTAAAAACATAGCCTGGTATATTCGGATCCAAACCCGGATCACTGCCTTTCTAGGTAACTATTTTGGTGAGGATCTGTCAGTATCTGCATCTAGTGTCGGTGTGCGGACAGTAACCTTTAACGCAATCAAAACTACAGTAAAGGGTCTGTCAATTGAAATTCACCGCTTTCGCTCGAAAAGCCTTCACTAGAAATGCAGTAAGAGGCTATCAATTGAATCGTATTACTATGTATGTGTAAGTCTTCAGTGCTGTTGCAGGAAAGGGGGGGGGGGTGTCAATAGAAATTTGTCGCTACTGCTATTGAAGGCTGTTGCTGTCATTACAGCGCAGTGAATGGTCTGTCAATTGAGACTCATTGTTATTACAATAGAAGCTTTCTCTACCATTGCAGTGACAGGCTGTTAGTTGTTACCGCTACCTGTATGGAAACTCATTATAATATCACAAGCATGTCGGTCAACTGAAGCTTATCACTACCGCTATAGAAGCTTTTACTCATATTATAGTGGCTTTACAATGACAGCTGAACTTATTTACTATCGAATGAGTCTGCAAAATGATACCAGTCACTACTTTCATGGAAGCTTTCGCTATCTTTGCAGTCAGAGTCTATCAATTAAAGCTTATCGCTATAGAAGTTTTCACTACATTTAAATGAAAGTCTGTCAATAGAACACTGTCGCTACTACAATAGAAGCTTTCACTACCATTGCAGTGAGAGACTGTCAATTATCACTGTAGAGGTTTTCACTACATTTAAAGTCTGTCAATTGAATGCTCGCATTATTGCTACAGAAGTTTTCATTGCCATTGCAGCCAGAGTCTGTCAATTGAAACTTATCACTATAGAAGTTTTCACATTTAAATGAAAGTCTGTCAATTGAATGCTGTTGCTACTGCTACAGAAGCTTCCCTTACCCTTTCAGAGTCTGTCAATAAAAGCTTATCGCTATAGAAGTTTTCACTACATTTAAATGAAAGCGTGTCAATAGAACGCTGTCACTACTACTACAGAAGCTTTCACTGCCATTACCGCCAGTCTGTCAATGAAATCTTATCGCTATGAGTTTGCTATAGAAGTTTTCACTGTATTCAAAGGTCGTCACTAATGCTATGGACACTTCCACTAGCATTGCAGTGGGAGATTTAAAACTTATCGCTACCAATTATAGCCTTAACTGCAATCGTGGGGAGGGGGAGGAGGGCAGGGTGCGTTAACTGAAACTTATCACTACCTTTATGCAAGCTCTGTAAATTGAAACTTATATATGGAAGCTTTTGCAACACTTACATAATAGTAAGGGTGGGTGAGTTAGGCTATCAATTTAAAATTAATACATAAAACTTGACTTAAACTTCCTGCGCAAATTAACTATTGGTAGCTGTGCTACGATCTACATATTCCCCCAATAGAACTAAAACCAACAAAGTCCTTGAAATATGCTCACAAATAATCTAATTAACCTCTAAATGACCTTGAAATGGCATTACAGTGCATGACTGACCTTCGATGGTTTGCTTGTCGTCGTGCTCCATATCTTCGTATAGTCCATTTTCATCGCCATCGATTACGGTTTGAAGGAGGCGTGCAGTTGTGTTTGGGTATGACTGACCTGCCATCTTCATATACTTCTGTCGAATCAGCAGCGCGCCAACTAAAGCTTTCGATGCCATCTGCAGGTCTTCGATTGGTACCTGAACACAAGATCAAGGCCAAGAGTTCCAGCGTTTTCACAGAGACAATGCGGTCGATCATTGTGAATTAGATATTGATGCACTCATTATACACTGTTGCCATATTCTCATTGAAAAGTTAGTGGCCTTTATTCTGTCATTTTTCATTTCATGAACAATATATTTTAATCACATTTATATATTTACACTTAAAATTATATAAAAGTGAAATTCTCAGATTTGTGTCAAATGGGGTTAAATGAGTTTGTGGCGCTCATTTGCTGTCATTGTTGGGGATGTGTAGAACATTGATTTGTTTGTTTGTTTTGTTGTTGTTTTACGTCTTAGCAACATCTAAGGTCATATCAGGATGGGTACCGACTAGTGGCAGTGTGCGCCCATGACAACTTTATAGTGCTGCCCCACTGGGAGACCAGGCTGCCAATACCATGACCTGATATCCCACTCAGTCACATTATCCTGACACTGAGCCAACCAGTCCTTGCCCTATCCTAATAATGCCAAGCACCTGGCTAGGAAGCGACAAGTATCAATTTTTAAGTCATTGGTTTTACTCGACCAGGGTTTGAACCCACAAACCCTTGGGTTTGGATCGCTCGATCTCCCAAAACAGAAGACGGACACTCAACTCATTTGGCCATCCCACCTAGTATGGAACAGTGAAGCAGCCCCTCAAACCTGCCACTCAGACAGCACACCCCAGCCTGATTGGCTCCCCTCACTTCCCAACAGCCAATCACCTCACCTCCACCTGCACCCTCTTCCTCGTGCCCAGCATCCTCCTGCTTAGCAACTCGTCCACTGATCACCGTAAGAGCAATACCTCTTTTCAACCCACCCACCCACCCACTACCACTGCAATTGACTCAGTAAAAACACACCCACGCAAAATTGATTTAACAAAAGAATGACTCAATATTATTACCTTGATCGATGATGCACGATTATCTATTCATATTTTATATATAAACTGTATTTGCAGTTTGAACTGTATTCTTATACAGTAAAACCTCTCTAACCGACCACCTCCACAGATCGACCACTCCCCTATATCGATCGCTTTATTTGGGTCCCAACAATACCATTATAACCATATTCTAACTCCATAAACCGACCATCTCCCCTGAATGGACCACTTAAAGTCGGTCCCAAGGTCGGTCGATTTAGAGAGGTTTTACTGTATATTACAATCATGTACTTTATGTTGTTAATTATGTACTGCTTTTACCAAACACGTAAGATCCAGTTGATGTCAGACCTCATTTCCGGTTACACTCATCTGCATTGATTAGGGCATGTCATGAGAGCAGACGACCCTGCCCGTCATTGGAATAAAGTTATGTTCTTCCCACTCCTGCTTTCTCGTTCTGTGTGCCTAGGGTAGCAATGGCAGCAAAAATGATCTCGGAGGTGAATCCGGTCAAGGCGCAGACAAACAGGGCGTATTTGATTAACCAACTTGGGTCAACTGAGTCACTTTTTGGCGCATGCGCACATCCTACAGACTCGGGTTGAATAAACAAATACGCTTCTCCATGCTCAGGGTGGAAACATTGGTGGCTTAATACAAACTGTTTAAAAAAAAAAAAAAATGATACAACTACAGAAAACAAAGGATTTAAAGTCATTTATGATTGCATAGTTTAATTATATTTCCATTTCATTAGTCTGGGTTATTACCAAATAAAACTATGTAGGACTGGTACTGGTAGCTGTTGTTACCCTACAGGACAGTACCATCGCAAATGTGATGTCATCATTCCTAGCCACCCCCAGCCAAAACGTGCGTTACTGGGGTCAGGACTTTTTGCACACGGCATGTGTTTATGTCGACTCCTCTCGCGGTGTTCGATTTGAAATTCTAACAACTCGGGTGACCCGAGTCGCCCGGGTCGTGTTAATCGCATAAGGCCACAGAAGCTGAGCTTTTACTTACCCCACAGGAGTCGTCGCCACTGATAGAGACGCGCTGGAAGGTTGGGAGGAGGTCTTCGCTTTCCTCCTCCAGTATTGGCGCATCCATCTGAGTCCTGAACAAGAGTACATTGTCATTATTATCATTTTAATTGTGTACAATTAAAAAAAAAAATATTGGTGGTAAATGTGTTTATTCATCTGAATATATAATTTGTCAGAAATTGCAAAATAAATATATTTAAAAAAAAGAAAGATGATGATTAATTCAATCTAAAGAGATATTACACATATATACAATTTCAATAAATTATTTCATAAAATAAAATAATTTTGATGATTAATTCAATCTAAAGAGATCTTACACATATATACAATTTCAATAACTACAAACTAATCGGCTAACTATTAGTCCATTAAAAAACAAAAAAACCTTCCTAAAGTAATTTGAATCTAGAAATATTATATATTTACAAAGGTTCACTGTCAGAAACTGACAACAATCTGCTTAGTTATCATCCATTTCTTTTGCTAGAATAAAAAGAAATAACTCTAAAAGTAAATTTAATGCAAAAGAACCATACATGAAATTTGGGAAACCCTGAAACCCTAAAGACCGACGTCCCTGGATTTAGAATTAAGAAAGACAAAACCTCTCAAAGTAAATTTAATGCAAAAGGACCACAAGATGAAATTTCGAGAAACCCTGACAACCCTAAGACTAACCTCCCAAGATATACAAATACTTAGACGAGTCATTGCAAGAGAATTTGTACAGTAATTGTTTATATATATATGTATAATATATATAATAATTTATATTATATATATATATATATATATAATATCCAAATAGATCATAATATTTGGATCCTTTATGGAATTATTATTATATTGTTTTTAATTAAAACATTTCTTTTCTGAGTCGGCCTGGATCTTTTTGCATGTAGGCATGCAGGCTAAAAAGCTTAATTTGTCAAATGATCAAATAAAATGAGTAATATAAACCTGCTTGATTAATAATGTAAATAACGTAGTCTGCATAATCTAGTACAATTCGAACACTTTAAGACAACTACAAAATGTAATATGTCATACGACAGCTAACTAACATAAGTTAATACGCACATCACAAGGTTCAGTAGATAAGGCGAGTTCAGTTAGTAATTTAATAAAATAGCAACGCGTACAATTAAAAAAAACACACACACAAAAAGACACACTCCGTACAAATTCTCTTCTATAAGCCAGCCTCTCAGATGCACTCCCCACATCGGGATTTCCGAATAAAATGCATCAAAAAACAATACAACAAAATTTACGCCACTTAACCCAAACCACTATCACAACACACACTCGAACGTTGTGATTTTTACAATAGCAGGGTCCATACACATGTGAAGATATGGAATTCAAGGCTATTTCAAGGCTTTTCAAGGCTGTTTTTGATTTCAGGAAAAAAAAAACAATGGCGAATGGTGATTTGAGACTAATTTTAGATCAGTGGGGACAGTTTAATGGAATTTGAGGTTTTTCAAGACTAATTACCCAAAATAGGTTAAATTTAAAACTAAGGTATTTAACATATTGAATTTTTATCACTCAGCTATATATATCTCATATCGGCCAATAACTGCTTTAGCAGAGACATTTCAACTGTAGAGTTTCTATCAAACTTCAATTAACTCTCTCCCTATCTATCTATCTATCTATATATCTATCTATCTATCCATATATATATTTATATATATATATGCATGCATATATATATGAATGTATATATATATATATATATATATATATACACACAAAAAATCGTCCCTACAGTGTTGAGTCTTACGGAGTATAACAATATTATAATAATTCCATTATGTATCTTTATACTTGCATAATGCGCTAAAGATCACATATATACATACATATATATCAATATAAATAAATAAATGAATATATATAATATATACACACATATACAGTAAAACCTCTTTAAATCGACCGACCATGGGATCGACTTTAAATGGTCCATTTAGGGAGGTGGTCGGTTTAGGGAGGTTTTTTAAATCGTTACAATGGTATTGTATGGACGATTGTTTGGGACCCAAATAAAACGATCGATATAGGGAGTAATCGGCTAGAGGTTTTACTGTACATACATCTAAAATATATATAAATATATAAGCACACACACATATAATAGATATACACATACTACTACTATTTACTACTAAGACATGCAATAATCACAGGATGAGCATTCTCAAGAGGAACACAGCACATTAATTTAGAGAAGTACAATAAATAAGTAAACTACTTGAAGAAAGAACAAACTCACTCGTTGATATTTAGCCTAGGTGAGGGTGAGGGTGAAGAGAGGGAAACAAAAGCGGAAATGGCGCAATAAAAAAAATGTCGCTGAGCAAAGTGAATCGTCAACCGGGCAATACACAATAGACCTTATTCAGCTGTGATCGCAAGCGAGGCTTGTGCAGACTTCGTTGGTTCATTTACAATTTAGTCACACTGCATAATTTGAAAGTACATGAGCGATGATGGTGGGTGGGGGGGTAGATAAATCTTGCGTACTGGAACCAATTGGGCGCACCTACCGAAATAGTACTTAATTTAAATCTTTTTCACCTTAAACAACAGATAGCGTTGTCAACTTGAACGCGCCCAACTTGCCGATGCCGTAAGCTATAGTGGCGCCACCCAGTGGGGGAACTATGGCAATGCTATATCTACAAACTACATTATTAAAGCAGGGTATTTCAACTCCAATCAGTATCTGCTGAAAGCAATTTCGCCCGATTTTAAAGCTGCCTTGTGAGGGCTGTTTTCAGTTTGTTAGTGAGAATAAGGTCTATATCCAATCACTTTAGCGGCTTTGAAAAACCAAACTCTTCGAAGTTGTTTTATTTTCAGCAAGTGTCCACATTAAGCGGAATGAGTAGGATTCATGGCCACACGATATAGCGAATGGTAGACAGGAAGTGTGAACATTTATTTGTCTCTCATTTTTGCTTGAGTGCAAGTAAATAAGCAACACAAGGAGTAATTAGTAGCATGTGGTGAATAAGGGGTCAAATTTCCCTGGATCATCAGCCCATGCTTTTTCTAATCTATTCTTGAATGAATTAATTGACTCGGCATCAATAACATTTTGTGGGAGACTGTTCCATATATTTATGATCCTGTTTGAGAAACTATGTTGCCTTAACTTTGAAATGGCTCTGGGTTTTACTAGTTTGAGAGTATGGCCCCGACTGCCTTCTCTTTTATTCAAGGTGAAAAATTTGTTCATATCTATTTGATCAAAACCCTTCATAATTTTAAATACTTCAGTTATGTCACTTCTTTTCCTTCTGTCGGAAAGGGTAGGAAGTTTCAATTCCCTAAGCCTTTGTTCATAGGGTAGGTCCTTTATAACTGCAACTAATTTTGTTGCACGTCTCAGGCGAATTATGACCCAGTTTACCAACAGGCAAACTTTTTACTGGATTCACTAACAGTTTAAGCGGTCCTTAACGTAGATCAAAGATTCACCCCCATCCAGAGTAGCGGTGAATGACAACCATACTCAAATCTGAGAAAAAACTGCTTCAGTATGAATTAACTGTGGAGGTGGCGGTTCCAGTCCACAGTGTTTATCTATATTGACATAAAGTTCAGAAATTGAGAGAATGAATAAAACCCCCAAAAAACCCAACAAGATGGCAATCACTAGATGCTTTCGATTCAACTTTTAAATACCATTAATCTACATGATTTCATCAATTTCTTCACTAAGAAATAGCGGGCTTTGATAAACAAGCATTTAAACCATATATTTAGTATATTAGATTCCATATTCATGTGGGTTATATCCATACCCAGTCTCTCGATACTTTTTTTTCTATAGGGTTGTCTAGCGAGCCCTGTCATAGAGACATTGGGCATGTTTCAAAGGCAATATGGGTAATTCAGGACCGAGACGGGATGCCAGGGATCCCACCACTCTCCACTCCGACCTATACCTTATAGTTCCCCCTTTTAAATATAGGCGGCGGTTGATGTATGGAACTCCCAACATCTCCCGACCAGCCACTGCAGGGACAAATAGTTTTGCGCCTGTCTGGACATGTTCTTGCCGGTGTGAAACCTCTATTTGCTCCCCGAGAGAATGCCGCTGGTAACTTGCAAAACCCAGCAGCACTTCAACACTTTTGCAGGCAGCTTTCATGAAATGTAGTCAAGTAATGAAAGCAGTCTTTGTCACATCGTGACCGACAGCATGATGTGATGATGATGACCGTATATGTGTATATAAATGATGTATTCTAACTTATGTTCCACATATGCAATGTCCTCCTTTGTGAAAGTTTGGAAATAGTCACCCTGGTTATTCATGTAAACAATTGGAAGCGGGTTTGCCTGAGTGCAGAACTGACCATCCTAGACCCCATTCAATTGCTGACGAGTCTTGTAGCCCATTGGCATAGCAACCCGACACTCTGGCAGGTCATCCATTGGCCAATCTGAGGCGGCTACAGAATTGGAGGTGACAGGGTGAAGATCAATGAAGGCAGCAGTGGTAGCTTCATCTACTGCGAGATCTGCGGTACATGGTGGGAGGCCTCATCTACTGCGCGATCTGTGGTACGTGGGGGGGGGGGGAGGCCTAATCTATTGGGAGATCTGCAGTACATGGTGGGAGGCCTCATCTACTGTGAGATCTGCAGTACATGGTGGGAGGCCTCATCTACTGTGAGATCTGCAGTACATGGTGGGAGGCCTCATCTACTGCGAGATCTGTGGTACATGGACGGAGGCCTCATCTACTGAGAGATTTGCAGTACATTGGGGGAAGTCTCATCTACTGAGAGATCTGCGGTACATGGAGGGAGGTCTCATCTACTGAGAGATCTGCGGTACGTGGGGAGAGGCCTCATCTACTGTGAGATCTGCGGTATGTGGGGAGAGGCCTCATCTACTGTGAGATCTGCGGTACGTGGGGCGGGGTGATTATCAACAATCGTGGAGATCTTTCATGCCTGAGAATCTAAGTTCAAATCGGACGGGCATTGAATTCTATAAGTGCATACTCATGGTGACTTTATAGTGCTGACCCACTGGGAGGCTACTGGCACCATCCCACTCAGTCATATAATCCTGCTACTGAACAAACCAGTCCTTTGTCCTATCCCATTAATGCCTAGCGCCAGGCTCGGAAGCGACAAGTATCAATTGTGTAAGTCATTAGATTGACTCGGCCGGGATTCAAACTCCTGACCTCCTGCACCGGAAGCCTGCGCTCTAACGGATTCAGCCACCGCGTTTGGTATTACCAATACTATGTTTTGTTTAATGACCTACAACGAAAGCCCAAATCCCACAAATTAGGCTAACAGCTTTTAAGTTTTATTTACATTTTCAAAAACTATGAAACAAACACAATAATTATTAAGACCGTCACCAATCTCCGTACAACGACAGCAAGACCCAAGACCAGTGCCTCGGCGAAGAAAGAAAGAAAGAAAGAAAGAAAGAAAGAAAGAAAGAAAGAAAGAAAAAAAGAAAGAAAGAAAGAAAGAAAGAAAGAAAGAAAGAAAGAAAGAAAGAAAGAAAAGAGAAAGATCTAGTCACAGGAATACAAAAATAAGTGGAACAAATAAACAAACCATTTAATTCCTTCTCAAGATTGATGCATTCTTAACTAGGGTTACTGCGCTTAACTACAATCTATACTATGATATAAAATCTTTTAAAATCAAAAACTGTATCTTAACACTAGTGATAAATAAGCTACTGGCATGCTGATAAGTGAATATATTTATCTAAACCTCCTCCCCATAAGTAGATATCCAAGTAGATAGTTAATCTTATATTCTATTTTCACGAAGAGCTTTTTTTCTTCTTTTTTTCTTTTGTTGCCCCCCCCGCCCCCCAAGAAAAACCGGCCTTATTTTGTAAAACAACTAACAGTTACACTTGGCCTTCACATGCCATAGCCTCCTGTCCTTTAACACAATCTCTGCACGTTGATTGGTTGGTTGTTGGAGTTTTACGTCCTGGCAACATCCAAGGTCATATCAGGACAGATACCGACTTGTGACAGTGCGCACTCATGGCGACTTTATAGTGCTGCCCACACTGGGAGACCAGGCCGCCAGCACCAAGACCTGATATCACACTGAGTCACATTATCCTGACACTGAGCCAACCAGTCCTTGCCCTATCCTAAAAATGCCGAGCACCAGGCTAGGAAGCGACAAGTATCAATTTATAAGTCATTGGTTTTGACTCGACCAGGGTACGAACCCGTGGGTTCGAATCCCATGATTTACCAAAACAGGAGGCGGACGCTCATCTCATTCGACCATCCCGTGTGGTCTCTGTGCACGTTAAAGAATCCCCTATGATGGACAGTTTACCAGCTACAATACAATTCGACGCACATCACTACAGTATCCCCAAAGTCATTCACTGTGATGAATGATCAACGCCTTCTGTTGCTTTACTTTACCAAAGACCCTATAATACTAAGACAGCTCACTCAGCCTGTACTGTGTAATCGAACTGACCAAACCCACCACTTGGTGTGCTTTCTGTTCTCTTGGTTAAACAGGTACTATATTATATGTATAAATGTATATATGAATGTGAAAGATGCGTGATGATGGCGATGCTGATGATGATGGTGATGCTGATGATGATGTGTATTTGTTCATAGCAATTTCATATTGATGTGTATTCATACTTACCTATCTCATGTATAATATAATTGTATGCGTTTACATGTGAAACACCAACCAGCAGCTGGGCTGATCAAACCCACCACAAGGTGGCACTGCAAAATTTACATTACCATGGGAGAGATAGGGAGTGAGCCGTCTTAGTATTATAGGGTCTTTGACTTTACTTTGTCGGCGCCAACCAGAGACGAACCAGCGGGTTCTCTCTATTGAAGGAAACGGGGTACTTTCTGAAAGGCACACTTCGCCCGCTGACAGGTGGGCAACTGAACATTGATGCCAGAACTGCCGCCCTATTCATACAACTGGCTGTGGGTTGTTAGAGTGCATCAAGTGACACTGAGGTGATCTCACTGAGTAAGACCACACTGGCTCTACGCCTCAGGGTGTCTACCACACAGAATGAATACACTAGACTGAATATAAAGTGTATCAATCCTTTGTAGGTTGGTTTTGGGGATTTTACATCCTGGTGACATCTAAGGTCATATGAGGATGGGTACTCACTTGTGACAGTGCACACTCATGGTGACTTTATAATGCTGCCCCACTGGGAAGTCAGTCTGCCAGCACCATGACCCGATATCTCACTCAGTTACATTTTCCTGACATTGAGCTAACAAGTCCTTGCCCGATCCTATTAATGGCAAACGCCTGGCTAGGAAGCGACAAGTATCAATTTTATAAGTCATTGGATTGACTCGACTGGGAACCGAACTCCCGATCTTCCACACGTGAGGCCTCCGCACTATCGATTCGGCCACTGTCCCCAGTGTCCTATGTAGGTCATGTATGATTTCTGGCCTAAAACCTGTGTGATAAGTCAAACTCTGCTATAAGACACCCCCTCCCCCTAGTTTGCAGTTTTATACAAGCCGCAATAAAGAATATATATTAGTAGTCTGCACTGACCTCTCAGGCAAGGAGCCACACAGACAGGTAGTCGTACAGGTAAGTGCATCAGGGAGCCTAGGTAGTGTAATGGTTAGCACGCTAGCCTCAGAATGGCAAGAAGTGTGGGCTAAAAATCCTGCTCTAGACACAATTTTCCATTTTTCTTCATCAAATGCGACAAATATTTAAATACTTCCACTAGAATTCTCTTTTTAACCCCGCGATAAGATCTTCCGCCTTGGTCCAATTTCTCCATCAGGGACGATAGTGGTTTCAGCGCCCCCCCCCACAAAAAGCGGAAATCAAGCCGACATTATTATCCCGACAGCAAATTTCCGTCCTAGAGGCTAGATACCATACCCCCATCATATATCTAAAATGACCCCAGGCTGTGAAAAAAAACACCGGAAATCCACTTAAAAACTGAAAAATATCATCCCTGTCCATATAAGCTGCAACTTGTGATGGAGGTCTCATATTAAGCGCTTAACGTAGGAAATGTTAAAAATAACAGGTTAGTGCGGCTTAGTCCAGCGGGCTGGTTAGTGAAGAGCGCTTCGACATTCCGGGTACCTGACAGTTGACCGTGCGGCTTTGCCACCGGGCGGCATATTGTCATCAGACAAGGTGATCGCCGGGACGCGCTTCAGGTCCGATCTGTACGTGGCGGGGTGCCTGAAAACCAACGACACAGTTAGGTGCAGGAGTAAAAGAACAGTCGAGAAGCAAACAGATGGCTGGTTGTCGGAGTTGTACTTGCTGGCAACATCTCAAGGCCCGGTCACATACACGTTAGTGGACATAGTGGAGGCTAAAGTAGTTCAACGTAGTTCAACGTACCGGAGAAGTATGGATGCCGGTACGTTCAACTATGTTCAGCTATGTTCAATTATGTTCAACTACGTTCAGCTAAGTTCAACTACGTTATGCCAAGTACACACCTACCGTATAGGATTCGCGCACTAAAACTCGCGACGACCTCCCGACTGAAAACGGGCCGATTCATTTTTAGAATCGCGAATCGTAATCGCAAGCAAGCAGTTTTAGCCCTGAAACTGAGTTTTAAGTCGCGAATCGCAATCGGTAGATGTGCTAGCGTATCGCACACCTACCGACTTTTGGGCAGTTTTAGATTGTAAACGGTAGGTGGGTGCGGATAAACGGTAGGTGTGTACCTGGCTTTAGCCTCCACTACGTTCAACTACGTCCACTAACGTGTATGTGACCAGGCCTTAAGGTCATATCAGGACGGGTATTGACTTGTGGCAGTGCGCACTCATGCCGACGTTATAGTGCTGCCCCACTGAGAAATCAGGCCGTCGGCACTGTAATGAAATGATGTACTGTAATCACAGTGGTGTTCTCCTGTAATCGAGCGATGTGTTGTAATTACAGTGATCAACATTCTGTAGTCACAGTGCTGTGCTACAATAACAGTGAACATTAGTTGATTTATAACCCGTTCGCAGCGTCGTCTATCACTTAGTCGCCTCGTCTTTTTACCCCTTTCACTGCAAGATGCTTTTGGCCAGACCTGAGGCACGTGAAATATGGCTGAGAGAGGCGTTATCTGCTACATACCACTACACTGGTCTACATACCACTACACTGGTCTACATACCACCACACTGGTCTACATACCACCACACTGGTCTACGTACCACCACACTGGTCTACATACCACCACACTGGTCTGCATACGACTACACTGGTCTACATACCACTACACTGGTCTACATACCACTACACTGGTCTACATACCACCACACTGGTCTACATACCCCCACACTGGTCTACATACCACCACACTGGTCTACATACCACCACACTGGTCTACATACGACTACACTGGTCTACATACCACTACACTGGTCTACATACCACTACACTGGTCTACATACCACTACATTGTTCTACATACCACTACACTGGTCTACATACCACTACACTGGTCTACATACCACTACATTGTTCTACATACCACTACAATGTTCTACATACCACTATACGGTTCTACATACCACTACACTGGTCTACATACCACTACACTGGTCTACACACCACTACACTGTTCCCTGTTCTACATCCCACTAGACTGGTCTACATACCACTACACTGGTCTACATACCACTACACTGGTCTACATACCACTACACTGGTCTACATACCACTACATTGTTCTACATACCACTACACTGGTCTACATACCACTACACTGGTCTACATACCACTACACTGTTCCCTGGTCTACATACCACTACACTGGTCTACATACCACTACACTGTTCTCTGGTCTACATAGCACTACACTGGTCTACATACCACTCCACTGTTCCCTGGTCTACATAGCACTACACTGGTATACATACCACTACACTGCACTGTAGTGGTATGTACACTACAGTGCACATACCACTACACTGGTATACATACTGCTACACTGTTCCCTGGTCTACATACCACTACACTGGTTTACATACCACTACACTGTTCCCTGGTCTACATACCACTACACTGGTTTACATACCACTACACTGTTCCCTGGTCTACATACCACTACACTTTGTGTCTCTTTACGATTGTCAGGAAATCTTTGTGTGGTCCAATTGTGTGCTGGATCTTGGCATGGACCTCCTCGTTGGTAATATAGTTTTTGTATGGGATGCATAGTGTCTTGCAATGCTTTGTGCAATAAAAAGCATAACAAAATTATTTCTATATACTTCCAGGCAAGAGCAAAATCACTTCCTCCACCCACTTGGACTTTTGCACTGACCTTACAGGCAAGGAGCCATATAGACAGGTACGTATGGATAGGGTGATTGCATCAACGCGCCTAGATAAAAGATTCACCCTGTACTTGTAGTACACAGGTGAACGACAACGTAGTGTAAATACGGGAGAAAATAGCTTTAGTATGGAACAGGAAGTAGAATGCCTGCCTCCAGTATCAAATGGGTACTTATATCGGCACAGAGTTGGTGAAATGGGAGAGAATGCAAAAAGACAAGATGGCAGCCATAGAACGCCGTCGATTTCACCTTTAAATTCTATTAAACTATATGTTTTATTATATTTTTCAACTCAAAGGTAGTGGATAAGTATTGCTTTTTAGATTGTGGATTTAGGCTCTCATTTCATTTCCCCACTTTTTCGAGAGCTTTTAATTTTATATAGGGCTGGTATTCACCCATGTACTGTGAGTACAGGGTGAATCCTTTATCTACAGGGCGCCCAGATAGTGAAGCGGTTAAGACACTAGCCCAGGAATGGCAAAGGTATCAGTTTGAGTCCCACTCTAGGCACACTGTTTCGCTTTGTTTGCTTTGCATAATGCCCCATGATACTAGGTGCCGTGACCAGGATCCTGTACCAGCTATGTGCTCTATCGTTGGTTAGTCTGCCCTGTGTATGTATATGTAAGAGCGTTGCCTGTATGTGCGTAATTGTAAGCATTAAACAACTTAAGGACGTAAACTACTTATTTTCGATTTCCAGTGGGACGAGTGTAGCAGTCTGCGTTGAACTCACTGCCAAGGAGCCACACGGAGAGATAGGTGTGGAGAGGGTGATTGCATCAGGGAGTCTAGACAGCCTAATCGTTAGAATGCTAGCGTCGGAATGGCAGAGGTGTGAGTTTGAGTCCCACTCGAGGCGCATAAAGTTTCCCTTTATTTGCATCACCCCCACCCCTCCCATGATAATATGTAAAATCTTGTTTGTTTGTTTGTTGTTGTTTTACGTCCTAGCAACATCTAAGGTCATATCAGGACGGGGATCTTGTTTATCAACTATCCAATTCGGTAGATTAAAAATTATATGGGACAATCGGGACAAAAGTATACTGTTGAAAATGCAATTTCGTTTTTAAAAAATTTAAAGGGGGAAAAAGAGGAAAAAAAGAGGAAAAAAAGAAGAGAAAAAAGAGGGGGAAAAAAGAAGAAAAAGGCGGGGAAGGAAGAAAAAAAGAAGAAAAATAGGGGGGAAATAGGGAAAAAAGAGGAAAAAAAGAAGAAAAAAAAGAGGGGGAAAAAAGGGAAGAGCTTTCTGCATCAGTTTGAGATTCAATGCAGGCACACTTTACTGCATGCAAGGTTTTAGTTGCCTGCTGTAACCACTCAGAAGTTACATGGACAGGCGATCGCCACTATATTGAGTTTCAATGGGAATTAGGTGAAGCATCTTAAAGCGCTGCTATTCGCATTTAATCGAAGAACTCATCCCTGATACTTTTATAATGCGCAACCTGATCGGTCATGAATTTTCGGTTAGGGTAACAATGCCGTTAGACTATAATATGAAAGCGCCACACTAATTCCAAATCTTCACTGAGAGTGGTTACAGCGAGAATCGAATTGCTCCTTCTGAAATGAGTCGACGACGGATGTCCTTGGATGTTTGTTTGTTGGAGTTGTACGTCCTGGCAACATCTAAGGTCATATCAGGATGGGTTATGACTAGTGACAGTGCGCACACATGGCAACTTTATAGTGCTGCCCCACTGGGAAATCAGGCCACACCATGACCCGATATCCAACTCAGTCATATTATCCTGACACTGAGCTAACCAGTCCTTGTCCTATCCTATTAATGCCGAGCGCCAGGCTAGGAAGGGACAAGTATAAATCTGATAACGTCATTGGTTTGACTCGACTGGGAACCAAACTCCCGATCTCTCGCACATGAGGCCAGTGCTCTACTGATTCAGCCACTGCACCCGGTAATGTCCTTGGACCATTATCGAAGCCATTTGTGTTTAACAGTCAACATCCTAAGACTATGGTCATGTGACTCTGCAGAGACGCAGCGATTTGAATCTTTAGGCCACCGCATGACTGATGCGTTACCACTTTATTATCGATTGAGTATTAAATTCGCAACAACTTTGTGTGACATTTCGTAGGCGAAGATGAATTGAATTGTGAGGAACACATTGTCACATACGCTTTCGCCACACATGACTTTCTACACGGAAACATACAAGAGAAGCAATAACGTAGATTAACAAAATGACAAGGCAAGGCATTTCTTGTTGTAATCAACATGGGAAACTCCATTTCTTTGCAAAAAAAGACTGGGTATATCTAATTCACACTGTATATCACAACATCAGGGCGTCAAGTGGGGCAGTAGGTCAAACAAATAGGAAAATAGGGATTTCTTTGTCACAAAAATAGGGATAAAACAGGGATTTTCCCCACAAAACAGGAAGAAAATAGTAATTTTGTATAAGAGCAAATGTACCAAAATAGTGCATAGAGGCCGTCAAATGAGCAGTCACCTCAAAAAGGAAACAGGAAACTAACGACTGAAGTTCAAATTTGAATGTAGGGTATGATCATACTGTGCTCCTTGTTCAAGTCTCATTCTATTTGATTTATATTACCCAGCTTAGTAGGCAACCCTCGCTTAGTAGGTGCCCCCCTATTTTTCTTCAAAAATAGACATTTCCTGACAAAACTATTGCAAAAGTGACATTCTCAAAACCTGGTTTCTAATAATCCAGAACAAAGTGTGTAGAGCAGAGACAAATTATTCTGTTTTGAAAAAAAAAAGATGCAACGTGTCAAAAGATAAAAATAATATGGGTAAAAGGGAATATTTTAAATGAAAATAGGGCTAAATAGGGCCTCGTGGAAAAATAGGGAAAAGTAGGACACTTGACGCCCTGCAAAATAAATATTGAACCACTGTGAATTTTCAATTACTAATTTAGATCAGTGGGAACAGTTTAATGGAATTTGTTTGTTTTTGTTTTATGTCCTAGCAACATCTATGGTCATATCATGACGGGTACTGACTTGTGACAGTGCATTATAGTGCTGCCCCACTGGGAGACCAGGCTGCCAGCACCATGACCTGATATCCCACTCAGTCACATTATCCTGACACTGAGCCAACCAGTCCTTGCTCTATTCTAATAATGCCGAGCACCTGGCTAGGAAGCGACAAGTATAAATTTTTAAGCCATTGGTTTGACTCGACCAGGGTTCGAACCCACAATCCAATGGTCTACCAACAGGGGAGACGGACGCTCTAACTCATTCAGCCACCCCGTCTGGTCTTAATGGAATTCAAGGCTTTTCAAGACTAATTACCCAAAAATAGGTTAAATTCAAGGCTTTTCAAGGCCTCAAAATGGGGAAAATGAAGTTCAAGACTTTCAAGGCCCCGTACGGTCCCTGCAGAACTTTACCACCTGCTAGCAAACCAGACGTAATCGAAGTGCAAAACATTTCTCTGCAAAGATGACGTCGTCCTGGCGACATAATTTGGATAACCTTTCACACTTGACTGTTAACGAATACCTACTTCACGCTGAGTTTACGTTCAAGCTGGCGCTGTCGCTGTTGGGTCTCGGCGATGGGGTATTGTGGGATCTCATACGGTGAAAGAACCTGTCGTGAAAGGAAGTCTAGTTAGTAAATACATTCACAGATTCCTCCTTTTACGCTGCATAGTCCGATGAAAGCATCAAATTTTAGAAACCAAAATATCTACATAGATTTAATCTTGGGTACGGGTGGATTCATTAAGCGTTTGTTGCTGCATAGAATGGAATAAATAATAAGTCGATTTAATAGAACTTGCTGCTGAAACCTATGGTGTCAGAATTTTGACATGCATGCCAAAATTAATTTGGCATGTTTGCACTTCAAATATCTCCAGAGGTTAGCCATTTAAAATAAGTTACTTCAAACTAAAGGAAGGTAGATTAAAATGATCAACCATATACACACACATATACAGATGAACCTCGATCAAACGGACACCAATGCAACGGATTCCGGATCCAACGGACACAAGAATTCGTGGTTTAATGGTGCTATTTTCGAAGACTGGTTTTCAAACATTTCATTCCTCAAGTGCGTAATTTTCAAGAAAATCTTCTCCACATTGCTCCTGAGGACGTAAAGGCTCTTCTTCTGCCGGATAACGGCCCCAACAAATCAACACCAAGATAAGCTAGTGAGCACTGACGGCAAGATTCGTGTTTTTTTTCTCCCACCCAATACTACTCATCCAGCCAATGGAAACCCCCCGGAAAATTTCGTCGCTGCAACGGACAAACGGCTTTAACGGACAACTGCTCCCCCCTATTAGTCCGTTGGATCGAGGTTCATCTGTATATATTTATGTAGTGGGCGAGCCTGCGGGCGAGCTTAGGCATGTGCAGGCCTAGGATGAGTGACATGCACTTTGTTGCGGGTCACTCCTTGGGCCTGCAACTGCCATAGGTGCTGAGAAAGGACTAGTTCTTCCTTCGCTCACTGGGTGGCGCCTTCTGGCGCGTGTATTTTGGCTAGCCTGTGAGGGAAGGACGGTTCGAGCACTGCACTTGAACCCGACAGACGTGCGTTAGGCACGCCGGGCATTAAACTATATTTATTTATTTATTCATTCATTGCTTTATTTCTAATTATTCGGTTTTATATTCAACATAACATTATATACAGCTGTTCCTTATTTCAAATCATTAATAAAAGGTCAAATCATCATAATCTACCGGTCACTTGTTTCTTCTTGCCATCAGAACCGTCTCCTTTCTAATCAGATCATTATTACACCGTACAAACTTTTATTCCCTGTGCCCGCACCTCTGCCAATTTGGATTTCCACCGCTGTGTATAACTTACAGTGTCATCAAAGGCCAGTTGCTCTCATACCATGTCTATGTGGTGTGGGAGGTTAAAAATCCCTTGGGTCGGTAAAAACGTAGGCTCGGGCTTTCTATCGACAAACTGTCTAATGGTGAAAACAAGCCTATTCAGGCTTATCCATGATAGGCAGTATAAATCTTCAAGAAACAAAAAAAAAATTAAACAACAGACACTCAAAAGCATCGAACAATACAACTGTTGCTGCATCAAACAGAATACTAGTGAATTTAAAAGCATGTCTTACTGTTGAAGAGGCTCAAGCCTCTGGTGTCCAGCGTTTTGATATGCATGCAATAATTAATTAATGCTTTCACTTCAAATATCTCCAAAGTTAGACATCCCTATAACAATTATTTCACACTATAGTACGTTCTCGTTCTCTAGAACCTGGTTCCAGTGTATAAAGATGTTTATGATGAGTTCTTCTAGTTTCTTGTCCAAATTGTCTTTTGTTATATATATATATTAAAATTTAAAATATATCTATATTAAATCTTTAAAATAAAGAAAAAGTTCACCTACCTCATTCTCTAGAGCCTGGTTGCAGTGTAAGAAGATGTTCCCGACGAGTTCTTCTAGTTTCTCGTCCACCGGGGAGGCGACATGCTGCACTTGCGCCTTGCGGTTCGGTGACCGGACTGGGGTGGAGCTCGGGCTAACAACCTCAGACGAGGCGCTTTGATTCTGGAGCCCGTCTGATGGACAAGAAACAATGCGACATCAGGCAGTCACTCATTCAGGTCATTGAGCCTCATTATTTGGTGTGATTAGACCATGCAGAATACTAGTATGGCTGGGACTGACACTAAACACATCTGGGCATGTCGGATCAGATGGGATGGGTGAATCAGTTGAGCGTCCGTCTCCCATCATGGTAGATCGCGCGATTCAAACTCTGGTCGAGTTAGACCAATGACTTTTGATACTTGTCGCTTCCTAGCCAGGTGCCTGACATTATTAGGATAAGGCAAGGAAGTACTGGTTGATTCAGTGTCTGGGATAATGTGACTGAGTGGGATATCAGGTCATGCTGCTGGCAGCCCGGTCTCCCATTGGGGCAGCACTATAAAGCTACCATGACTTGCACCTTGTGGTTCAGGGACCGGACTGGGGTGGAGCTGGGGCTAACAACCTCAGATGAGGTGCTTTGAGTCTGGAGCCCGTCTGAGAGACAAGAAACAACGCAACATCAGCCAGAGTCACACATTCAGGTCATTGAGCGTCATTATTTGGTCTGTTTGTTTGTTGGGGGTTTTACCTTCTAGCAACATCTAACTTTCTACCTACCGACTTGTGACAGTGCGCACTCACAGCGACTTTATAGTGCTGCCCCATTGGGAGACCAGGCCACTGGTTCCATGACCTGATATCCTACTCAATCACATTACCCTAACACTAAGATAACCAGTCTTTGGCCTATCCTACGCAATAATGACAAACGCCAGGCTAGGAAGCGACAAGTATTAATTTTGATAAGTCACTGGTTGGAATCGATCGGGAATCGAACTCCCGATCTTCCGCATGGGAAGCCTGCAGATTTGTTAAATTGTGGAAACTCAAAAGCATCGGGCTATGCAACTTTAAAGCTGCATAGTCCGATGAAGCATCAAATTTTCCAAATCCCCAACAAAAATCTAGATTTGAGTCTACATATCTAACTTAGAGATACTAATGCACTGATTAAGCATTTCTTGCATAAATAAGCATTTCTAAAAAGTAATACTGAGCCTATTTGATAGCACCTGTTACTGCAGAAGCCTAAGGTGACAGAGTTTTGGCGTGCTTACCAAAACTAATATGACATGTTTACACTTCAAATATCTTTAAACTTAGCCGTTTAAAATAAAAGTTACTTCAAACTAATGTAAGGTAGATAATAACAATAAATTTAATATATTAATCTCAGAAAAATGACAGAAACGCAAAACCATCGGACTATGCAACTTTAAATAAGCTACTGAAAATAACCCACCCTGTGCAGCTGTTCTGGAGAGTATTTTTCCAGGAGAATTCTTGTCTCCACCAGTCTACACATACACCTTTAACCCGAAAGACACTGATGCATCATCCACATTTAAAGTCGCACAGTACGATGGTTTTGAGATTCTGTCATTTTCTGTGATAAATTTATTAGGTTTGTGGTGTTCTCTGTGGCTGAGTGGTTGGAGTGTCTGGCTTTTTTCCTAGGTCAGACTCCTAATCTGAAGGTCGATGGTTCAATTCCCCATGCCCCCATCTCTGCCAAATTGGATTTCCACCACTGTGTACAAGTTACAGTGTCATCAAAGACGAGTTACTCTCATACCATGTTTATGTGGTGTGGGAGGTTAAAAATCTGTTGGGCCAGTAAAAGTGTAGGCTCTGGCTTTCTATCTACAAACTGTCTAATGGTGAAAACAAGTCTATTCAGACTTATCCATGATAGGCAGTATAAATCTTGAAGAAAAAAAAGAAAAGGTTGATCGTTATAATCGACCTTACCTTTAGTTTGATGTAAATTTGACCTAAAATGATTAACTTGGGAGATATTAGAAGTGTTAATTGCTAAATTAATTTTGGCGTGCTTGTCATAGGCTTCCGCAGTAACAGGTTCTATTAAATTGACTTAGTATGCCATTCTATGCAGCAACAAATACTTAATAAGTGCATCAGTATCTAAACCCCAGTCACATTACGTCTTGCAACCACTGTTCGCTAACTGTTCATTGACCGGTTGCAAGCATTGAAAGTGGTCGGTGACCTCCTTGCGACCATTTTGTTTGAAGGTTTTTTCTGCAGTACCTGCAACCTCCTTGTGACCAAAATGGTTGTCAAGAGATCGCTGAACGCAATTGCCGACCATTGTTTTTCCCACTTTTTGTTTTGCTTTGGTCGCAAGGAGGTCGATGGCTTTTGGTCGGAAAGTGGTCGCAAGCCGTCGTGTGACTGAGGCCTTAGTTTAGATATGGAGGTTCAAATCTACATAAGCAAGGATGTGTGTGATTTGCTATCACTAGTATCAGCAAATAACTCCGAAAGTCAGGGATGGAGGTATGGGAGCCGACCAGGCTACCAACAGGGTCTGGGACAGAGCCCGAATGGCGGCCATGGGGGCCGTAACCCCGAAAAGTTCATGCAATTTAAGCATTCTTAGGGCTTTAAAAGTAGTATTTTCAGCAAGAAATTATTGTTCCCCCTTTTTTTATACATGCAAGTCAAACCCATACCATCCCTATATAAAACTAAATATCTTTTCGCCAGATCTGCCCAAATTACAAGAATGACTAATTTCATTATTACAAACTCATGATTTTAGTTTTTGTTTGTTGTTGTTGTTTTACACCATAGCAACATCTAAGGTCATATCAGGACGGGTACCGACTTGTGACAGTGCGCACTCATGGCGACTTTATAGTGCTGTCCCACTGGGAAACCAGGCTGCCGGCACCATGACCATTATCCCACTCAGTCACACCATCCTGACACTGAGCCAACCAGTCCCTGCCCTATCCTATTGATGCTGAGCGCCTAGCTAGGAGGCGACAAGTATACATTTTTAAGTCATTGGTTTGAATCGACCAGGGTGGGAGGAATCACATCCATGCGATAAGTCGTTTGCTTTTGAAATGTAGCCCGGTGCTCGGCATTAATAGGATAGGGCAAGGGCTGGTTATCTCAGTGTTGGGATAATGTGACTGAGTGGGATATTGGGTCATGGTGCAGGTTGTAGTGTATGTACATAGAGCAAGCCGATACCAGTGGCGTGACGTCACGACGGTTAATTGCATCTACTTCTACTTCTTGTCCACTTTCAGAGCCGCCAGCCAGTTGTTCGTCATTATGCTCACTGAGACCGCAAATCTCTACACATTTTTCTAACGTGAGATTCGACTTTCTCAACAGTCTATTGCGCAATTTTTGGTCTCTCATGCCACACACTAAACGGTCGCATAACATAGAGTCTTCACTGCTACCATAATCACACAACTCTACTCGGTAGCGTAATTCACGTATGTACTCTTGTATATCTTCAGCTCCTTGATTAATAGCTATTAAACTTGTATCGAACAATTGTCCTATTCGACTTACTCTCACAGTAATTCTTGAACGCTTCCGTCAGTATCCCTATCTTCTCACGCTCATCGTCCGCAATGTTCATTGTATGAAACAGTTTTTGTGCTGGCAAGCCGGCAATATGTAAGAACGCACAACACTGTACCTTCTCTGGCTTTGCCGCCAACCCTGTAGCACCTGCGAACAATTGATATGAGTCATGCCATATTCGCCAATTCAGCGCCAAGTTTCCGTCAAGTTTGAGCGGTGCCGGCAGTTTCAAACCTTGTAGGGCCATGGCGTTCGACTTACTATATCTGACACCATGTAGGAACTGACGATGTGAACAGTTGGATGTCTAGTTGGCAACTGCCAGTTTATTGTACTGAGATCTACCTCATCACATGACCCGTGACGTCACGCCGCTGGTACCGGCTTGCTCTGTGTACATACACTACACAGGTGGCCTGATTTCCCAGTGGGGCAGCACTATAAAGTCGCCACAAGTGTGCACTGTCGCAAGTCGGTACCTGTCCTGATATGACCTTAGATGTTGCCACAAAGTAAAACTCCAACAACCTTCCCACATACAGGTGACTGATCCACTGAGAAGAAGGCACAGTGTGTGCGTCCATGCACTTGAAATGAAAGCGAGGCTGGACGAAAGGGCTCACCCAAGGGGGCGGGAGTGGGGAATTCCCTCAGCTGTGGTGCTGACAAAAAAGAAGGGAAAAAAATCCCCTGACACATGTGGGCACAATAGACTACATCACCGTTCCAGCTGCACGGTGCATTGTGGGATGTGTCAGAGCAAAACAAACCCGTGAGAAGCACATGGCACATCCTAATACACTGGGTGCAGCTATGAAATGTGCTTGTTTCAGCTCAGCTCAGCTCTTGTTTGAAACATAGAATACCAACTAACAAAATATATATAATAAATTAAGATATTAATCTTTTATTCAGCATTGCATTTACATCAATATAATCAGCACATCTTATGCCATGTGCATTTAGATTTAGACAAATCTGGGCACCCAGACTAGTGTTAGAGCCATAGCCAGATTCAGTTTTACTTATTTTATTCATGTTTTTATTTATATCCTATGGTTAATGACATATGTAGAAATAGAAAATGAGCAGGGTTAATCAGATATTGGTTATATATTTCTTTGAAACAAGTTTTTGTTGACACATTTGACATTTTAATATTTAGAACAAGAATCACTTCTGGCTAATCAATGGTGATGTAAACATCAGCCTGTAAAGTGACTGAAATTGTATGTTTCTTAGCTCAAAATGCTTGATTATGGAGAATTGTGTCTTGAACATATTATTATATTATTATATTGCATCCTTCCTTCCATGTTTGTGCCAAATTGTTATGCATTTCTATTAATTTGGAATAAAATGGCAGTTTTGCCCTACGCGTATCGGCAAACTCAATGCCATACGCCTTTGCTTTGCTCCCAACGCCGTTTTCAGCGCATGAGCACTCGGAACCGTGATCTCGTCTATCAGCTGGCCGTCACCATACCAAGGCAGGTGGCGCCACCCCCGGGCCAAATCTGAGACGCGCCCGTTATGCATGTGTCAATGTGGCGGTATGTGTGAGGTGGGACTTATCAAAGACGACCACATACACCATTAAATAAGAACATACACTCATTAAAATATTTTTGGTCAATATCTCATTAGTCCGAATACATATTTTGTCAGCGCCGAGGCACTGGTCTTCCAGCCGTTGGACTGATCAGATTTGGTTTGTACATGGTGATAGGGAAGTGGAATGTGCTGTATTGTGTGCAGCACACCCCATTCTGAACATTACGCAAACCTCACATCTACCTAACCCTCCTCCTTCAATGGCAACACTGGAGGTGGGTTGATTGATTGATTGACTGATTGACTGATGGTGTGTTTAAGCCATGTCAACTGCATTCATGGAGAGAAAACCAAGTAGAATATATTACGTCATTTTGATGAAGCGATGTTACAGTCCAGCTGTCCTTAGAAATTCTAGAAATTGCTCACGCTTCAAAGTTTCTCACGTTATTTATATTAAAAGATTATCGCTGTTCTTTGACAATCCCCTATAACCTATGTAATTCCACCATGGCCTTCCCAGAATGCCATCACAGAACTATTATGAATAGTCATCGAGTAATCAGTCTAATGGTCTTGAGCCGATCAGCCATGTCCTACCAGATTGCGCTATTTTCCGTTCCAACCAGTGGTCCACAACTGGTTCATCAAATGCTGTGGTATGTGCTGTCCTGTCTGTGGGAAATTGCATCTAAAAGCCCCCTTGCTGCTTATCGGAAAGAGTAGCCTATGTGGCAGCAGCGGGTTCCCTCCAAAGAAATATGTTAGAATGACCATATGCTTGATGTCCAATAACCGATGATAAAAATCAATGCGCTCTAGAGGCGTCATTAAATAAAACTAACTTTCCCCCCAAGATATATGGGATATTTATGTAAGGAGTAAACGGTAAAATCAGGTGACCAGAGTATGGGGTGTGGTAGCCGAATCGGTTTGTTTCTTTGTTTGTTGTTGTTTTATGTCCTAGCAACATCTAAGGTCATATCAGGACGGGTACCGACTTGTGACAGTGCGCACTCATGGCGACTTTATAGTGCTGCCCCAGTGGAAGATCAGGCTGTCAGCACCATGACCTGATATCCCACTGAGTCACATTATCCTGACACTGAGCCAACCAGTCCTTGCCCTATCCTAATAATGCCAAGCGCCAGGCTAGGAAGCAACAAGTCTCAATTTTTAAGTCATTGGTTTGACTCGACCAGGGTTCGAACCCACGACCCCAAGATCTACCAACACGGGAGACGAACGCTCTAAACTCATTCGGCCATCCCGTCTAGCCGAATCGGTAGAGCGTGTGTCTCGCATGTGGGAGATTGTGGGAGTTTGGTTCCCAGTCAAATCAAACCAGTGACTTAGAAAATGATACTTGTCACTTCTTATCCTGGTGCTTGGCATTAATACTTTAATAGGATAGGGCTAGGATTGGTGTCAGGATAATTTAACTGAGTGGGATAGCGGGTCATGGTGCAGGTGGCCTGATTTCCCAGTGGGGCAGCACTATAAAGTCATATGAGTGCACACTGTCACAATTCGGATAGGCTAGTAGCCGGCGTAAGAGACAAGAATTTGCGAGACAAGTTACTTCAAACGCCTAACCTAACGCTCATAAATTGTCTTGAGATATGTCGGGTGAGTGAGTATAATGCCAACCAACTCGACACCACAAAAGAAGACTGCCAAGTGGACGCCATTAGCAAGTATGGCCGACAACAATCACGCGCCCCAGTACCGGCAACACCTTGGCGGCGGGGCGGGAGTGCTACTTCAAACACGTCCCGGACCAGTTGTTCGCGGTGTGGTTACGTGCATGGCCGGGCACCCTGCCCCGCCAAGGACAAAGAATGTGATGGGTGTGGGAAAATAGGCCATTTTCTCAAAGTGTGCAGAGGACGGAGACGCGGTGCAACGCCGGTACATGCTATGGACATGGACAGGACCAGCAGACATGGGGAATGGCGGTTGACGGACACAGGGGAGGAGGATGATGAAGACGACCTGTTCGTAGGAGCCATGTCAGAGGATGATGACGACGAAGAGGCAGGATTGTGGCATAAGAAGTTACGAGTCGGAGACAAAAGTGTAAGGTTCAAGCTGGACACGGGCTCGAAGGCCAATATCATTCCCAGCAAAACGTTTCGGGCAGTGGGAACTGGGTCGCTAATGCCCGCACGCTGCCGGTTGGTGACGTACACCGGCCAACGAATTCTTCCGGAAGGAGAGACAAGACTACCAATAAAAGGACACATGCTACCATTTCATGTCACAGAGAGTGGATGTGCGATCCTTGGAAAGGATGCGTGTGTGTTGTTAGGACTAGTAACGCGTGCAGATGTCATGGATCGCCGGTCAGCAAAGACCTCAGAAGCTACTAAACTGGTAAATAAATTCAATGACATTTTTGAAGGCTTAGGTACGATTAAAGTTAATGCCAGAATTCATGTTGACCCTGATGTATGCCCTGTAATTGATCCACCACGAAGAATTCCTCATGCTGTGTGTGATGATGTAAAAGTTGAGTTGGATCGAATGGTAATGATGGGTGTGATTGTTCCTCAGGTCGAGCCAACACGTACGCAAACCGGGGAAGATCAGGATTTGTTTGGACCCGACAAAATTAAATAGAGCAATTTTGCGTGGTCCATATCCTAATAAAACAGTAGAACAAGTAGTGGCAAAGACGGCGGGAGCTCAGTATTTTTCGGTGCTGGACACCAACAGCGGGTATTGGCAGATACAGCTGGATGAGGCCAGTTCGCACCTTTGTACGTTCAATACTCCGTGGGGCCGATACCGCTACACCAGGTTACCTTTTGGAATAAAAACTGCAGGGGATATCTTCATCCAAGAGATGAACGAAATATTCAGAGATCTGGAAGGGGTGGAAATCATAGCGGATGATATTTTGATTTTTGGCAAGTCAATTGAGCAGCATAATAAAAGGTTAGAAGCGGTGTTGGAGCGAGCGCGTAAAGTAGACCTGCGGCTGAATCCCAAAAAATCAAAGATAGGGCAAACAAGTGTGACGTATGTCGGACACGTGTTGACTAAAGATGGTTTAAAACCTAACCCTGAAAGAGTATGCGCGATTCTCGAAATGCCCACTCCCACAGACAAGGCTGCAATTCAGCGGTTTCTTGGCATGATGAATTACGTAAACAAATTCATCCCAAAATTATCCGAGATTGCAAAACCATTGCGAACGGTCCTAGCCAAGGACAGTGCCTGGCACTGGGAGGAGGCACAAGAGAACGCGTTTAACAGGCTAAAGACATTGTTAACCGAGGCGCCGGTACTAACATATTATGATGTAGCAAAACCACTCGTATTGCAAGTAGATGCTTCACAGTCTGGGCTTGGGGCCACGTTATTTCAAGATCAACGCCCCATAGCTATGGCGTCAAAGGCGCTTGACAAAACCCAATCAAATTACGTGGTGATAGAGAAGGAACTACTGGCGATCTGTTTCGGCTGTAAGAAATTCCATGATTACATATTCGGGAAAGAAATTACAGTCGAAACAGATCATAAGCCACTTGTTAACATAATGTTGAAACCAATAAACACATTGTCGGCTCGAATGCAACGCATGAGGATGCGGCTTCAAAATTACAATATTAACGTTGAACATAAAAAGGGTATTAATATGTTTTTTGCAGATGCCCTGTCACGAGCGCACTCCACCAAAGTAGACCCAAGTGACCTATTTGACAAGACCATCAGTGTGGCGGCAATCGGGTTTGTGAGCAATGACATCACACGAATAAAACTAGAAACGCAGAAAGACAACACACTGTGTGAGATCAGTAGGTTAGCTAAGGGCGGGTGGCCAGAGGGCAACACAGCAGTACGCCAGGACGTGAAGCCGTATCATACATATCGGGAAAATATAGTAAACTACAACGGGGTCCTAATGAAAGATGATAGGATTATTATTCCGAAATCGATGCAAGGTGAAATATTAGATAAGTTGCACGAGTCGCATTTGGGAGAGGTAAAATGCAAACAACTTGCAAGAGATTATGTGTTTTGGCCAGGAATGGCAAAACAGATAGAAGATAAGGTGTCACGGTGCCAAATATGCCAAAGCGAGCGAAACATTTTGCACAGAGAACCGATGATTTCACATGAAATCCCGGACACACCGTACATGAAAATTGGGGTAGACCTATTTCACTGTAGTCAAGAAGATTATATGATGCGCGAGAAGGAAGAACAGAGGCGGAGGTGGGAAAACTGAGGCGTTTATTGTGACGCCTCGGGCAACATACAGAGAAACAGTGAACAACAATAAATGACAAAGTAAGGTACAAACAGGGTAACTGAGGAGGTAAACAGGCTGAGGAGGCACAGAGCAATACAGGGGGCTCATGAGGAGCAGGGGGCTCGCGAGGAGCAAAGAGTCAGGGGCTCATGAGGAGCAGAGGATAAATAGTGAGGGGCTCATAAGGAGCAGTGTCAGAGTTGGTAGAGGGGGGGCCGAGGAGCCCTCCGCCGCAGAGGGGGGAGGGTAGAGGAGGGAGAGTTGGGTGGGTGGGTGGAGAAGAAAAAGGGGGCAGAGAGCTGGAAGGCGGCTGGAGGCTGAGTGCCTGAGGGAGGCCGGCGGGCGGCCTTATAAGGGGGGAAGTGAGCAGAGGCAGGAGGGGGGTGAGTCGCTCAGGGGGGAGGTGAGCAGTGGCGGGGGTGAGTCGCTCAGGGGCGGGGGGAGGTGAGCAGTGGCAGGAGGGGGGGTGAGTCGCTCAGGGCCGGGTGAGTCGCTCTCCCTCCCCTCGCATCAAACGAAATGCTTCGCATTACGACCGATGCGCGAGAAGGAAGAACAGAGGCGGAGGTGGGAAAACTGAGGCGTTTATTGTGACGCCTCGGGCAACAGACAGAGAAACAGTGAACATAACAATAAATGACAAAGTAAGGTACAAACAGGGTAACTGAGGAGGTAAACAGGCTGAGGAGGCACATAGCAATACAGGGGGCTCATGAGGAGCAGGGGGCTCGCGAGGAGCAAAGAGTCAGGGGCTCATGAGGAGCAGAGGATAAATAGTGAGGGGCTCATAAGGAGCAGTGTCAGAGTTGGTAGAGGGGGGGCCGAGGAGCCCTCCGCCAAAGAGTAAGGAGAGGGCTCGAGGCACGCCCGAGGCGGGGGCGTGGGGCGCCCGAGGCGGGGCCCGGAGAGGTGTGAGGTGCGGGTTCCCTGTGTGGGCGGGAGTGTCCGGGGCCTACGTCGACAAGGGGCGGGCGGCCAAAAATAGAGGAGGCCCGCTCCTTGGGGGGATCCGGTGAGGAGGTCCGGCGAGGCTGTGACTGGGCGGCGCTGCGATCGGTGTTCGCTGGGAGGTTGTCGGTGGACGGCAAGGTCGGCGGCGGTGTTGTCTGGCAGAGGGTTCCTCGTGAGGCGAGGCTGGGCTGGGCTGTGGTCTGAGGTGTGAGGTCCGAGGTGGTGGTCCCCGGCTGTGACTGGGCGGCGCTGCGATCGGTGTTCGCTGGGAGGTTGTCGGTGGACGGCATGGTCGGCGGCGGTGTTGTCTGGCAGAGGGTTCCTCGTGAGGCGAGGCTGGGCTGGGCTGTGGCCTGAGGTGTGAGGTCCGAGGTGGTGGTCCCCGGCTGTGACTGGGCGGCACTGCGATCGGCGTTCGCTGGGAGGTTGTCGGTGGACGGCTTGGTCGGCGGCGGTGTTGTCTGGCAGAGGGTTCCTCGTGAGGCGAGGCTGGGCTGGGCTGTGGTCTGAGGTGTGAGGTCCGAGGTGGTGGTCCCCGGCTGTGACTGGGCGGCGCTGCGATCGGTGGTCGCTGGGAGGTTGTCGGTGGACGTCATGGTCGGCGGCGGTGTTGTCTGGCAGAGGGTTCCTCGTGAGGCGAGGCTGGGCTGAGCTGTGGTCTGAGGTGTGAGGTCCGAGGTGATGACCCCGGCTGTGACTGGGCGGCGCTGCGATCGGTGGTCTCTGGGAGGTTGTCGGTGGAGGTCGCGGGGCTGTCGGCAGTGGTGAAGGTGAGGCGCCGGGAAGGGCCCCCCCGGGCCGGCCGGGGGGAGGCCGGCGGATCAAAAATCCGCCGAGGCGGCCGGGGTCTGTGCTCCCCGGGGCGGTGCCTGGGCGGCCCGGGAGCCCTTCCGTCCACGTCCTTTCCCTTGAGGCATGTTGAAGCTGAGGCGTAGCAGCGATCCGAGGTGGAAAAAGAGGAGAGCTGGGGGGGAGACCGAGACGGAGGCCGGTGACTCGTCCCTCCCGGGGGACGGAGAGGGCCCCGGGGTGCGGGGGGCGGCCCGGGAGCCCTTCCGTCCACGTCCATTTCCTTTAGGCATAGCTGAAGCTGGAGCTGGGGTGAGTCAGCGATCCGAGGTGTAGAGCCAAAGCAGGAAAACTGGAGAGAGGCAGAAGAAAAGGCAGAAGAAAAGGGCAGAGAGCTGGAAGGCGGCTGGAGGCTGAGTGCCTGAGGGAGGCCGGCGGGCGGCCTTATAAGGGGGGAAGTGAGCAGAGGCAGGAGGGGGTGAGTCGCTCAGGGCCGGGGGGAGGTGAGCAGTGGCGGGGGTGAGTCGCTCAGGGGCGGGGGGAGGTGAGCAGTGGCAGGAGGGGGGGGTGAGTCGCTCAGGGCCGGGTGAGTCGCTCTCCCTCCCCTCGCATCAAACGAAATGCTTCGCATTACGACCAATGATCATTGATTATTATTCGAAATTTCCAGAAATAGTTAAGTTGCAGTCTACATCAAGCAAAAGTATAATAGAGGTGCTCAAAGACATGTTTGGAAGGTATGGGATCCCGTTGGAAGTAATGTCAGATAATGGGCCTCAGTTCGTCAGTGAGGATTATAGAAGATTTGCCGTGCAGTACGGATTCACACGAATGTACTCGAGTCCACACTACCCGCAAAGCAATGGGCAAGTGGAGCGGTACATTCAAACAATCAAATTGTTAATCAACAAAGCAGTCAAAGATGGGACAGACATCAATATGGCACTCTTAGCATACCGAAATACAACGATACCCGAGCTACAGGCATCTCCGGCACAGCTGTTGATGAGCAGGAAATTGAGGTCAAGAATACCTGTCTTGCTTAGCCAGTTAAAACCAAAGGTAGTGGCATCAAGGATGAAGCATGTGCAAGAAAGGCAGGCTAAACAGAGAAGATATTATAACAAACAGGCAGGGAAAGTGCACCGGAAGCTGGGAGTGGGTGACGCAGTCAGGTACAGGACGTATGACCGGAAATGGGCCCGCGGTCACATATGTAAAATGGGGAATGTAGAAGATAGGCAATACGAAGTGAGAAATGAGAAGGGCAATGTTCTAACGAGAAATCGAGTGCACATATTTGGTATTCCCGACAAGTGCGGGGTGAGTCAGAAAAAACAGGTACAAAAACAAACACAACTACAAAAACAAACACAACTAAAAAAACAAACACAACTGCAAGATCAAAACACAGTGAGAGTGGTTGGGCCATCAAACGACACACGTTACATAACACGATCCGGTCGATCGATTCGGCCAGTAGAGAGGTTGGGTATGGGACGCCATGGCAATAACACTAATCGAAATTGAAGGGCAATTAGGCATGGAACAGTGTTAGACAGTTCGGTGTTGTGGTCATGATTGAGAGTTAGTACTACTATACTGTTGTTTCGTAGGGAGTATGAAATGACCAATGATGTAACGAAGTGCAGGGACTTTGTCTATATATATATACATGTATTGACAATTGTGATTGTAGTTACCGACATGTAGGTCAGGAACCGGAGATGAAGGAAGAGGTCAAGGCCTGTAAACAAATGTTCGGTAAGGCCTTGAAACAAAAGAGAAGCAAGTCATGTCCATAAGTTAAATGTTAAACGGACATTGAAGTGTTGATCTGTGATGAGAATGTAAAATTGATTTTGTCATCGTTCAAATTTGCTGTTGCATATTGTGCTAATGGTTACTCTGTATTTGAACTCATCGTGCAGTCCGTCATGTTATGCTCATCGTGACGTTAGATGACATAATGTGAAAGTGTATGATTTGAATGACTTTTGTTATGAAAAGGAAGATGTGAGAAGTAGGTGGGCGAGACCCGGCCAGGAACGGGGTTGGTCACGTGATCTGAATAAACCGTCAGTCGATATACAGAACTCACCGCGTTCGGGTCGTTACTACAAAGCACTACAGGTACCAGTCCTGATATGACCTTAGATGTTGCCAGGACATAAAACTCCTCCAACCAACCAACCAACCAACCAACCAACCATCAGGTGCCCAGATCTGTGAGTGCCTCTTCTTACACCAACCCTAAGGACATTCTTTGCTCACGCCCATTACACTACATCCGGGAGAACAGGTCCACTCATCCTTGAGGAATGTGGCGTTCCTGACGGACAGGGCGTGGGTGGGTGGTGGCAGTGTACAGCTTTACAATCTATCACCGGTGTGGCGGTTTCAGTTCACTGTCAGTTTCAGCCTAGCACATAGCAATATAGCGATATAGCGAATGGTAGACAGGAAGTGTGAACACTTATTTGTCTCTCTTTTTGTTTTGTTGGTACATTAGTTGTCCCAAGCAGGGGAAATACCATGCCACAGACGACTGGTCTTCCCCACTCCATTGCTGGTCGATAGAAAGCCCGAGCCTACACTTTTACCAACCCAATGGATTGTTAAGCTCCCACACCACATAGACATGGTATGAGAGCAAGCGGCCTTTGATGACGCTGTAAGTTATACACAGCGGTGGAAATCCAAATTGGCAGAGCTGGGGGCACGGGTAATCGAACCGCCGACCCTCAGATTAGGAGTCTGACCTAGAAAAAAGTCAGACACTCTAACCACTCCGCCACAGAGAACGCCACTCAAACTCAAACTAGACTCAAACTCAAGGCATTGTCAAATGGTCGTGAGTCACTAACCTTATAAATTTAATATAGTGTTTTTGGTAAAGATGTTTTCTATATGTGTACCAAGCGATTTGTTTCTAGGTGGTGTGGTTTTAGAGATATTTCACTTTTCCTGGATTTTCTGTATGAAGATTGCTCACCACCATTGACAATGCCTTGAGTTTGACGGTATGTGCAGTGCAAAACATTAGTTTTATTCAAAATTAATAGAAATCAAGAACCCTAACCTTATAAATGTAATATAATCTTTTTGGTAAAGATGTTTTCTATATGTGTACCAAGCGATTTGTTAATCGCTGGTGTGGTTTTAGAGATATTTCACTTTTTCTGTATTTTCTGTATGAAGATTGCTCACGACCATTGACAATGCCTTGAGTTTGAGTCTATGCGCACGGCTGAAACTGACAGTGAACTGAAACCGCTACACCGGGTACATTTTCAGGAGCCGCAGGCCGAGTGCAGGAGTCTCAGTTGGTTCGTTGTTAGAGTTTTACGTCCTGGCAACAACTGCGGTCATATCAGGATGAGTACCGGCTTGTGACAGTGCGCACTCGTGGCGACTTTATAGTGCTGCCCCACTGGGAAATCAGACCACCAGCATCAAGCGACAAGTATCAATTTTGCAAGTCATTGGTTTGATTCGACTGGGAATTGAACTTCCGATCTCCCGCAACGGAGGCCTGCGCTCTACCGATTCGGCCACCATGTCCGGTGGGAGCCTCAGTGAAATGCCTCTGGTGGTAGCTAATAGTAGTCGCGTGTAACTGTTTATTTGTTGGGGCTTCATGTCCTAGCAATATCTGTGGTCATATCATGATGGACATCGACTTGCGATGTGAAACTGACAGTGCACACTCATGGTGACCTTATAGTGCTGCCCCACCCTTACCCCAATATCCCACTTGGTCACATTATCCGGATACTGAGCAAACCAGTCCTTGCCTTATCCTATTAATGCCGAGCGCAAGGCTCAAAGACCCTATAATACTAAGACGGCTCACTCAGCCTGTACTGTGTAATCAAAATGACCAAACCCACCACTTGGTGCGCTGGCTGTTCTCTTGGTTAAACAGTTGCTATATTATATGTATAAATGTATATATGAATGTGAAAGATGTGTGATGATGGCGATGCTGATGATGATGCTGATGATGATGTGTATTTGTTCATAACAATTTCATATTGATGTGTATTCATACTTACCTATCTCATGTATAATATAATTGTATGTGTTTACATGTGAAATACCAACCAGCAGCCGGGCTGATCAAACCCACCACAAGGTGGCACTGCAAAATTTACATTACCATTGGAGAGATAGTGAGTGAGCCGTCTTAGTATTATAGGGTCTTTGACGATATGTACAGACCTGCCATGCATGCGCTTTACGGTACTGGTAACTGGAACATGGCACAACACGATTGGACTGTGCAACTGTAAGGGATCAAACCCATCACCTTCTGGACGGAAAGTGGCCACTCTACCCACTCGATTATTGCGTCTGAATTGACATCCACTGATTTGCATATTTACACTATATATGTGTGTGTATTGGAGATATGGTATATGTTTTGGAAAAAAAGAAGAGAGAAAAACAAAAGAAGAAAGAAATGTGGATCCTAATTATCTCTAATACTGTAATAGAGCATTTAGTTTCACAGTTCGCATATTACATATGGACATGATCAAATACGATACTTGTATTAAATCTCTAATAGAGCATTTAGTTTGAAAGTTCACAGTTAATATGTGGACATTGCCAAACAGAGCATTTACTATGACTTAGTTTCAAAGTTCACATATAATATGTGGACATGGTAAATTACATTACTTGTATTAAATCATAATTATCTCTAATAGAGCATTTAGTTTCAACGTTCACAGATAACAGGTGGACGTGGTCAATTACGATACTTGTATTGGATCATAATTATCTCTAATAGAGCATTTACTATGACTTAGTTTCAAAGTCCACAGATAATGTGTGTGACATGATCAATTACGATACTTGTATTGGATCATAATTATCACTAATAGAGCATTTACTATGACTTAGTTTCAAAGTCCACAGATAATGTGTGGACATGATCAATTACGATACTTGTATTGGATCATTATTATCTCTAATAGGATTTTAGTTTCAGAGTTCACAGATAATATTTGGACATGATCAATTACGATACTTGTATTGGATCATAATTATCACTAATAGAGCATTTACTATGACTTAGTTTCCAAGTCCACACATAATGTGTGGACATGATCAATTCCGATACTTGTATTGGATCATTATTATCTCTAATAGAGATTTTAGTTTCAAAGTACACAGATGTGTGGACACAGTCAGTCACAATACTTTTAGATTAAAGCGTAAAGTTAGATGAGTCATGTTCAAAATCACAAATTGTGTGGGCATGTTCTATTAGGAGGCTGCTGAATGTTTGTTGTTTTGTTTGCTGCTGTTTTACACTCTAGCCACATCTAAGGTCATATCAGGACGGGTACCGACTTGTGACAATGCGCACTCATGGTGACTTTATAGTGCTGCCCCACTGGGAGACCAGGCTGCTGGCACCATGATCTGACATCCCACTCAGTCACAATATCCTGACACAGAACCAACCAGTCCTTGCCGAATCCTAATAATGCCGAGCGCCTGGCTAGGAAGCGACAAGTATCAATTTATAAGTAACTGGTTTGACTCGACCAGGGTTCGAACCCATGGGTTCGAATCCCACGTTCTACCAAAACGGGAGTGCTGTTACAGTGTTAGTGTTAAGCTAAGATTCCTTACACGCTGTATGCGGTATGCGAATGCGAATGCGGCAAAAAATCGAAACGCCTTGAAGTCAATGGGCTACATTCCTTACACGCGGTATGCGAATGCGAATGCGGCAACTCGATCGGTCCCTGTAGCGATCGGTGCGGCATGCGGTATGCGAATAGAAACCTCAGTCGCATGTGTCCATTAGTTTTAGACTAGGAGAGGCGACTGATCATTATGGAATGGTCACACACAGGGGTGCTGAGTGGAAACATATGGTAGTGGTGGTGGTGGGGAGACGCTTGCCGCTTACCACGTAGAAGGAATCCTCCCATTCGCATACCGCATACCACGTATAAGGAATCTTAGCTTTAGGTGGTGTCAAGTCCACCTCTGAGGGGGCACAGCCTGGAGGTCCTGACCTACTTAGGTGTATGGGTCGGTGGGTGAGAGGGCAGCATAGTGTTGGGTGTGTGTGTGGGGCGGGGGTGGGGGGTGGAGTGGAGGGGGTTGTTGTTAGGGTTGGAGGTTACAGTTGGGCAACTGCTGTCCGTGCCAAATCTATTTATCAGTGACTTTAGTGACATTGATCCTAATGTGATACTAGTGACAGTGACGCTAATGACAGTGACTCTAGTGATAATGACTAGTGATAGTGATCCTAGTGGCAGTGCAACTAGTGACAGTGACTAGTGACAGTGACTCTAGTGACATTACCCCTAGTGACAGTAACTCTAGTGACCGTGAGATATTAAACCTAGTGACAGTGACTTTAATGACAGTACCTCTAGTGATAGTAATTCTAGTGGCACTAACCATAGTGACAGTGACTCTAGAGACAGTGACTCTAGAGACAGTGACTCTAGAGACAGTGATCCTAAAGAGAGTGTCTCTAGTGACAGTGACCCTAGTGACAGTGACCATAGTGACATTAACCCTAGTGACAGTGACTCTAAAGCCCTGTTTACACAGGCGAGTTAAGCCGCCTCATATAAATCGCCTTGTCTAGTTCGGTTTACATTCGCCGTGTAAACGCGACTTAAAGCGGATTAGGGCTGAATCGATTCATATTATTCGCTTTATATAAACCGGGTCGCGAGGTAGTTTATATGAAGCGAACTAGCTTAAGTCGGCCCATATTGCCTGTGTAAACGGTAGCGGTTTAGATACGGCGGATTAAGGACGTCACAGTCGAGATCTGAGTTTGTTGACTTTCCGGTAGATTTGTTCTATGAAACTGCTAGCTGTGCACAGATATTTTTTTCATCATTTATTTTTAGGGTTTCACTGCTCAGCAGAAGTTTTGACCGTTCCAAAACAATACGATTCAGTCGAAACAGATCTAGGTCGAACCCACACTCTCTCATGGCGACGTCGACTAACCAAAACTGGCGCTGGTTTGTATGGACTTGCTCATGCGCAGATATCGATTTCCGCCTTCAAACTCGGTGCGTGTAAACGCGCCACTACTTCGCTTCATATAAATCGCTTTGTCTAATTCGCTTTACAATTGCCCGTGTAAACACAGCTTTAGTGACAGTCACTCTGGTGATAGTGACTCTAGTAATAGCATCAGCCTAAGGAGCAACAAGTATCAATTTGATAAGTAATCGGTTTGTCTCGGCTGGGATTAGAACTCCCGACCTTCCGCCCGAGAAGTCTGCGCTCTACCGATTCGGCCACCGCGTCCGGTGACATGACTGACAGGGTGAGCGACCATTAGACATGACTGACAAGTGACAGCCTCAGAGGGCACTAGACCATGACGTTGAAGCATACACTGACTAGATAAGGACGCGGCGTAAAGCAACCATCAATCAATCAGACTGGATATACCGCAATCTTTTAATATCTTTAAAAATAGTTTTTTTTTTTTTTTTTTGGGTCCATTAGTTGTTTAAGCAGGGGAAATTTCAGTCATAGACGACTGGTCTTCCTCATTCCACTGCTGGTCGATAGAAAGCCCGAGCCTACACTTTTACCGACCCAAGGGATTTTTAACCTCCCACACCACATAGACATGGTATGAGAGCAACCGGCCTTTGATGACGCTGTAAGTTATACACAGCGGTGGAAATCCAAATTGGCAGAGCTGGGGGCACGGGGAATCGAACCGCCGACCCTCATATTAGGAGTCTGACCTAGAAAAAAGTCAGACACTCTAACCACTCCGCCACAGAGAATGCCACAATTCTTGCAATTAAATAGTGTAAATGACCGAAGTTAAAGCTGTATAGTTCGATGAAGCATCAAATTTTCAAAACCAAATCAATTATATAGATTTGATTCTACATATCTAACTTAGATACTGATGCAAGTTTATTAAGCATTTGTCACCACATAGAAGGGAACACTGAGTCAATTTAATAGAACCTGTTACTGCAGAAGATGTCAAGAGTTTTGGTGTGCTTGCCAAAACTAATTTGACATGTCTACACCTCAAATATATCAAAAGTTAGCCATTTAAAATCAAAGTTACTTCAAACTAAAGTAAGGTAGATTATAACGATCAAATTACACCCTCTGGGTTCCGGCGACCGGGCCCTTCTTTTGCTGATCCCGTCGAATTCGGTTTCAGTTCATCTAGAAACTGAGTGCACCCGACTGACACAAACACCAGACGGGATGGCCGAATGAGTTGAGCGTCGGTCTCCTGTTTTGGTAGATCATGGCGTTTGAACCATGGTCGAGTCAAACCAATGACTTACTAAATTTATACTTGTCGCTTCCTAGCTTGGCGCTCGACATTATTAGGATAGGGCAATGACTGGTTGGCTCAGTGTCCGGATAATGTGACTGAGTGGGATACCAGGTCATGGTTCTGGTGGCCTGGTCTCCCAGTGGGCCAGCACTATAAAGTCACCATAAGTGTGCACTGTAACAACTGTCACAAGTCGGTACCAATCCTGATATGACCTTAGATGTTGCCAGGACCTAAAACTCCCACAACCACCTAACTAAAGCGCTCAGAAACAAGAGCGAGACAAGTACAATTCACTGGCGAACTGAACACTGTAGATAACCGTCACTTGTAATGTGCCACATAAACGACAGAACTGAATGGTACCAGTCCATATCCGGTTCCGCCGGGCTGCTGGTGGCAGGTTAGTTGTTGGGGTTTTATGTCCTGGCAACATCTGGTGGTGGCAGAAAGGAGGCGTAGTTGCTGAACATGGCGGTTACCAGCATCACTAGAAGTCACAGCGGTGTCAGGATAATGTGACTGAGTGGGATATCGGGTCATGGTGCTGGTGGCCTGGTCTCCCTGTGGGACAGCACTGTAAAGTCGCCATGAGTGCACACTGTCACAAGTCAGTAGCCGTCCTGATATGGCCTTAGATGTTGCCAGGACGTAAAACTCAAACAACCACCCAAGCAACCACAGAGGTGGTGAAGGGAGGCCTGGGGGTTGTGTGTGTGTGGGTGGGGGGGGGGGTTATCATTGTTTGTCTACCAGTGTATCATTGTTTATCTACCAGTGTATCGCTGTCTACCTACCAGTATATCATTGTTTATCTACCAGTGTATCGCTGTCTACCTACCAGTGTATCACTGTTTGTCTACCAGTGTATCGCTGTCTGTCTACCAGTGTATCATTGTCTGTCTACCAGTGTATCATTAGCCGTGTTCACACGGGCGAGTTAAGCCGATTCATATAAATCGCCTTGCCTAGTTCGCCTCACATTTGCCGTGTGAACACGATGCTGAGGCGGATTAGGGCTGAATCGATTCATATGATTCGCTTTATATAAACCACCTCGCGAGGTAGTTTATATGAAGCGAACTAGCTTAGGTCGACCCATCTCGCCCGTGTGAACGCAACCGACTTACTTGAGGCGGATTAAGGACGTGACAGTCGAGACCTGAGTTTGTTGACTTTCCGGTAAATTTGCTTTATGAACCTGCTAGAGGTGCACATATATTTTTTTCATAATTTATTTTTAGGGTTTCACTGCCCAGCAGAAGTTTTGACCGTTCCAAACCAATACGATTCAGTCAATACATATCTAGGTCGAACCCACACTCTCTCGTGCCGACGTCGACGAACCCAAAATGGCGCTGGTTAGTCTGGACTTGCTCATGCGTTGATATCGATTTCCGGCCCAAGTACTGCCCGTGTGAATACGCATCTAAATCGATTCATATGATTCGCCTTGTCTAAATCGCTTTAAACTTTTCCCGTGTGAATACGGCTATTGTCTGTCTACCATTGGATTCCTGCCTGTCTACTGGGGTATCCCTGTGTGTCTACCAGTAGGTCCCTGTCTGTCTACCGGTGAATCCCCCTCTGTCTACCATTGGATCCCTGTCTGTATACCAGTGACCCCCCCTCTGTCTACCAGTGAATCCCCCTCTGTCTACCATTGGATCCCTGTCTGTCTACCAATGAACCCCCTCTGTCTACCAATGAATCCCCCTCTGTCTACCATGGGATCCCTGTCTCTCTATCAGTGAATCCCCTCTCTGTCTACCAGTGCATCAATGTCTGCCTACCAGTGAATCCCTATCTGTCCACCATTGAGCAGTGACTGTACCAATGAACCCCCCTCTGTCTACCATTGGATACCTGTCTGTCTATCAGTGAATCCCCTCTCTGTCTACCAGTGTATCAATGTCTGCCTACCAGTGAATCCCTATCTGTCTACCATTGAGCAGTGACTGTACCAATGAATCCCCCTCTGTCTACCATGGGATCCCTGTCTGTCTACCAATGAATCTCCCTTTCTATCTACCATGGCATTCCTGTCTGTTTACCCAAGAGAGTCGTGTGTCTACTATGGAGATGGCCGTCTGTCTTCCTGGGACCTGAATCCCTACTGACTAATCCATGAACCCAGATTAATGGTGCCAGCTATAGACGGGGGATGACCCGTTCTGTTCTCAGACCCACCCCTCCCAGCAAATCCGTGCATAACTTATACACTTCCTTGTTGGGACAGTAACAGCAAGCACAGAAGGATCACTATGCAGTTTCTGCTTAACTTTGCGGGGTGAACAGTTTGTTATACTATAATATGCCTAGGTGAGTGTTGGTGTGGTTGAGGGTGGAGTGTTGGTGTGGTTGTGTCTAGGTGTGGTTGAGTGTTAGTGTGGTTGTGTCTAGGTGTGGTCGAGCGTTGGTGGTTGTGTCTAGGTGATGTCGAGTTTTGGTGTGGTTGTGTCTAGGTGTGGTTGAGTGTTGGTGTGGTTGTGTCTAGGTGTGGTCGAGTCTTGGTGTGGTTGTGTATAGGTGTGGTTGCATGTTGGTGTGGTTGTTTCTAGGTGTGGTTGAGTGTTAGTGTGGTTGTGTCTTGGTATGGTTGAGCATTCGTGTGGTTGTGTCTGGGTGTGGTCGAGCATTGGTGAGGTTGTGTCTAGGTGTGGTTGAGTGTTGGTGTGGTTGTTTTAGGTGTGGTTGAGTGTTAGTGCGGTTGTGTCTCGGTATGGTCAAGCGTTGGTGTGGTTGTGTCTAGGCGTGGTTGAGTGTTGGTGTGGTTGTGTCTAGGTGTGGTTGAGTGGTGTGTCTAGGTGTGGTTGAGTGTTGATGTGGTTGTGGCTAGGTGGTTGAGTGTTGGTGTGGTTGTGTCTAGGTGTGGCTGAGTGTTGGTGTGGTTGTGTCTAGGTGTGGTTGAGTGTTAGTGTAGTTGTGTCTAGGTGTGGTTGAGTGTTGGTGTGGTTGTTTTAGGTGTGGTTGAGTGTTAGTGTGGTTGTGTCTCGGTATGGTCAAGCGTTGGTGTGGTTGTGTCTAGGCGTGGTTGAGTGTTGGTGTGGTTGTGTCTAGGTGTGGATGAGTGGTGTGTCTAGGTGTGGTTGAGTGTTGATGTGGTTGTGGCTAGGTGTGGTTGAGTGTTGGTGTGGTTGTGTTTAGGTGTGGCTGAGTGTTGGTGTGGTTGTGTCTAGGTGTGGTTGAGTGTTAGTGTAGTTGTGTCTAGGTGTGGTTGAGTGTTGGTGTAGTTCTGTCAAAGTGTGGTTGAGTGTTGGTGTGGTTGTGTCTAGGTGTGGCTGTGTGTTGGTGTGGTTGTGTCTAAGTGTGGCTGAGTGTTGGTGTGGTTGTGTCTAGGTGTGGTTGAGAATTGGTGTGGTTGTGTCTAGGTGTGGCTGAGTGTTGGTGTAGTTCTGTCAAAGCGTGGCTGAGGGTTGTTGTAGTTCTGTCAAAGTGTGGCTGAGTGTTGGTGTGGTTCTGTCAAAGCATGGCTGAGTGTTGGTGTGGTTGTGTCTAGGTGTAGTTGAGTATTGGTGTGGTTGTGTCTAGGTGTGCTGAGTGTTGGTGTGGTTGTGTCTAGGTGTGGCTGAGTGTTGGTGTAGTTCTGATAAAGCGTGGCTGAGCGTTGGTGTAGTTCTGTCAAAGCATGGTTGAGTGTTGGTGTAGTTCTGTCAAAGCATGGCTGAGTGTTGGTGTAGTTCTGTCAAAGAGTGGTTGAGTGTTGGTGTAGTTCTGTCAAAGCATGGCTGAGTGTTGGTGTAGTTCTGTCAAAGCATGGTTGAGTGTTGGTGTAGTTCTGTCAAAGCATGGTTGAGTGTTGGTGTAGTTCTGTCAAAGAGTGGTTGAGTGTTGGTGTAGTTCTGTCAAAGCGTGGCTGGGTGTTGGTGTAGTTCTGTCAAAGCGTGGTTGAGTGTTGGTGTAGTTCTGTCAAAGCATGGCTGAGTGTTGGTGTGGTTGTGTCTAGGTGTGGCTGAGTGTTGGTGTGGTTGTGTCTAGGTGTGGTTGAGTGTTGGTGTGGTTGTGTCTAAGTGTGGCTGAGTGTTGGTGTGGTTATGTCTAGGTGTGGCTGAGTGTTGGTGTAGTTCTGTCAAGGTGTGGTTGAGGGTTGGTGTAATTCTGTCAAAGCGGCTGAGTGTTGGTGTAGTTCTGTCAAAGCGTGGTTGAGTGTTGGTGTAGTTCTGTCAAAGCATCGTTGAGTGTTGGTGTAGTTCTGTCAAAGCGTGGTTGAGTGTTGGTGTAGTTCTGTCAAAGCATGGCTGAGTGTTGGTGTAGTTCTGTCAAAGCGTGGTTGAGTGTTGGTGTAGTTCTGTCAAATCATGGCCGAGTGTTGGTGTGGTTGTGTGTCGGTGTGGCTAAGTGTTGGTGTGATCATGTCTAGGTGTGGTTGAGTGTTGGTGTGGTTGTGTCTAAGTGTGGCTGAGTGTTGGTGTGGTTGTGTCTAGGTGTGGTTGAGTGTTGGTGTAGTTCTGTCAAAGCGTGGCTGAGTGTTGGTGTGGTTGTGTCTAGGTGTGGTTGAGTGTTGGTGTGGTTGTGTCTAAGTGTGGCTGAGTGTTGGTGTGGTTGTGTCAAGGTGTGGTTGAGTGTTGGTGTAGTTCTGTCAAAGCGTGGCTGAGTGTTGGTGTGGTTGTGTCTAGGTGTGATTGAGTGTTGGTGTGGTTGTGTCAAGTGTGGCTGAGTGTTGGTGTGGTTGTGTCTCGGTGTGGTTGAGTGTTGGTGTAGTTCTGTCAAAGTGTGGCTGAGTGTTGGTGTGGTTGTGTCAAGGTGTGGTTGAGTGTTGGTGTGGTGGTGTCTAGGTGTGGATGTGTGTTGGTGTGGTTGTGTCTAGGTGTTGTTGAGTTAGTGTGGTTGTCTAGGTATGGTCGAGCGTTGGTGTGGTTGTGTCTAGGTGTGGTTGAGTGTTGGTGTGGTTGTGTCTAGGTGTGGCTGTGTGTTGGTGTAGTTCTGTCAAAGCGTGGCTGAGTGTTGATGTGGTTGTGTCTAGGTGTGGCTGTGTGTTGGTGTAGTTCTGTCAAAGTGTGGCTGATTGTTGGTGTGGTTGTGTCTAGGTGTGGTTGAGTGTTGGTGTGGTTGTGTCTAGGTGTGGCTGTGTGTTGGTGTAGTTCTGTCAAAGTGTGGCTGAGTGTTGGTGTGGTTCTCCGTAATACTACTAAGACCCAGCTACAAAAACCCAGGCCTCACTTCTGAGCTGCAATCAGACGTAGCTATCACCCCACCCCCCCCACACACACACCTCTTCCCGAGGCTGGGCGTCATCATTGCAGTCAACAGGTGATAATAACTGCAGTGCGGAAACAGGCTGACACTTTGTTCTTCGGATTCAGTTAAAAATGAGGCAGGCGTAATAACACTTCGTCCAGAGATGATTGATTGCATCTGCTGGCCAGAAGCCACAAACCAGACCACCTTAGCTAGTCCGGACAATCTGCCCGAGTTGGTTCGTTGGTTGTTGGAGTTTTACGTCCTGTCAACATATATAGTAATATCAGGATGGGTACTGACTTGTCACAGTGCGCATTCACGGCGATTTAATAGCGCTTCCCTCCTGGGAAATCAGGCCACCAGTATCATGACCTGATATCCCACCCAGTCATGTTGTCCTGACATTGAGCAGAAAAGCATGTGTAAGCCACACCTCATCTCTGAGACAGTGGTGTCAGTCCCCGCTGACACTCAAACACATTTTACTAAGTTGCGTTGATTTTTAGGCCCTGCGCCAACAGTTCTACACTGCAGACAGTATGCATGACCTTTTTACTAAGGTAAAACAGGAAAACATTGTAGCCTTGTTGAGGGCAGCTGGACTGTACCACCTCATATAGTTTACTAAATAGATTCTAATAAAACTTTTCTTTTTCTATGGGAATTTGTTTCCTTTGACCACAAATATATGATTGTGAGCTTTCTAATTTAATGAGTGTCTACTGGCACATAATTGATTGTCTGCTTTTACATGTAAAAGCGATGGTTTGAACAAAAAACAAACATTTCTCGCCATGAATATGGCCTATGCTGCCGACACGGCGTAAAGCAACCACCAATCAATCAATCAATCAATCCTGACATTGAGCTAACCAGTCTTTGCCCTATCTTATTAATGTTGAGCATCAAGTTAGGAAACGACAACTATAAATTTGGTAAGTCATTGGTTTGACTCGACCAGGAATCGAACTCCCAAACTCCCCGACGAGAAGCCTGCACTCTATCGATTCGGCGACCACATCCTGTGCTGCCCAAGCTCAGCTCTGACTTTAATGAGGTCACGAAGTGGTGTCCAGAAATGAGATCACAAACTGACAGTGACAATACAAATACAACATAATGTTTAAAACCAAATGCACTGAGTTCGGTCCCACTGCTTCATTGGCCACAGCTGGCTGAATGCGTTATTAACTGATTGATTGATTGATTGGTGGTTGCTTTACACCGTGTCGGCAGCATAGGCCATATTCACGGCGGGAAATGTTTGTTTTTTGTTCAAACCATCGCTTTTACATGTAAAAGCAGACAATCAATTATGTGCCAATAGACACTCATTAAATTAGAAAGCTCACAATCATATATTTGTGGTCAAGGGAAACAAATTCCCATAGAAAAAGAAAAGTTTTATTAATAATTGATAGAATCTATTTAGTAAACTATATGAGGTGGTACAGTCCAGCTGCCCTCAACAATTAACAACCCCACCCCAACAGCAGGGCTTGCATTGCTGCCAGGTGACTATCAACGATGAAACAACAAACTACAACTAACAAACTCACATAACTAACCAAGATAGGGTAACAAGATAGGGTAACATTAGAATATCCCCTTTGAAGCGACATTGTTAAATTATATACTCCGTGTCTAACTCTAACAACTGACCATGTCCTACATTCAAACTTATTACAACTTTACGTAATGAATACAGAAGATAACTTCTGCTTACATTCTAAATACCATGAAAATACTCACATAAATGAGATGCTGGATGGTACGTTGCATGTTAGAGTGGAGTGGGTGGGTGGGTGGGTGGATAAGTTATCTGGTATCATTGTCTCCTCACTGATTGCGGATATTACCTGTTAATGTCAGAGATGAGGTGCGGTAAGTTCTGGGTTAGAGAGGAGTGGGTGAGTTATTAAAATGATCATTGTCTCCTCACTGATTGCGGATATTGCCTGTTATTGTCAGAGATGAGGTGCGGTAAGTTGCAGGTTAGACTGGAGTGGGTGCATGAGTTAGTAAAATGATCATTGTCTCTTCACTGATTGCGGACATTACCTGTTAATGTCAGAGATGAGGTGTGGTAAGTTGCGGGTTAGAGGGGAATGGAGTGGGTGAGTTATTAAAATGATTGTTGTCTCTTCACTGATTGCGGACATTACCTGTTAATGTCAGAGATGACATGCGGTAAGTTGCGGTTAGAGTGGAATGGAGTGGGTGAGTTATTAAAATGATAGTTGTCTCCTCACTGATTGCGGACATTACCTGTTAATGTCAGAGATGAGGTGCGGTAAGTTGCGGGTTAGAGTGGAGTGGGTGGGTGAGTTATTAAATTGATCATTGTCTCATCACTGATTGCAGATATTGCCTGTTATTGTCAGAGATGAGGTGCGGTAAGTTGTGGGTTAGACTGGAGTGGGTGCATGAGTTAGTAAAATGATCATTGTCTCTTCACTGATTGCGGACATTACCTGTTAATGTCAGAGATGAGGTGTGGTAAGTTGCGGGTTAGAGTGGAATGGAGTGGGTGAGTTATTAAAATGATAGTTGTCTCCTCACTGATTGTGGATATTGCCTGTTAATGTCAGAGATGAGGTGTGGTAAGTTGTGGGTTAGAGTGGAGTGGGTGAGTTATTAAAATGATCGTTGTCTCATCACTGATTGCAGATATTGTGTGTTAATGTCAGAGATGAGGTGTGGTAATTTGCGGGTTAGAGTGGAGTCGGTGAGTTATTAAAATGATCATTGTCTCCTCACTGATTGTGGACATTACCTGTTAATGTCAGAGATGACATGCGGTAAGTTGCGGGTTAGAGTGGAGTGGGTGAGTTATTAAAATGATCATTGTCTCCTCACTGATTGCAGATATTGCGTGTTATGTCAGAGATGAGGTGCGGTAAGTTCTGGGTTACAGTGCAGTGGGTGCGTGAGTTATTAAAATGATCATTGTCTCCTAACTGATTGCAGATATTGCGTGTTATGTCAGAGATGAGGTGTGGTAAGTTGCGGGTTAGAGTGGAGTGTGTGCGTGAGTTATTAAAATGATCATTGTCTCCTCACTGATTGTGGATATTTTTTGTTAACTTAAAGTTGCATAGTCCGATGGTTTTGCGTTTTGGTAATTTTTCTGAGATATACATATTAAATGAATCGTTATAATCTACCTTATTTCAGGTTGAAGTAGCTTTTATTTTAAATGGATAAGTTTTGAGATATTTGAAATTCAATCATGTAAACTTAGTTTTGGCAAGCACGCCAAAACTCTGACACCATAGGCTTCAACAGTAACAGGTTCTATCAAATTGTCTCAGTGTTCCCTTCTATGTGGCAATAAATGCTTAATATGTGCATCAATATCTAAGTTAAATATGTAGAGTCAAATCTATATCATTATTTTGGTTTTGAAAATTTGATGCTTCATCGGACTATGCAGCTTTAATGTCAGGTATTTAGTCCCTTCTATTCGGTCTCGCCCAGGCCAGTTGTACCAGGTGGGTCCCGGCTTTGGCGGAAGGTTAGTGCGCAGAACTGAGCGTCTCGATGGTGGTGGGAGGGTGTTTGCGGGTGGGTGGGTGTTTTTTGGGGGGGAGGTGAGTTCGCGTTTAGCAAGTCGTGAGTGGAGGCACAAATAGATGGACAAAGTAAGAAAGAAGAAAGGATAAGAAAGAAAGAAGAAAGATATGACCTTAGATGTTGCTAGGACGTAAAACAACAACAAACAAACAACAAACAGAAAGAAAGAAAGAAAGAAAGGAAGAAAGAAAGAAAGAAAGAAAGAGAGAAAGAAAGAAAGAAGAAAATGGGATGTTTTTTTTTACTTCATTCATGGAGCACCGGTTTTACACACCTGAAAATCTACCAGCCACGGTGGGCTAATCGGTAGAGCACGGGTCTCGCGTGCGGAAGGTCGGGAGTTCGGTTCCCGGTTGAGTCAAACCAATGACTTATAAAATTGATACTTGACACTTCCTAGCCTGCTGCTCGGCATTAATAGGATAGGGCAAAGACTGGTTAGCTCAGTGTCAGGATAATGTGACTGAGTGGGATATCGGGTCATGGTTCCGGCAGCCTGACTTTCCAGAGGGGCAGCACAATAAAGTTGTGATGAGTGTGCACTGTCACAAGTCGGTACCCATCCTGATATGACCTGAGATGTTGCCAGGACATAAAACTCCAACAACCAACCAACCTGAAATTCTTGTCACCATTACCTCAAGGTTGCTTTATAAGACAAGAATTTAATGAAACCGGAGCACATTACATTCCATGGAGGGACACTTCAAAAGAGCCTCTGCCATCCCTGACACAGAAATAGCTGCGCAGTGAAGCGCCAACTTCTAAATAACACAATGCAGGGCTTACTGAACTTGGTTGTCGTTGTTTTATGTCCTAGCAACATCTGAGGTCATATCAGGACGGGTACCCAACTTGTGACATTGCACACTTATGGCGACTTTATATTATACTATTTATAGTGCTGCCCCACTGGGAGCCCAGGCCGCTGGCAACCATGACCTGATTTCCCATACATTATCCTGACACTGAGCCAACCAGTTCTTGCACTATCATAGTAATGCTGAGCGCCAGGCTAGGTAGCATCAAATATCAATTTTGCAAGTCATTGGTTTGACTCTACTGGGAATTGAACTCCCGACCTTCCGCACGGGAAGCCTGCGCTCTACCAATTCGGCCACCGCGTCCGGTCTGAACTTGGTTCTCTATCAACAGCTGCAGCCGGTGGGGTGTGGTACACACTTTCGCCGCTGGTAATGTGTGGCAGCACTAGAGGGGTGGGGGGTTGAGTAAAGTTCACAACAGGTGAGGGAATAGTGCAGCATCATCAGTTTCTGACAGCTCTGCGATATGTCATATTAAAGCTGCATAGTCCGATAGTTTTGAGTTTCTGTCATTTTCGGAGATAAATATAATTAGGTTGATCGTTATAATCAACCTTACTTTAGTTTGAAGTAACCTTTATTTTAAATGGCTAACTTTTGAGATGTTTGAAGTGCAAACATGCCAAATTAATTTCGGCACCCAGGCCAAAACTCTGTTTGTTTGTTGTTTTACGTCCTAGCAACATCTAAGGTCATATCAGGATGGGTACCGACTTGTGACAGTGCACACTCATGGCAACTTTATAGTGCTGTCCTACTGGGAAACCAGGCTACTGGCACCATGACCTGATATCCTACTCAGTCACATTATCCAGTCCCTGCCCTATCCTAATAATGCCGAGTGCCAGGCTAGGAAGCGACAAGTACCAATTTTAAAGTCATTGGTTTGACTTGACCGGGAACCGAACTCCCGACCTTCCACACCCGAGGCCCGTTCTCTACCGATTAGGCCACCGCGCCCGGTAGCTTATCAAATGCTGCTACAAATTGCGGCAAAGCAAATCTGAACTGCTCACCACTTACAAGTGCAAATGTACTCTATAGAACATTGTAAACTGTATGGTACTTTAATAGACATCAGAGAACAATGCCACATACTTTGGAAGAAACTGTGAGTTTTTTTTACACATTGTATTCCAACTCAACTCCATGCAATGGCCTAGTCTTAAAGTGTGAGATAGTAAGGACATTTTTTTTCTTGGTAAAGTATTTATTCATCTGAATATGACATTTGTCAGCGCCGGAGCACTGGTCTTCCGGCCATCTTACTATTGGAATTGACAGTCTAAATAATCTAAGTTTGATGAGTGCTCTATTAGTTACAGCACCGATCCTGTACAGTTAAGGGAGTGGCTCCTGCTGTATAATGTACAGCACCAGTCACTGTTGAAAAAATGGAGAGCAGCACCGAGTAGAAAGCGTATACTCGGGGCAACTCAAACAATCGTTGAGGATTACATTTTTTCTCTTATACAACAAGGTAAGTTTATAGTTGATGAGACATTTTGTCTGTCTTATATAATGTTCAATATGTTTAAACAGGTTGATAGTTGTGTAGGATGTTCGGTGTGTTGTTGGTTTGTTCATGATGGTTAAGGGTGGTGGCAGGGGAGGGGGGGCGCATTGGGGTGGGTGGTGGTGGGGAAAAACCCACAGGAGAGCAAGCGAGGATGCGGGTGGGGGGCCAGGAGCTCAGGGCTTTGCTAGTAATTACTGCAGTAGTCATTCAAGGGCCTGAATAACCAGGTGGGCTCTATATGCATTTTTGAAGGCAAGTATTGTTTGTGTTTCTCTGTCTCTGATAGGGGGGTCATTCCATATGACACTACCTTTGTAGATTGGTGCTCTGATATATTTATTTGTTGAAGGGTGTGGTAAATTGAGAACTACTTGGTGGCCTACGAATAAAGCATTGATGTTATTTGCTTGAAAATTGAGTTTTGTATATACAATTCAAATGTAGTTATTCTAATAAATGCCCTGAACATTTTTAATTTCATCGTGACTAGTACAGGGGCAGTTATTGAAATACATGATTCACTATTATTGACTTTATTGGGTGATAACATTTCCCTTTCAACCAGAAGAGGGTGGATGTTAATGGAAATTTGCCATTTATTGGAACAATGACGGTATTTATAATAATTAATATTTAAAAAATATATTGGTACTATTATAATGTCCAAAGTAACATTCAACTACCTAAAAATCACAAATTTGGCAACCACCCTGGGCTTTTAATCACTCCCAAGAGCCGAGAAAAGTGATATTTTGTCATAGATGTCGGCCATCTTGAATTTTGTTAAACTCCGGAGGGCTCCTAGGCTAACATTAATTAATAGGCCCTTAAGCTAAGATTCCTTATACGCGGTATGCGGCATGCGAATGTGGTATATGCGGCGTAGATATATGCCAACCCGCAATATAAGTTGGGGTTTCCCCTCCAAATTTGTGAAGGAACAGTATTGTTTTCTATGGCAAACGCAACAGTATTCGCATTCGCATGCCACACCGATCGGTCCATGGGTCGATCCATTTACCGCATTCGCAATCGCATTCGGACGTATGGAAGCACCACTATTCATTTACATCTTTTTGATTTTTATTCGCATTCGCATGCCGCATAACGCGTATAAGGAATCTTAGCTTAAGGGAGCCTCGTACCAAATATGGTGCTTTTATCTGGTAATCATTAAATATAACGCTAAGCCACCTGATGATAAGTTAAACACACCTGAGTTAGCAGATGCAAGGCGGCGTGTGTATAATAGTTGGTGGGTGGAGGGTGGGGGTGGGGGGGATACTGAAAGGTCACTTAGTTACTTCACATAGATACCGCAGTACACGGTGCATCATAGATAACGCCACAAACTACACCAGACTCTTTTCCCGAAAAATGTAGTCATATTTTGGAAATTGAAAGATTTGCAGTTCCAAATGAAATGATTCGTAATGCTGTTGAATCCATTGGTCCACATTATCGGCTGTGTTTGGAACGAGGTCTTGGTCAGTTTGAACATTTGTAAACATGCATTTATGCATTTAACCATTAGTCTTGTTTCTAAGTCAATAAACAATGCATTTATTGTCATTTAAAGAGTGAGTACATTTTTTGGGACACCCTGTATATATATACATTTATGTTATTATATATATATATATATATTATATATATATATTATAGTTATACGAGTCTTACCTTGGTACAGATGATGGATAACTGTTGTTTTACCGAGGTATAAGCCTCGGATAGATGTGGGCTAGGGAGAGGTAAGCACGTCCGGTACCAGCAATCTTAACCTACTTATTGAGGATAAAAATGACTTTCAAACAATGGATACTATTACTTTACCGAAAAGGTACACCAACGGAATAGATGTGGCAGGGTGTGGCGGGAGGGCCCTAGCCCACATCTATCCGAGGCTTATACCTCGGTAAAACAACAGTTATCCATCATCTGTACCAAGGTAAGACTCGTATAACTATACTATTTTACCTCGGTAAACAGCCTCAGGCTAGCCTCAGGCTAGGGAGACCTTTACATAATTCATTTTTATCCTTAATATCATTCTTTCTTATTATTATAACATTCTAAATTTTTGTTCTCACCTATTCTTGTTAGTTGGCGAGAAGACGCTTTGCAACGCCGGTAGGCTTTTCTAGTCGTTTATTATAATGTTTTGCAAACGACTTAGCCGTCTTCCAGCCTGCATGCGCTAGTATTCTTTTCACAGAAATACCAAGCACCCGCGCCTTGGAGACCATGGCTCCTCTAGTTGAGTGGGAAGAGTATTTACTCGTATCCACTCCAGCCAATTTCAACACCGTAATTGTCCATCTGGCAAGTGTGTCTCGTGAAATCGCCTTATGTGGCTTTATAAAGCTCACTAATAGTTGTTGTGATGCACGTAAATCCTTTGTCTTGTATATATAAGCCCGTATGGCCGACACAACACATAATTTCCGATCATTCGGAAAACAGTCTAAGTGAACCGTTGATAAAGGGTCACCTAACGTGTTCGATTTAAGCAATTTTTCTAAATCAAACGTAGCTTGTTGCTTGTCTATTTCTAATCCAGTTAAGGATAAAGCAACAATCGTCTGTCCTCTGTGTCCGGTTACTAACAATAACAGGACCGCGACCTTAAAACCTAACTGTTTTATATCTAACCACGAGTTGTGAGGCCAAGCCTGAAACAACTTAAATACTATAGAAACATCCCAAAACCGACTATACTTTGGTTTTGGAGGATTCCTTTGATAAATTGAACGAAGTAAATAACAAATAACATGATGTTTTCCAACTGTTTCGCCATCAATTCTAGGTAATATAATTGATAACGCACACCTCGCCGCATTAATCGATCCAAAGGAAAGTCCTTCATCCTCTAGAGAACGAAGAAACCGAGCTACTTGTGAAATCTTTGGATTTGTTGGCTTAACTTTCATTAACAAACAATGTACACCCCATTTCTTTAAATAGGTTGTATACATTTTGACAGTTCCTGGCCTCCAGGCATCCGATACTATCCTATCCTCAGTAATTCTGTCCAATCCAAATTGCTGTAGCTGCTTCCTTAGAAAAGGAATGCCAATAGGGGCGTCGTTGACACGTCGCCGTGAACCACTAGCGGTCCGTGGTGCGTCAGATTCCCGAGTTTTCTTGGGAATCGTATACGATCTTTTGCCAGTTGTGAAACTGCTGGCAGCCAAGGTTGCGTGTCCCAATCGGGCACCACCAGTATCGCATGTGTCCCTTCCAAGCCGATTTTTCTCACTACTCGGCTGATAATGCTAAATGGTGGGAAAATATAAAAATAATTATTTTCCCAGGTAATAGCAAACGCATCTACTTTCCAAGCATCCGGTTCAGGATGCCAAGAAACATAACAGGGTAACTTGTTATTATTTCGTGATGCAAATAAGTCAACTTCAGGTGTACCCCATTTTTCACAAACGAAGTTAAACAAAGGTGTAGAGAGAGACCACTCTAAATGGTCATGGAAATTTCTACTTTTATAATCTGCAAGTGTATTTTGTGACCCTGGAATATGCGCTACAGTCAGCCAGACTTGTTGAGCCTGTGCCCAGTTCCAAATCAGTTTAGATAACTGATTGCAAGACTTTGATTTGGTTCCACCCATGTTACGAATATATGCCATGGCAGTAGTATTATCAGTTAGTATTCTAACCTGTGATTTATTTATCTTTACTAAACTACGTAAGCCCAGATAAATAGCACGCAATTCTAGTGCATTAATATGGTCTGATTTTTCATCATCATTCCATCTACCTCCTGTTGTGACCCCATCTCGATGAGCTCCCCAACCTTCTAACGAAGCATCAGTAGTAATTACTGTATTAGGTTCCGCCATGCGGATTGGATTTGGTGAACTTGCTATATGTTGCATCCACCATCCAATATCCTGTAACCCTTCTTGCGAAATAAACATCTTTCGCTCAAAATTGCCTTTAGTTCGTGTTAACGCTAAATTTTTATCTATTTCTAGCGACTTAATATGGGCCTTCCCATATAACACAGCAGGTGCATATGAGGTCATTATGCCAATAAGAACAGCAACCTGTCTAATTTTTGGCTTTGATAACTTAATAAGCTGAGTCGCTGTAGTCATAAACTTAATTAGTTTTTGTTCTGTTATCGACACTGTAAGGGACTGTGTATCCAGAATAAACCCTAAACATTTGAGTTGTTTTGTTGGTTTAAACACTGACTTTTGTTGATGTACATAAAACCCCAATTTAGTGAGTAATGCACATAAATCCAAAACTGCATTCACACAACCAATTTGTGTTGATGCTATAATAAAAGAATCATCTATGTATGGAAACATTATATGACCCTTCCTCGCCATTACCGAGAAAACAGGTTTAAGCAATTTAGTAAATAAACGTGGCGCACAAGCTAAGCCATTCGGCATACAGGTAAACTCATAGAGTTGGTTATCCCAAATAAATCGAAGAAATTTTCGGTATTGTTCCATTATGGGAAGCGTATAATATGCATCCTGTAAATCAACACTAGCCATCCACGCATCTGGTGTAATCAGATCCCGTGCCGTATCTAGAGAGAACATTTTAAAATGTCGATATTCCACCCTTTTATTAAGGATTGTTAAATCCAGGATCATTCGAACATCACCATTAGGCTTCGGTCTCGAGAAAATGTTTGAAATAAACTGTCCTGAACAGTGTGTCACTTTTTGTATAATTCCTTTCTCAAAGAATTTATGTACCTGTTTAGTTAGTGCCTCTCGTTCAACTGGTTGAATGTTATATGGAAAAGGTATTATACTTTGTACAGGAATTTGTGTAAAGGGAATGTGAACACCCCTAACTATTTCTATAATTTCTTGGTCACTAGTAATTTTGTGCCACTCAGAAATATGATTACTAATATTACCAGCCACAAAGTTGCTTACAGTTTGTGTGTTTTTAGAGGCTGCAGGGACTTGTAAAGTTTGTGTTTGGACCTCTACTTGGACCCCCCCCTGGGGAAAGGTCTCGACGAGTTGAACCCTCGACCTATTGGCCGTGCGGTGTTGTCGGTCCAGCCTGGTTGCAGCCCCGGCCCCGAAACCCTTGACCAAAGTTTTTGAACTCGGTCTGGTTCCTCTGGTGAACCGTCGTGGACGGAAATCCCCTCGTGACTTTTTGAAACGAGGAGTACTTCCTGTTTCTTCTTGCCATCCATGTTTTTGCCACTCTTGGCTGCAGTCTTACCTCTTTATAGAGGTATTGTAGTTGACCGCCAAACATCTTGGTGTTATCTAAAGGTTTCCCTTTAATCGGCTCTGGAGCAAGAAAGAGCGTAAACTCTTTCCCATCATTATCAGTAACCTTCTTTGAGCGAGCCACTTCTTTGCCAGCATCTGTGCAAACTGACTTGAAAACATTTTCATATCTTCGATAGGACAGGTAATTACCTGCCGCCGCTAGTACTGCAATGCCTTTGTCCATTGTCTTAGCCAAAGATGAGAACTTATTTTCACTCTGCATCCTATTAGCCACAGGAACAATAGCTGTTTGGGTAGCCAACACTGCCTTATGCACTGTGTGCAACACATCCTCAAACTTCTTACGGTCATCCGTCATATTGACATCCCGATCCATTTCTTTAATGATGGAGTTGGGAACACCCTTTATGCCTGTTAACTCATCTCCTAACTTGGAGATAACCTCCGCCTGTTTGAACGTGCGAAAATGACCATTCACGGTCTCGCGCATAAGCGTTAAGTGGTTTTTGTATCGCTTAGCTTTGCTTGCTCCACCTTCTTAGCTCCATCGTTTAGTGCCAATGATGTCCGTCGTCTATTAGACTGTCTGCATATATCGCGTGTTGCTTCTGAGCTGATGATTCCGTGAGAACGTTAGATCCGCACGTGGCTGAGTGCTGATCGGATACTCAGCTAGGACTGTATTCATACTTTCCTTGTGTTCTTCTTCTTTTTGGACTTAGTCTTCCGCTTTTTGCGCAAACCAACTCTGCCCGCTCCTTGGTGAAATCATCACCCGAAGAAATCACCTGTTTCTTCTTCTTTCTCCGTTTAGGAGAAGGAGGAGGAGGAGCCTTAAGCTCCACCGCCGAGTCTGTGTCCAAGAAATCTTCAAATGAATCCTCTTGGACACTCGGCCTACGCCGCTTCCGAGACACAGGCGATTTTGGCAGTCAAGATGTGGCTTTCCAATCTTGCAAAGCGAGCCTCCCAATCTGGAGGCGCAGGCACATCAGGCACTGGCGTGTCCTCGTCCGGGTTCGGAGAGATATGCGCCCGGGGCTGTGTGTCGACGGCCCTGCCGACAACACGGGTGAGGAGTCGTACTCCTCGTCCACTCCACTCGGAACACGCCCCTCGGCTGCTGCTGCACCGCGCTTACTCCGCTTCGTGGCCATCGAGAGCTGAAACAAACATTTTTGATCAGTCCCGGTATATATATATATGTCACAATATGGTTGTTTAAAACTCATTTGGACATCTATTGGTGTT